>CM062295.1:250152972-250624474 GCA_031216915.1 Pictodentalium vernedei
AGGGGGGGGGGGGGGGGGGGCGTGGGGGTCAGTGGGGATGGGGTGCTGAGGTTGCTGAGGTTGGGGTTTTGGGGTTCAATGCAGGCCACGATATTTTTCTCCACCATATCTTAATATTTTCCTGAACAGAGTATCTCACTGAGTGTCACTAATTTTTCACAATGTAGGCGATGTACGTGTAGGATCAGGGTGTGCAGTGACTCATTGGCTGGGGCATCGGACAATAAACCGAAAGGTCAACTGTTTGATCATGACCGGCGTCATCTGTGTTGAGTCCACGCAGAAGACACTTAATCCTGATTGCCCTCGTGGAGGCCCGGTGTCGTTGTGTACTAAGGCATACTGTACTTTGATACTGCACGTTGCATCTACCTCAGCTAATCCTGCTTCTGCCGGGTTAGTAAGTTGGAGTAACTTGGCATCTGCTCATCAATGCACTGGGGCTCTCTCCGGATTGTCCTGTTCTTCCTCCACCTGTAAAATTGACCGCCAATGACATGACATGGCTATTCAAGTGTTGTTGAACCCCAATATAAAATTTATATAGGACCAATCAAATGCTTTACTCGTTATTGCTAGTACATGTTTGTCATATCATGTTATGCTATTTTAAATACAATCTATAAAAAGTCAACAACAATTTATGACTCACTTCCCACGTTGCAGGAAGATATGCAGGACATCATATTTTTTCCCACCTCAAGTCTATTTGAGTCAAAGTCGCGCCATGATTATGTATTGTAATAAACAACTTGGAAAAAAAGGGTTGACAAGATAGAGCGACACAAACATTTACAGCAAAATCGCAAATAAGGTTGGTTATTAATACTTGGTTAAGCTGTAAAACAGGCTAGTACACACCATGCAATGGGTGTGTGAGGGCGAGTCTGCATCACAATGAAAACTAAGGGCATGATCTCATCCGTTTAGTTTTTATTTCACCCAGACTATTAAGGACACAATCTTAGGACATATGGAATATAGTCCGGTATCTTCAGCAATATATCATACAAAGTCCCCATAATGCTACATTAAGAAGACATATATATATTTAATATACAATATCAGGTCGCCTTAATGTTACATTAGGATGCCATATATATTTCCATAATATCCAGTTCTCTTTATGTCACATTAGGATTGTACCTTTGCGTGTTCATCGTGATTGGTTATGTCTTATCGTGTTGTTGAACGTGAACACAATTATAACATTTCCAGCGTTGAACAATGGTGGATGAAGGTGATATTCAGATAAAACATCGAAAGTTTGGTAAGGCGGGGGGGGGGGGGGGGGGGGGGGAGGGGGGGAGGTACCATTGATATCGTGACCTTCCTATGCCCCGGGATCTTACTAAAAACTCTAACCTGATTTTTTCCATGAGTGTAATCAATATGCAAGTTTAGGCCCATGAGTGTAATCAATATGCAAGTTTAGGCTATGCAGAATCTTATAGCAATGTTAATGAGATTGTTTTGGGCTGAAATATTCATGTCTCAGATGCCTAGGTGACTAGAATATATGCAGGCGTCCATATTTCCACCATCTTCATTATTCCTTCTCAACATAATTCCTCTCCGAACGTCATCTACATGCAATGTATGGACTATGAACAATCTTAATAAGAATGTTTCGGAGAAAAGATGTTCCTGAGTCGGATGACCAGGTACAGAGAGTGGGAGGGATTAGGGCTATGCCAGCCAGGATATCTTCTGTCATTCTCAGCAAACATAATGTGTCTGTTATTGGCACCATTGTGCAGAATATTGGCTATTTACAATCTAAATAAGAATGTTTTGAGAAGAGAAAAGTTTCTTGGGGTTGGACGCTCAAATGGGGGGGGGGGGGGGGGGGTAGTGGAATGGGTGTATTCAAGCCATGATATTTTCCTCCTCCATACCCTAATATTTTCCTGAACAGAGTATCTCACTGAGTGTCACTATCTTTCAGTATGTAGGCTACGTACGTGTAGGATCAGGGTGTGCGGTGACTCATTGGCTAGAACATCGGACAAGAAACCAAGAGGTCAACTGCGATCATGTTCGGCGCCATGTGTGTTAAGTCCACGCAGAAGACACTTAATCCCGATTGCCCACGTGGGGCCCTCTGTAGTTGTGTACTAAGGCATACAATACTTCGATGCTACTCGTTGCATCTTCCACAGCTGCCCCTGCTTCTGCCGGGTTAGTAAGTTGGACAACTTGGCGGCTGCTCATCAATGCACTGGGGCTCTCTCCGGATTGTCCGGCTCTTCTTCCACCCGTGAATTTCACCGTCATGACATGACCTTGGCTATTCAAAGTGTTGTTAAACACAAATATAAACATTGTATAGTACAAATCAAATGCTACACTTATTATGCTAGTACATGTTTGTCATATTTATGTTACATGTATGCTATTTTAAATACAATCTACAAACAGTGAACACAAATTCATGTCTCGCTTCCCAAGTTGTAGGAAGATATGCACGACATAATATTTTCTCCCATCTCAAGTCTTTTTGGTTCAAAGTCGCGCCTTGATTTTGTGTTGTAATAAACAACTGAGAAAAAAGGTTGACAAGATAGAGCGACACAAATATGTACAGCTAAATCATCAATAAGGATGGATATTATTGCTTGGTTAAGCTGTAAAAAACAGGCTCGAAGACACAATGCAATGGGTGTGTGACGGTGAGTCAACACCAGAACCAAAAGTAAGGGCGTGATCTCACTCGTCTAGTTTTTATTTCACCCAGATGGAAGCTGTTACGGACACAATCTTAGGGCGCACGAAAAGTGGTCCAGGTAACTTCGGCAACATATCATACGAAGTCCCCATAAAGTTACATTAAGAAGACATATATATATTTAATATATAATATCAGATCTTCTTAATGTTACATTAGGATGCCATATATATTTCATAATATTCAGTACTCTTTATGTCGCATTAGGATTGTACCTTTGCGTGGGTGGCACCAGTTCGTCGTGAGTGTTTATATCTTATCGTGTTGTACGTGAACACAATTGTAGCATTCTCAGCATTGAACAATGAAGGATAAAGGTGATATTCAAGGAAAACGTTGAAAGGGGTGGTGGGGACGGGGGCCAGGTAGGATATCGGATATCGCGACCTTCCTGTCCCCCAGCCCCCGTGCTAAAAAATCTCACCAGAACATTTTCTTGTGTGTAATCAATATGCAATGTTTAGGCTATGCACAATTTTATACCACCCTCAATGAGATTGTGTTGGGCTGAAATTTTCATGACTCAGGTGCCTAGGTGAGGAGAATATATGCAGGCGATCATATTTCCACCATCTTCAATATTTCTTCTCACATAATCCTCTCCGAACGACATCAACATGCAGTATATGGACTATGTACAATCTTATTAAGAATGTTTTGGAGAAAAGACTTTTCTGACAGTGATGCCAAGGTGCATTGAATGGGAGGGGCTAGGGATATCCAATTCAAGATATCTTCTGTCACTCTTAGCAAACATAATATGTCTGTTAGTCAGATCACTATGCAGAATATTGGCTATTTACAATTGAAATAAGAAAGTTTCCAGAAGACAGAATGCTTCGGGCCAGGACGCTCAGATAGGGCGGGGAGGGGGGGGGGGGGGGTGGTGGTGGTTGGGGGGTGTGTGTGCAGGCCTCGATATTTTCCTCCACCATACCCTAATATTTTCCTTAATAGAGTATCTCACTGAGTGTCATTATTTTTCAGTCTGTGGGCTACGTATGTTTAGCATTGGGGTTTGCGGTAGTTCATTGGCCAGAGCATCGAACAAGAAACCGAAAGGACAATCGTTCGATCATGACCAGCGCCATCTGTGTTGAATCCACGCAGAATACACTTAATTCCGATTGCCCACGTGGAGGCCCGATGTCGTGTACTAAGGCATACTGTACTTCGATTCTGAACGTTGCATCTACCTCAGCTAATCCTGCTATTTCCGGGTTAGTGGGGGCGGGGGCGGGCGTAAGTGGTATGGGTGTATGCAAGCCATGATATTTTCCTATTCCATACCCTCGCTTCCAAGTTGCAGAAAGATCTGCAAGATATAATATTTTCTCCCATCTCAATTCTTTTGGGTTCAAAGTCGCGCCTTGATTATGTATTGTAATAAACAACTGAGAAAAAAAGGTTGACAAGATAGAGCGACACAAAAATGTACAGCTAAATCTTCAGTAAGGTTGGTTTTAAATGCTTGCTTAAGCTCTTAAAATCAGGCGCGTAGACAGCATGCAGTGGGTGTGTGGCGGCGAGTCAACACCACAACCGAAACTTATGGCATGATCTCATCCGTCTAGTTTTTATTTCACCGAGAAGGAAG
Organism: Pictodentalium vernedei; assembly: GCA_031216915.1. Taxonomy (NCBI): domain Eukaryota; kingdom Metazoa; phylum Mollusca; class Scaphopoda; order Dentaliida; family Dentaliidae; genus Pictodentalium; species Pictodentalium vernedei. The sequence continues at coordinate 250,157,298 of CM062295.1, forward strand.
CTGTTACGGACACAATCTTAGGATGTACGGAAAGTGGTCCGGGAACTTCGGCAAAATATCATATGAAGTCCCCATAAAGTTACATTAAGAAGACATATATATATTTAATATATAATATCAGGTCGTCTTAATGTTACATTAGGATGCCATATATATTTCATAATATCCAGTACTCGTTATGTCGAATTAGGATTGTACCTTTGCGTGTTTGCCGCCAGTTCATCGTGAGTGGTTATATCTTATCGTGTTGCTGTACTTGAATGCAAATGTAGCATTCCCAGCATTGTACAATGAGGGATAAGGGTGATATTCAGAGAAAATGTTGAAAGGGGTGGTGGGGGGGCCAGGAAGATTTGATATCAAGACATTCCTATCCCCTAGCCTCTGTGCTAAAAATCTCACCAGAACTTTTTCTTCACTGTAATCAATATGCAATGTTTAGGCTATGCACAATTTTATAGCACTCTCAATGAGATTGTTTTTGGCTGAAGGTTTCATGACTGAGGTGCCTAGGCGAGGAAAATATATGCAGGCGACCATATTTCCACCATCTTCAATATATCTTCTCAACATAATTCCTCTCCGAACATCATCAACATGCAGTGTATGAACCATGTACAATCTTAATAAGAATGTTTTGGAGAAAAGATTTTTGCTGACTCTGATGCCCAGGTGCAGCGAGTGGGAGGGGCAGGGGATATCCAATTCAGGATATCTTCTGTCACTCTCAGCAAACATAATATGTCTGTTAGTCAGATCACTATGCAGAATATTGGCTATTTACAATCTGAATAAGAAAGTTTCGAGAAGACAGAATTTTTTGGGCCAGGATGCTCAGATGGGGGGTGGGGGGGGGGGGGTGGGTGGAAGATGGTTGGGGGCAGGGTGTATGCAGGGCTCGATATTTTCCTCCACCATACCCTAATATTTTCCTGAATAGAGCATCTCACTGAGTGTCATTATTTTTCAGTACATGGGCTACGTATGTTTAGCATTGAGGTGTGTGGTAGTTCATTGGCCAGAGCATCCAACAAGAAACCGAACGGACAACCGTTCGATCATGACCGGCGCCATCTGTGTTGAGTCCACGCAAAATACACTTAATTCCGATTGCCCACGTGGAGGCCCAATGTTGTTGTGTACTAAGGCATACTGTACTTCGATGCTGAACGTTGCATCTACCTCAGCTAATCCTGCTATTGCCGGGTCAGTGGGGGTGGGGGTAAGTGGTATGGGTGTATTCACGTCATGATATTTTCCTCCTCCATACCCTAATATTTTCCTGAACAGAGTATCTCACTGAGTGTCGTCAATTTTTAGTAGGTGGGCTACGTATGTATAGGATCGCGGAGTGCGGTAGCTCATTGGCTAGAGCATTGGACATGAAACTGAAAGGTCACCCGTTTGATCATGACCGGCGTCACATGTGTTGGGTCCATGTAGAAGACTTTATCCCGGTTGCCCATGTGGGGTACGGTGTCGTTTACTAAGGCATATGGTACTTCAATGCTGCACATGCCCTCAACCGCAGCTCACCCTTTTTCTGTCGGGTTCGTAATTTGGAGAACTTCTCCATTACTCGTCAGTGCTCGGTGGTTCTTTCCGGATTGTCTGGCTCTTTCTACACCTGCGAAACTATCCACCATCACACGACCTTGATGTTAAATATGTTGTAAAATCCCAATATAAAATATGTGTTGGACCATTCAAGTACTTCACTCATTATTGCTAGTACATGTTCATATTTATGTTGTGATGTTTTAAACATATTCTATCAAAACTGAACCAAATTCATGACGACGCTTCCAGAGTTGTAAAAAAATATGCAGCCCATAATATTCTCTCCCATCTCAAGTTTTTAGGTCAAGATAGCGCCATGTACATTGCCTTAAAAAGACTGGGAAAACAGGTTAATATGATTGAGAAGCAGGGCCGTCGAAGGGGAGGGGGGGATCGGCGGAGACAGGCACTCTGTAACAATACCGGGTCCGGGGTTATTGGGGTCCGATCCCTGGGTGCTGTTCAGGCTGTTATGTTTGTGGCACTTTATAAACAATTTTATGTTACGCCAATTGCGCCCCCACCCCCCACCCCCACCCTTCGCGAGAATAAGTGGCCATGTGTAAGTTCCCAAGCTTTTATTATGGCTAAAAATCAAGGAACCCTTTCACACCCTGAAAAAAAACGTTTCGGCCCCCATCGACGAGGTGGCAACAACCCCTATTGTGCTCGCCCCCAAATTGCCCCTTCGTGGCTCATTTGATCACCGCAGACACACCACGCAACTACAAAGTTTCATAGTGTTGTAGTTACGTTGTATGTTTGCAGGGATGCCACGGGAAAGGATCGAACCGTCGACCTCTCGGTTTTAAGTTCAGTGCGATGCATGAGTTAATGTTTACTAAACAAATGCTGATGTATTCAGCCTATTGTAAGGTGCTTTTAAAGTGTAAACACTAGATATTCCTAAACCAATGCTCTTGCGATTTCCCTCTGGGATAGTTAGGCATTTCCAGATATCCAGTTCAAGAATATCTTTCTATTTGAATACAAAATAAAGAGACCTCATTTACTAACCCTCTGAGCCTCATCTCATGACCTAAACATTTTTATAATAATACGGTCAGAACAAAACCTAAAAAAATCGGGTGGAGAGGAGAGGGTTTTGCCATCACTCACCCAATTATTGCTTTGGAATGTAAATTATTTTTTTCAGGAAGCGAAGTTCTTGATTTGAGAACAGAAGTTTATATTGACACAGGTCTCCCCCAAAACAACCTTACAGAGACTTATACAATATCAATATAGAAAAATTCTACGTAATGTATGTTTCGGGGAAAGGAAACATTAGGGGGTCGCCATTAGGGGGACATGTGTAATATATCTCGTTTTTTCCGTCATATCGTACATTGCTTCACAATTAAAACATCGGTTTGTTCAAAGGGTTAATAATGCTGACAGGCTTGTAAATAGGATGTATAGAAAGCAATGTCCCCCTAAGGGCGGTTTTTTGACCATGTCCCCTTAATGTATGTTACAAGGTTATATATATATATATATATATATATATATATATATATATATATATATATATATATATATATATATATAAGAAAAAAATATTAAAGTTCAAAACAAATACAACGACATCACTGACTATATTCCTGCTAGCGCTTTCACCGCTCTGTATGCGGATCTTCAGGCATTTTTATTTTTATAAAATACGTTTATAAAAATAAAAATGCCTGAAGATCCGCATACAGAGCGGTGAAAGCACTAGCAGGAATATAGTCAGTGATGTCGTTGTATTTGTTTTGAACTTTAATGTTTTTTTCTTATAACTACCAGCACAAGGATTTGTTTATAAACTTCTGATATATATATATATATATATATATATATATATATATATACGTAACGGAATAAGTATTAGTCAAAAATGAAAGCCGCTTAGAAGGAAGTAAACTTCCGAGCATGACGGCAATTTCTTATATATATATATATATATATATATATATATATATATATATATATAAGAAAAAATTATTAAAGTTCAAAACAAATACAACGACATCACTGACTATATTCCTGCTAGCGCTTTCACCGCTCTCTATGCGGATCTTCAGGCATTTTTATTTTTATAAAATACGTTATACAAATATTTACAAAATAACGTTATGACGTAAACCACTGGGTGTGGTGTATCGATTTTGGAGACGTTCCAGAAACTGCATATGCAATAATTATTTCATACATTTGAACAGAGGCGTGTTGATCCTTTATCGAAAGAAATAATAATGAAATTAACATAACAAATAAAATAATGATGTTTCTTTTATCCTAGAAATTAAGTTATAAAGGTTGTGGGCTCCAAAAAAACCTGGTATATTTGTTTCCCACAGATGCTTCCCATGCTAACTCTCTATATATTACTATGTTGGTAATACCCATATTTCTGCATAATGTAAGGGAATGAACTCCTTACTCCCGACTCTAGCTCGAACCCCCGAGAGTGTTTGTCATTCTCGGGGAGTCGAGCCGGACTCGGGGCAAGCGCCACTGTACATGTAACTCTCTGGCTAAGGGAGAAGAAAAGGTTGGGTAAGTAGGGGGCTATACACAAAACTCACTGTGCCAATCGTGTTATTTCTATGAAACATAACATATAATACTATGATGTTGCCTTTATACTAGAAGTAAAGTTTATGAACTCAGAATATATGTGTTTTTCCACGAATTTTCCTATGTTAACCATCTATTTATATTTATTTTCACGATACCAATATTTCCGCATAATTTAAATTAATGGCTGTGAGCGCCTTACTCAGACTCCAGCTCGACACCTCCTGGAGTCGAGTTCGATCCGATGCAAGCATTCTTGAACAGAGAACTAATCCGACGTAAATGGAGTCAGGCATGATATTCCGATAAATAAAGTCAAGTTATCCGTAGAGAGGCTATACTTTTATAACTCCGTGGTTTAATCCCCCCCCCCCCCCTGCCTCGTAATCCGTAGCCATTATGTGTCCCGTTGACGCCACTCCTGTAATAAGGAAAAATTGTACGATTAGATAAAGAATTAAAATAGGAATTATAAGGATGAACAAATAAATAATTCTTGATGAGCTGGTCATCCACCCCCCCCCCCCCCCCCCGTCACCCCCTACACCAAACTAATGCTTACAATCATCCCCATTATATTACATTACTTAAACTCATCCTCAGTCTCAACAAAGGAAGTCCCCCCCCCCCCCCCCCCCCCCCCCAAGTGAACATGGACAAAAGCCTTATAAAAACAAGCAGGTGTAGGTAATTACTATTATAAAAAGAGCCATCCCAAACGAATTAAAATGGATTTATTATCTAACCCCCCCCCCCCTCCCCAAAGTTAAGACTATAAAAATAATAATATAGCGCATAATTTGAAAGCCTTGGGTGTCCACCCTACTACCACCACCACCCATCTAAAGCTTTAAACTACAGGCATTACATTACGTTTGGATTGTAATAGCGCCACCCAGTAGCATTAAATTGACCGTTGCATGAATGAGCCAAAACCGTAAATTCACGGGAGATACAAACTACGGCCGAGCCACATAGATCGACATCATGTACCAGGTATTTTCAGAGCCCACAACCTTTTTTAACTTAATTTCTAGGATAAAGGAAACCACATTATTTTTTATATATTATGTTAATTTATACTAGTGATTAGTAATATCAGCGTGTTTTCATCAAGATATTCTCGATGTTCGCTTGGGAGAAAGGGATTTTACTGTTTACACCGAGCAGCACGTTGAAGCCTGTATTGTTTAAAAGTATTAGGTTTGGGGGGGGGGGGGGGGGGGGGGGGGTATGAATTTGTTTTATGAGGTTTCTTAAAACCATGGTCGTATATACCTTTATTTTGAGACAAAATCAAATATTTCTATATCGGCCAAACTTAAATCTAATTGCGAAAACGCATTACATTGCATTAACAACCAACTATATCAATTGTTCACATATAATTATATCTTACGTGACGAGAAGGAATTATTATTATTTTTTATACGCAGTCTACAGCCTTAATTTAACTCATGCACGTGATGTCGATCTATGTGGCTCGGCCGTAGTTCGTATCTCCCGTGAATTTACGGTTTTGGCTCATTCATGCAACGGTCAATTTAATGCTACTGGGTGGCGCTATTACAATCCAAACGTAATGTAATGCCTGTAGTTTAAAGCTTTAGATGGGTGGTGGTGGTAGTAGGGTGGTCACCCAAGGCTTTCAAATTATGCGCTATATAATTATTTTTATAGTCTTAACTTTGGGGATGGGGGGGGGGGGGGGGGGGTAGATAATCAATCCATTTTAATTCGTTTGGGATGGCTCTTTTTATAATAGTAATTACCTACGCCTGCTTGTTTTTATAAGGCTTTTGTCCATGTTCACTTGGGGGGGGGGGGGGGGGGGGGGGGACTTCCTTTGTTGAGACTGAGGATGAGTTTAAGTAATGTAATATAATGGGGATGATTGTAAGCATTAGTTTGGTGTAGGGGGTGACGGGAGGTGGGGGGTGGGTGGGTTGGATGACCAGCTCATCAAGAATTATTTATTTGTTCATCCTTATAATTCCTATTTTAATTCTTTATCTAATCGTACAATTTTTCCTTATTACAGGAGTGGCGTCAACGGGACACATAATGGCTATGGATTCCCGGTGGGGGTTTAAACCACGGAGTTATAAAAGTATAGCCTCTCTACGGATAACTTGACTTTATTTATCGGAATATCATGCTTGACTCCATTTACATTGGATTAGTTCTCTGTTCAAGAATGCTTGCATCGGATCCAACTCGACTCCAGGAGGTGTTGAGCTGGAGTCTGAGTAAGGCGCTCACAGCCATTAATTTAAATTATGGGGAAATATTGGTATCGTGAAAATAAATATAAATAGATGATTAACATAGGAAAATTCGTGGAAAAACACATATATTCTGAGTTCATAAACTTCTAGTATAAAGGCAACATCATAGTATTATATGTTATGTTTCATAGAAATAACACGATCGGCACAGTGAGTCTTTGTGTATAGCTCCCTACTTACCCAACCTTTTCTTCTCCCTTAGCCAGAGAGTTACATGTACAGTGGCGCTTGCCCCGAGTCCGGCTCGACTCCCCAAGAATGACAAACACTCTCGGGGATTCGAGCTAGAGTCGGGAGTAAGGAGTTCATTCCCTTACATTATGCAGAAATATGGGTATTACCAACATAGTAATATATAGAGAGTTAGCGTGGGAAGCATCTGTGGGAAACAAATATACCAGGTTTTTTTTGGAGCCCACAACCTTTATAACTTAATTTCTAGGATAAAAGAAACATCATTATTAGCTCACCTGACTGAAAGTCAGGGTGAGCTTTTCTGATCACTTTTCGTCCGTCGTCCGTCGTCCGTCGTCCGTCGTCTGGCGTCCGTCGTCCGTCGTCCGGCGTGAAGGTGGTGTTTGGGTCTTTTTCTTCCAAACCACTGGCCGCATGTTAATGAAATTTCATGTGAGTAGGGGTTATATAGCGGCATTTTGATTTTTGGGCAAATTAGGTTTCGGCTCATATTGAGCAGAGGGGTGGGGCAAAAATGCTCCAATTCTTAAAAAATCTTCTTCTCAAGAACCAGCAATAGCAGAGACTTGATATTTGGTATGCAGCTTCCTTTTGAGGTGTAGACTCAAGTTTGTTCAAGAGAAGTTTGTAGGTCTATACTTGGCGATGTTATGGGAGGAGCAAAAATTTTGGCCCCACCCCAAATTTCTATTTTTTAAACCGAGAGGCCAATTTGAACCAAATTTTATGTGAGGGCTTATTGGGTCATAAGTACCTAATTTATGCAGAAATTTTTTTTCCTGTAGCCCCGTGGGAACCGCAGGAGCTAAAAATAGAAAAAAGTTAAAACGCCCATATCTCCAAAACTGCACGGCACCGAGAATTTTTATTTGGTGTGAAGCTTCCTTAGGACCAACAGAAAGAACTGGTAAAAAAAAATTGCCATCGGTTTTATCATAGGGTACAGTTTCGGGACTTTGAAAAAATGCTGAGTCAGCACTTTTTAACACTGTAGGCAATGGGAAAAACATTAAAAAATCTTCTTCTCCAGATCCAGCAGGCAGAATCTTTTGATATTTGGTATGCAACATTGGAGGGTGGATCTGATTCAAGTTTGTTCAAATCGGCCCCCTGGGTTCATATTTGGGCTCAGTATAGGAGCCCGATTTCGAACTTAGTGCATTTCAGGCAAATTTCTTAAAAAATCTTCTTCTCCAGATGCAGCAGGCAGAATCTTTTGATATTTGGTATGCAACATTGTGGGGTGGATCTGATTCAAGTTTGTTCAAATTGGCCCCCTGGGTTTATATTTGGGCTCAGTATAGGAGCCCAAATTTGAACTTACTGCATTTCAGGTAAATTTCTTTGAAAATCTTCTTCTCCAGATCCAGCAGGCAGAATCTTTTGATATTTGGTATGCAACATTGTGGGGTGGATCTGATTCAAGTTTGTTCAAATCGGCCCCTTGGGTTTATATTTGGGCTCAGTATAGGAGCCCAAATTTGAACTTAGTGCATTTCAGGCAAATTTCTTTGAAAATCTTCTTCTCAAGATCCAGCAGGCAGAATCTTTTGATATTGGGTATGCAACATTGTGGGGTGGATCTGATTCAAGTTTGTTCAAATCGGCTCCCTGGGTTTATATTTGGGCTCAGTATAGGAGCCCAAATTTGAACTTAGTGCTTTTCAGGCAAATTTCTTAAAAAATCTTCTTCTCCAGATCCAGCAGGCAGAATCTTTTGATATTTGGTATGCAACATTGTGGGGTGGATCTGATTCTATTTTGTTCAAATCGGCTCCCTAGATTCATATTTGGGCTCACTATAGAAGCTCGAATTTGAACTTAGTGCATTTCAGGCAAATTTCTTCAAAAATCTTCTTCTCCAGATCCTGCAGGCAGAATCTTTTGATATTTGGTATGCAACATTGTGGGGTGGATCTGATTCCAGTTTGTTCAAATCAGCCACCTGGATTCATATTTGGGCTCACGATAGAAGCCCAAATTCGAACTTAGTGCATTTCAGGCAAATTTCTTTGAAAATCTTCTTCTCAAGATCCAGCAGGCAGAATCTTGTGATATTTGGTATGCAGCATCCTTAGGGGGGGTGAGATTCAAGTTTGTTCAAGCCCTGTCCCTAGGTCCATATTTGGGCTCACTGTGGGAGCTTGAATTGTAACTTTGTTCGAAATGAGGAATTTTCTTAAAAAATCTTCTTCTTCAGATCCAGCAGTCCGAATGGTTTGATATGTGGTGAGTAGCATCCTTGGGGGGAGGGGGGGGATTCAAGTGTGTTAAAGCCAAGTCCATGGGTCCATATGTGGGCTCCCTGTGGGAGCCCAAATTATAACTTAGTCAATATGAGGAATTTTTCTTTAAAAATCTTCTTCTTCAGATTCAGCAGTTGGAATGTTTTGATATTTGGCATGGAGCAACCTTGGGGGCTGAGATTCAAGTTTGTTCAAGCCAAGTGGTTCATATTTGGGCTCACTATGGGAGCCTGAATGACAACTTAGTTCAAAATGAGGAATTTTCTTTAAAAAATCTTTAGATCCAGCAGATGAATGCTTTTGATATTTTTTATGCAGCATCCTTAGGGGGGGTAAGATTCAAGTTTGTTCAAGCCATGTCCCTAGTTCCATATTTGGGCTGATTGTGGGAGCTCGAATTGTAACTTGGTTCAAAATGAGGAATTTTCTTTAAAAATCTTCTTCTTCAGATCCAGCAGTCGGAATGTTTTGATATTTGGTGTGCAGAATCCTTAGGGGTGTGAGATTCAGGTTTGTTAAAGCCAAGTCCCTGGGTTCATATATGGGCTCCCTGTGGGAGCCCGAATTATGACTTAGTTCAGTATGAGGAATATTCTTTAAAAATCTTTTTTTAGATCCACTGGTCAGAATATTTGGATATTTGGTTTCAGCTTTTCTTAGGAGGAGCAGATGCAACTTGTGGAAATCAATTCTCTGGGTTGATATTTAGGCTACCATGTCAGGTGAGCGCCCTCAGGCCCCCTGGGGCCTCTTGTTTTATTTGTTATGTTAATTTCGTTATTATTTCTTTCGATAAAGGATCAACACGCCTCTGTTCAAATGTATGAAATAATTATTGCATATACAGTTTCTGGAACAACGTCTCCAAAATCGATACACCACACCCAGTGGTTTACGTCATAACGTTATTTTGTAAATATTTGTATAACGTATTTTATAAAAAATAAAAATGCCTGAAGATCCGCATAGAGAGCGGTGAAAGCGCTAGCAGGAATATAGTCAGTGATGTCGTATTTGTTTTGAACTTTAATAATTTTTTCTTATAACTACCAGCACAAGGATTTGTTTATAAACTTCTGATATATATATATATATATATACACACATAAACTCATTTACTTTGTGTGTGGAAAAAAGCAAAATCAATGAATCAGTGTTTTGAAATTTAAACTCAACAGAGCACGAAAATGCTGTAAAACACGTGACAGAACGAGTCAAGATTAAATAAATTCTTTAAAAAATGATTGAAAAATGTGTAAATATTTTATTATGTTTATCGTATATATATAGATAAGTAGCCGTATAGGTCTGGTTGACGTATAAAATATTAGTAGGTAACACTTTGAAGACCTATTTTAGTCATTTAATCACGAGCTTTCAGCTTTCAAAGCCTTCATCAGGTGACAGACGAACAACAATGAGACAAAATAAACCAGTACTGTAAAAGTTAAGTACGTACGTAAATAATGACTTTAAGCATACTAGAACGTCAAGATAAACAACTGCAAGCCTATGGGGCACTATAGGGAGAACATATGGAAGTACGAATGGAATATCCTCAATACCCTGAAATGTACCTCCACCCCCAACTCCAACACCCACCTCTACCCACCATTCGCAACTACAAGTTGTGAATGACAAATGGAGGAGGGTGGTGGGGGGGGGGTGGTGGGGGTGGACTAAACTAAGTAACCGGGTGGGTATAAGAATTAGAGTATAACACCAGGACGTGACAGCTGGACGACATATAGGATGATTAGAATCCTAATTCTAAAGGCATGGCAAGACTGCCCCACCTCTGCCACCCCAAGATAACATAAGGTAAATACTAACAGAATCCTAATCAAAACTAACCCCAACACATCCCACTCAACCGCCCTCATCACTCCCCACAGCTCCCATATAAACTACTAAGTACAATAAACACTAAAACAACAAAGCTATAACAAGACAATAAAACCTAGACGACTATAAGGTGAATACTACCCAGACCCTCATAGGAACAAACCCCACCCCTACCCCCACCCCACCAATAACACCTAGGCAACATAAATAAGAGCAAACTGCCTAAACCCTAATGGAAACGTACCACTGCCTCCCCCTCCCCTGCCACACTCCAGCCGAGGGGGGAAGTGGGGGGAGAGGGGACGGGGGTACCGGTAGGCTCCCTCCCCACAACGCTCCATGTACCAACAGGAGTATGTACATAAAACGCGCTGGGTAGGGGAGCGAACACAGTAGAAACTTTGGACCACTTTGGCCGGTGTTCTCCCTATAGCGCCCCGTAGGCTTGCAGTTGTTTATCTTGACATTCTAGTATGCATGAACTGCTCCTGAAATGTTCCTGAACAGGTCATGCATAGTTCGTGAACATAAATAGCAGGTTTGTTCATGAAATTGCTCTTGAACTGTTCTTGAACTAAAGTTCATGAACTGTGTTTGAATTAAAATGTTCATGAACACTTTCATGAAATTGTTCATGAACTGTTCCTGAACTCATGAACAGTACTTGAATTAAAATGTTCCTGAACAGTTCAGAGAGCTAAATTCTATGAATTGTTCTTGAATTCCAGTCAGTTATCTGTTCATGAATTTAACAAAGCACTAATTGGGAATTTATTTATTTATTTATTAGCTCACCAAAGGGAGCTTAACCTATCACTTGCCGACGTCGTCCGTCGTTAACTTTACATTATCGACTTCTCACAAACTACTTGACCAAATTGAACCAAATTTTGTGTGCATGTTCCTTATCATATGTCAATTCAGATTTGTACAAATAAACTTGCCGCGCACACATGGGGGTACCAGAAGAGGCATAACTCTGATAGCACCCATAAATTTTTTCAAAAATTAAAAAAAATCTTCTTCAGACCCACCAATCAGAATCTTTTCATATTTGTTATACAACATCTCTAGGGGGGTCAGATTCAAGTTTGTTCAAATCGAGTCCCTGGGTTAAGATTTGGGCTCTCTATTGGAGCCCAAAGTTTAACTTGGTGCAATTTGAGGAAATTTCTTTAAAAATCTTCTTCTTCAGATCCACCAGTCAGAATCCTTTCATGTTTCGTATATAACATCTGTAGGGGGGAGGGGGGGTGGGGGGGGGGGGGAGGCAGATTCATGTTTGTTCAGATCCAGTCCCTGGGTTAATAATTGAGCTCCCTGTAGGAGCCCAAATTTTAACTTACTGAAATATGAGGAAATTTCTTTAAAAATTTCCTTCTTCAGATCCACCAGTCATAATGCTTTCATATTTGGTATACAACATCTCAAGTTTGTTCAAACCGAGTCCCTGGTTTATATTTGGCCTCCCTAAGGGAGCCTGAATTTTAACTTGGAATAATATGAGGGAATTTCTTTAAAAATCCTCTTCTTCGCATTCACCAGTCAGAATCCTTTCATATTTGGTATACAACATCTCGAAATGGGTCAGTTTCAGATTTTTTCAAATCGGTTACCTGCAAATATTTGGGCTCCCTATGGGACCCCGAATATGAACTAAGTGCAATATGAGGAATTTGTTTTTAAAAATCTTCTTCAGACCATGCTGTCAGAATGCGTTCATATTTGGTATACAACATCTCGAAATGGGTCAGTTTCAGATTTTTTCAAATCGGTTACCTGCAAATATTTGGGCTCCCTATGGGACCCCGAATATGAACTAAGTGCAATATGAGGAATTTGTTTTTAAAAATCTTCTTCAGACCATGCAGTCAGAATGCGTTCATATTTGGTATACAACATCTCTAGGCAGGTCAAATTCAAGTTTGTTCAAACCTGGTCCCTGGGTTGATATTTGGGCTCTCCATTGGAGCCTGAATTTAAACTTAGTACAATATGAGGAAAATCTTCTGATATTTTGGTATATAACATCTCTAGGAGGGGTAAGATTCAAGTTTGTTCAAATCCAGTCCCTGGGTTAATATTTAGGCTCCCTGTAGTATCCCAAATTTTAACTTAGTGAAATATGAGGAATTTCTTTAAAAATCTTCTTCTTCAGGTCCACCAGTCAGAATCCTTTTCATATTTGGTATACAACATCTATAGGGGAGTCGGATTCAATGTTGTTCAAATTGGGCCCTTGGGTTATTAATTTGGGCTACCTATGGGGACCTGAATTTTAACTTAGTCCAGTATGAGGGAATTTTTAAAAAAATCTTCTTCAGGTTCTCCAGTCAGAATCCTTTCATATTTGGTATACAACATCTCTAGGTTGGTCAGATTCAAGTTTGTTCAAATCGGGGTGTGGGTTTACATTTTGGCTCTCTATTGGAGCCCAAAGTTTAACTTAGTGCAAATCGAGGACATTTCTTTAAAAACTTTCCTCTTCAGATCCACCAGTTAGAATTCTTTCATATTTGGTTTCTATCGTCCCAAGGGGGATCAAAAGTTTGTTCAGTTTGAGTCCCTTGCTTAATATTTGGACTCTCTAACTGAATGTGACCCCAAATACTTCTTTCAACCACTTTGTCAGGTGAGTGATTAAGTCCCCTTGGGGCCTCTTGTTATCCCCCCCCCCCTCCATGAAGTCAGGAGGGTGCTATTGAAATGGTTTTAGTCCATCAGTCTGTCTGTCCATCACAAATGTCCGCTTAACTTCTCCTACAGTTTTCAGTGGATTTTTATGAAACTTGGTCTGAAGTGTCATTATCAAGTATAGATGTGGTCAGGAATTTTCGATGTGACAAAGTTTGCATGGTTATGGCCCTTGGAAATAGCACAATTGCCATCACAAAGGCTTGTCCGCTTAACTCCTGCATTTGTTGTTTGTTGAATTTTTATGACACTAGTGTCAGTATCAAGTGAAAATGTGCATGTGGTCAGGAATTTTCGATGCAATGATTTTTGTGTTCTTGCTATAACATTATAAAGTCTTGTTAAAATTAAGCTCCTTGGTTCATATCTGAGTTAAATTTTGAGTTGAATTTTAACTTAGGAAATATAGGGAATAATCTTTAACAATCTTTTTCAGATCCAACAGTCAAAATTAATGCTTTCATAATTGGAAGACAACATCTTTAGGGGAATGGGGGAGATTCAGGTTTGTTCAAATTGAGTGCCTGGCTTAATATTTGGACTCCCTATGGAAACCCAAAAAGAAAAAGTCTGTTTGCAAATAATATCATGTCAGTTACAGTTAATTAATCCAATCATAGCACATTTCCAATTGGTCTATGATGAGGAATTTTATTCACTCCTGCAGCCATACATAGATAAATGTCAGATTGGTTCGTTTTATAACACACTGCATTTTTAGTAAGAATTATTTATTAATTATATCCATTCAGATTTCATGAATGTCTGAATAAAATTTTTACAGAAATTTTACTGAAATGTGTAGGGCAAAATTTCACTAAAATTTAAAAAAAAATTTTCAGTGAAATTTTGAAAACATTTCATGTATTTCTGAGAAATTTCACTGAATTTCATCAAAATTGTGAAATATGCCCAAAATTTCACATTTTCACCAAAATTCACTGAACTTTTAGTGAAATTTTGGTGACATTTTCTCTTGGGAATTTTTCAAGTATGTTTTGTGCATTTGCTTCTTGCGACTTGGATTGCTTGTCTCCTGGAATTTTTCATGAGCTTATAGATAATCTCTTCCCATCATGATGTCCATGATCTGTTCTCATTTGTTCTGGAATTTATTCATGAATTTGTATTGAACTGCAGTATCATCTTTGTTCATGAACTGTTCTGCATTTGTTCTTGAATATATTAATGATCTGTAGTACTCATCTTTGTTCATGAACTGTTCTTCATTTGTTCTTGAATTTATTCATGAACTCATCATGAACTGCAGTAATCACCATTGTTCATGAACTGTTATTCATTTGTTCATGGTGATTTCAGAAACTGTTCATGAACAAGTATGATATTTATTAGTTCCCTACCGGCATCGCCGGAGGGGACTATAGGTTTGCACTCTGTCCATCCATCAGTCTGTCTGTCTGTCCATCTGTCAGTCTGTCAGTCACACTTTACTTTTCCGGAGTTTTTTTGGAAACGCTTCAACAGAATAATTTCATTTTTGGTAAACTACTATAGAATGATGACTTACAGATCAAGTTTGAGTTTCATGCTGATTGCATTATTCTTGTATGAGTTACGGCCCTTGGAAATATGGAAAAGCACCAAAATATCAGTTTTCCGGAGTTTTTTTGGAAACTCTTCAACGGAATGATTTCATTTTTGGTAAACTACTATAGAACGATGACTTACAGATCAAGTTTGAGTTTCATGCTGATTGCATTCTTCTTGTGTGAGTTATGGCCCTTGGAAATATGGAAAAGCTCCAAAATATCAGTTTTCTGGACTTTTTTTGGAAATGCTTCAACGGAATGATTTCATTTTTTGGTAACTTACTACAGAACGATGACTTACAGATCAAGTTTGAGTTTCATGCTGATTGCCTTATTCTTGTGTGAGTTATGGCCCTTGGAAATATGTAAAAGCACCAAAATATCTATCAGTTTTCCGGACTTTTTTTTGGAAACACTTCAACGGAATCATTTCATTTTTGGTAACCTACTATAGAACGATGACTTACAGATCAAGTTTCATTTGCACTCTGTCCATCCGTCAGTCTGTCAGTCAGTCTGTCAGTCATACTTTAGTTTTCCTGACGTTTTTTGGAAATGCTTCAACCGAATGATTTCATTCTTGGTAACCTAATATAGAACGATGACTTACAGATCAAGTTTGAGTTTCATGCTGATTGCATTATTCTTGTGTGAGTTATAGCCCTTGGAAATATGGAAATGCACCAAAATATCAGTTTTCCAGACTTTTTTTGGAAACGCTTCAATGGAATTCATGCTGATCACATCTAGGTTATAACATTTGTATAATTATTAATGCTCATTAGTCCGGTAGGGGACATTGTATTGCTTCAGCGATACTTGCGCTCTTGTTTGTTCATGAAGTGTTCTTTATTTGTTCATCAACATGTTCATGAACATTTCAAGGACTGTAGTTCATAAACTTGGTATGTGAATTTTTCATGAGCAGTTCATGAACAGTTCATGGAATTCATGAACTGTTCAGGAGTTCTCGAATTCTGTTTTGCAGGGGACTACCTGTGAAAAGCCTTATGTAAAATTTTAGCATTTAACCCCACTACCGGTGTAAAGCTTTTACTGCAGTTAAAAAAAATTTACACCTATAGTAGGAATTCACACTACTTGACCTCTGACATGATGCAATTTTCCAACTTCAGTACATTCACACTTGCTGATGCTTCGGTCAGACATACAGCGTTTTGCGGTGCTAGCTACTATGTGCAGTTACTTATTAAGTTTAAAATACCTACAATTAAATATTTAAAATAAAATTTAAGAATTGTTAATAAAAATTTACTTAAAAAAGCAAGGTAAATTCAATCAACATTGACGATGTGTCAGCCATTAATCAAGCATTCATGTGCAGCCAGTAGTACTGCCCACTGGCACAGTTGTAAACAAAACAAACCTGTGTGTTTGCGATAGAAAGTGTTGTGTTTTTCTCCATTTTAAGTGACAAAGTCGATTATTTATTAAAGGCATGGTATAAATAAAACAAATAGGTAGTAGGGCCAGTAATCAGATTTAAACCACTCATAGAATAAGGGTTTTAAAACCCTTATCCTGCTGGTGCTTTAAATCTGATTACCAGCCCAAGTACCTATTTATTCTATATTTTCAATGTTGATTTGTAACATGAGTATTTTTTTTTCAGTGATACCATTCTACCAGGGAGCGTGGTAGCTCCGTGGTTACGGCAATGTACTTCAAACCAAAAAGTGCATGGTTCGATTCCCATCAGATGCAACTGCATTGTGTCCTTGGGCAAGGCACTTTGTCACGATATTCCACGTGGGAGCACTGTGATGCTGTGTACTAAGGAATTTTGTACGTCGATCATGCACTTGTCTTCAACCAATGCTAACCCTGCACGTGTGAAGTTAGTATGTTGGGGAGTGCTCGCCATTTGCTCGGTGGTTCCCTCTTCGTACTCTGACTTCCTCCACCCGTAAAACTGTCCGACTTAGGGTGATCCTCTTGTTAAACCCCAATAAATAAATAACCATTCTACCAGCCAGGGGAGCCTCAATACAGTGTCATCTTGTTTTGTAAACAATTGTTTTGTTGCAATTTATTGGATATTGCCAACAGGGATGCTCCAGTAAATTGTAATCAAACAATTTTATATAAACATTGTTTTGTTAATGCATGCCAAACAAAAAGCTAATACATACCACATAAAGTCACTAAAGTAAAGCTGTGATAGTAGCCAACCAGTTAGAAGCAAAATTATTTCTTTCATATGAGTTTGTTTTGTTACTATTTATTGGAGAGTGCTTGAAGGCACAAAGCAATAAATTGTAAGAAACCAGGTGTGGCAATGTAGAAAATCAAGGAGTACAAAACAGTTGCTCTCCTCAGATTGCTTGGGAGTGCAAATTGCATCTGCAATTTTCAATGCAAAATCTTGTATCTATTTTTTTTTTTTCACAAGGTATTAATATTTTGACTGAAAAATTGTACTACATTCAGCTACATAGTGGAAAAATTGGCACACACATCTTCTCATTATTAAAAATGTTGCATTCAATTCTTATGTGACTGTTTTCTACACTCAAAATCTATCGAAATGCGACACTGAATTATTGGCACAGAGAACACATTGGAACTCAGGGGATGGAATGATAATAGATTTTAAAGGCAGTCCCAAACAGGTCTGGCATTCCAGAAAATCAGTGCTTGCAAAAAATTACCCTCCTCAATTTTTTCTAGGCGTGCAGTAAGTGTGCAGCACTCCTCCTAAAGAATGTCAGGCCTGAAGAAACAATTCTTCATGAGTGAATTTTGACCTGTTGAAATAGTTTGGCACTCTACAAGTTAACATCCACACAGTCTTCACAAAATCACATTTAGGGGATGTGGATGTGGGGCTTGGAGGCCCTTGTCCACCAATGTCGGGAATTCTAACATTTCTTGACAGAATCCTAGATAAAGTATATCACAAATGCAGCTTCTGAGTCAAAAACAGCAATAACTTACCTGAGGTATGTGTATTATAATTTCTCTCTGTCTTGCAGTTCACAAATAACATTAGTACCACAATGACTACCCCAGTGAAATGAAATGTGTCTTGGACCCCAGTGTTTTCTGGGTAAGTGTGATAAATGGAGTGTCTTGCATGAACTGAAAACATGTCAATTATCAAAAGGTTAAAATTTAGTGATAAGTATTATGAAAAATTTCAAAAGCCAGTAACGAATAAGTGATGATACAGTGCAAACCAAAATTCCCTGTTGACTAATTGCACAAGTTTTTTTTTAAATCCATCTTTTTTGATAATTAATAAAACTTTGCCATCATGCACTTCTTCAGACTCTGCAATATTGAAGATACCCCAATTTAATGTTGGAATCAAGAATGGGCAAATAAAATGTGGATACAAAAAAATTTTGTCACCTGTTGAACATATTTTTTTGCTTGGAAGTGAAAGTCAATTTGCCACAGTGGACAAGTTAATGGTAAGTTAACAACAGTAACTTATTTTTGCACATGAATCAAGAATGATATGGTATGACTTATATTAATGCTGAATGATGTAGCTGAATGATGCTGAAATTCTGGTCACATGAATGAATGGCTTTCTGAATAATTTTTTTCTCTCCAAGCTAACCCCACAGGCAACTGCAGGAGAAAAGCTTTTTGAACACAAAAGCATGCATGATCAAACCCTTACAGGAAAATACCCAACAAAAAATGACAAAGGTCGACAATTGATTTCCAGTTTTTTTAACAAAATATTTTTTTGCATTCTAATGATATAGCAATAGCTTTTATTTATTTAATGATTTTTTAAGATGCTATGTAAGTAATGGAAACTTGGTTTGAAAATAAGTGACATGTTTTGTTTGATGGCAAAATCTAAAAAATGCAATAATTTTTCATTTTTAGCTCAACTTTGGCGAAGCCAAATTTGAGCTTTTGTCATGGCCCATCGTCCGTCATCCATCTGTCCGTCTGGCCGTCTGTCCGTACATCAACAATTGGATACGGCTCGGGCTAGAGGCCGTATTTATGAACCGATCTTTACGAAACTTCTTGGGTACCTTTGTTATGACCGTGGGACGAGAACGAGTGTTTTTGGGTGCGGTCCGAAATTCAAGATGGCTGCCAGCCGCCATTTTGTACGAAGATGCAGAAATCTATTTTTTGAACAGAACTTCCATATGAAAGCTCTGATTTGAATAATTTTTTTGTATGAATGTTTAGTACCATGGGATACATCACATATAATACGGGTTTTTTTCTCGTGCGTAAATTGTGCAATTAGACTAATTTTGATGTTTTTTGGTGTTACTTTCAGCACTGTAAGTGCAAATGCCAATACGGCTCGGGCTAGAGGCCGTATTTATGAACCGATCTTTACGAAACTTCTTGGGTACCTTTGGTATCACCATGGGACGAGAACGAGTGTTTTGGGGTCCGGTCCAAAATTCAAGATGGCCGATGGCAGCCATTTTGTACAAAATTAGATGCAGTCAGATTTTTGCACAGAACTTCCATATGAAAGCGCTGCTTTGAATAATTTTTTGTGTGAATGTTTAATACCATGGGATACATCACATATAATACAGGTTTTTTCTCGTGCAGAAATTATGCAAATTAGATGAACTTTGATTTTTTCAGTGTGACTTCCACACAGTAAGCACACATGTCAATACGGCTCAGACTAGAGTCTGTATTTATGAACTGATCTTCACGAAATGTCTTGGGTACCTTTGTTATCACCTTGGGACGAGAACGAGTGTTTCTGGGTGCGGCCTAAAATTCAAGATGGCTGCCAGTGGCCATTTTGTACCGAAATTAGGTCTAATCAGTTTTTTGTACACAACTTCTATACAGCTCAGACTAGAGGCCATATTTATGAACCAATCTTTACGAAACTTCTTGGGTACCTTTGTTATCACCATGGGATGAGAGCGAGTGTTTTTGGGTGTGGTCCGAAATTCAAGATGGCCACCAGCAGCCATTTTGTACCAAAATTAGTGCAATCAGTCTTTTGTACAGAACTTCTGTATGAAAGTTCTGATTTGAATAAATTTTTGTATGAATGTTTAGTAACATGGAATACATCACATATTGTAAGGGTTTTTTTTTCGTGCAGAAATTATGCAAATTAGATGAACTTTGATTTATTCAGTGCTACTTACACAATGTGAGCACACATGTCAATACGGCTCAGGGTAGAGGCTGTATTTATGAACCGATCTTCACAAAACTTCTTGGGTACCTTTGTTATCACCTTGGGACGAGAATGAGTGTTTCTGGGTACGGTCCAAAATTCAAGATAGCTGCCAGTGGCCATTTTGTACCAAAATTAGGCCCAATCAGTTTTTTGTCACACGTTCTATACAGCTCGTATTTATGAACTGATCTTCACAAAACTTCTTGGGTACCTTTGTTTTCACCTTGGGACAGGATCGAGTGTGTTTTGGGGTGCCTTTGTTATCACTGTGCTATGAGAACAAATATTTTGGGGTTCAGTCAGACCCACTCTGGGACTCAGAGATTTTTTTCTAGTTTAGCATCTGACTGTCACCCACCTTTACAATACTTTACCTATACATTTGTTACAGGCAACGGTCAGTATTTATGTACAGACTGTTACAATACTTTATATGTACCTTTGTTATCAGGTCATTACCTAGATGTTTGTCATTGCTGTGTCACATACTATACATGTGCATGTCTTTGTCTTGACAAGTTGAGCTACAGTGTCATTGACACTTTCATTTATGTTTAAATGTGTGAAGAATGGTTCATAAATACATATGGACACGAAAAAAATGATAAATTGTTGTGTTGTTTATGGTTTTGACTACATTGAATATGATATGTCATCTATATTCTAGCTAAATTTACCACTATTCCACATTATTTTGCCACGTGACATCCCTTATTAAAAATCCAGCTTATTTCCTAGCTTGCACAAGCTTCTGTCTTGAGCTTGCATGAGCTTCTGTCTGCTCATAACCTGGTAACTGGAACAAATACAAGCTTGTGCGAGTTTGCACAAGCTTGTTGCAAGCTTGCACGAACTCACAACAAGCTTGCATGAGCTGTCCACGAGCTTATAGCCACGAGCTTGCACGAGCTTGTTGCGAGCTAGAGCAAGCTCATCCTAAAAGTATGAGATCATCGCGAGCTTACACAAGCTTTCAAGTTCATAATTGGAACAAATAGAATCTTGTGCGAGCTCGAGCATGCTCGCAGCTTTGCAAGCTCCTTCGAGCTCACACAAGCTTAGTTCATGTATTTTGGGCAGATAAAAAATTTGGATTTCCAAAATAATTTCAGTGATATACATCAAGTTGTATCTTAAAGTAGAAGTAGATTGTTTTTTGTTGCCTCAGAATGTCTGTGTACTTAATTAGCTCGAGATCTGCATAATTGATGAATCTTTTGCATGTCGAGGTAAAAGAGACATTAGAGGGAAATATCTGGAAGTATACAGTAGCAAAAAAAGAGATATATTGAATATAAATAAGTGCTTTTAATACACAATAATAGATCAAGCTATAATTGAACATGTTTCTGAACAAAGAATTACTCAGCTCATTTTAACATGGATACATTTATTTATTTCTTAAGGGTTAACAACACTAACAGCCAAGGTCATATCGTGTCATTGACAGTTTTACAGGTGGAGAAAGCTGGATTACCCAGAGAGAACCACCGAGCAACGATGAGCAGCTGCCCGCTCCCCAACATCGTAACTCCGCACTGCAGCACAGGCAGGGTAACATTGGTTAAAGACATGCGCACCATCGACGTGCAGTATGCCTTAGCATACAGCGTCATCGTGCCCCCATGTGGACAGTCATGGTTAAGGGCCTTGCCCAAGGACACAACACGTGAGTCCGAATCGATCGCTCAGATGGTCACCCTTCCAAGGACTCGCCAGGCTTGACGTTGCTTAACTTCAGTGATCTGACGAGAACCACTGTTATAACCTTGCACATGTTACCTAACACACATTCATGATGCACCAGACAAATTTGAATTCTAACAGTTGTATCTGGAGCCTTGAGTGGAACAAAATCACATGATGTGTTCTGGCCAACAGACATTTTGAATCGATTGTAAGCAAATTACGAGCTTACAGGAGACCACAAGCTCGTTGAAGGCTACAAGCTTGCGCAGGTTCACGACAGAGGTTTTATATAGATATTTATATAAGGGATTATACAGTGTAAAATTATGCCACAGGTCATTTTGTGGCTGCGACAAAATGCCACGATAACAAAATGCCCCTGAACAGAATGCTTCCTTTTTGTATTATTTAAAAAAGTGTATTAAGTATATTTTCAAGAATGTTTATATAAATTATCAAGTTTGTACATTAGCCCTTTATCCAACACAGATGATTTTTATCAAAATTTATTTTTTTAAATATCATTTTTAGCTCAACTTTGGCGAAGCATAGTGTATTTGCGTGCCTTTGTTATCACTGTGCTATGAGAACAAATATTTTTGGGTTCAGTCAGACCCACTCTGGGACTCAAAGATTTTTTTCTAGTTTAGCATATAACTGTTCCCCACCTTTACAATACTTTACCTGTATATTTGTTACAGGCTATGGTCAACATTTATGTACAGACCATTACAATACTTTATATGTACCTTTGTTATCAGGTATTACCTAGATGTGTGTCATTGCTGTGTCACATACTATACATGTACATGTCTTAAACAAGTTGAGCTACAGTGTCATTGATACTTTTATTTTAGAATTTTTCCAAAAATCTCAACGAAACCATATCATGTGACCCCCTCATCGGAATGAGCTCGACAGGCTCGTTCCAAAGAGGGGTCACATGATATGGTTTTGTTGAAATTTTTGGAAAAATAGTATTTTTTCAGCTGCTGAATTTGCATATTACGTGGGCAGATATGGTCGTTTCGTTGGGTAAAGGGTTAAAATGTTATGAAAAGTGTTTTGAGGTATTTAAGTAGCAATATATAAAAAACTGTGACATTTGAAATGTACATTGAGAAGATTGTTATCAAAACATGATCATCTCCAGGCAAAAGGACAAATCACAAATATACACATCAACTTTCTGGAAAAAAGGAGTTTTCAGTTTTCATGTTACGGAAATGACTAACCATTACTAAGGCTATTCAAGAGAAAATTCCTCTTTCTCTGGGACCTCCTCATCATAGAAAATCTACCTCGTCACTTTTTTTTCACCTGGAAATCTCTTCTGTGACACCAGTTTTCACAAATATTTAACCAACTATACCTTGTTTGACAGAGCACACAGAACTCTGTCAAACAAGATATAGTTGGTTAAATTTTCAACCACATAATGGAAATTTTTCACTGCTGAAAACATTGGTTTGCCACATAATAGTGTAAGTAGTTAAATTTCTGATTCCAACAATTTTCAGAACTGTTTTGCAAATAAACCATAACAAAATGCCTCCCTCCCTCATTATAAAATAGACAACAATTTGCCTGAGAAAGAAGAAATATTTTTTGATAGGCCTATATGTGCTTATTCTGATACTGCTTGTCATTGTTGATCAGTAGTGTTCAGTTTCCATTTTTGCCCCCAAAACAAGAAATAGGGCCATAAGCCCTGTTTTTCAGGCAAAAAGGGACACTTGTAGTTTCGTTAAATTTAAGATTAAATAATAATAAAAAAAAAATCATATGTGCCCCACCAATTTCCACTGATCCCTTCCCTTTCCTTATATCTTAATGCAGCATTTTGTCGTCACGGTATTATATTGCTGTGGCAAAATGACCTAAAGCGTAGTGCCATTGCATTATATTAAGCAACAGAATTATGGGTCAGTGTTTACCACTACTTATAAAGCACCTTAATTACTTTGAAACATTAAAAATTACATCTTACTCACAAATGGAGTAGCACAGAAATATGTGTAACTTTTAACCCGCTGAGTAATTGAAAAATTCAGGAAAGTTTGACTTAAAAAATCATTGGTCAAAAAGTCTATACTAAAACAGGGGAAAATTTGGTTGAATATCCTCAAATTTTACTTTTTTGAATGGTAAGAGATTTCCTGTCCTGGGCAGGAACATCCGCCAGCAGCATGCAAGAAGTTAAACCACTGCAAACAAATGTCAAAATACCAAACTTTCAAGCAACAAATTTTCCCCATAATGCAACTAGGAATTTGACCAATTCAGTAGTAGAAGTGAATTTATAAGTACAGTGGAGCCCACTTTATTGAATATTTCTTAACTGAATAACCCTGTTAATTGAATATAATTTCCCAACACAAAACCAGTACAAATTTAACTTGTTAATTGAATATAGGTTATAGAGTAAACTCCTCTTAATTGAATAAAAAATCTTGTAACCTGTCGAGAAATTACCTTGACTCTCCCCAGTTTCCCTTTGTTTATAGACCTGTTTGGTCTCAGTACATCCAGTACAGGCATTTTATCTATTATATCTTGTTTGACAGAGCAAATGGAGCTCTGTCAAACAAGATATAATTGAAAAGTTTATCTCAAGAATACATAAAAGTGACACTATCCCTGTTAATTGAATAATTTGTATTGACATAGTGACTATTCAATTAACAGGGTTCCGGGGGTGTGGCGGCGTTGCTGTAACCAGATCTCGTCAGATCACCAAAGTAAAGCAACATCGAGCATGGTTAGTAGTTGGATGGGTGACCATTTCAGCGACTGATTCGCGCTCCTGCATTGTGTCTTTGGGCAAGGTGCTTAACCCTGATTGCCTACATGAGGGCACGATGATGCTGTGTACTAAGGCAGACTGCACATCGATGGTGTGTATGCCTTCAACCAATCTAACCCTGCCTATGCCACGGTGCAGAGTTCAGAGTTACGATGTTGGAGAGCAGACAGCTGCTTGGTGGTTCTCTCTGGGTACTCCGACTTCCTCCACCAAACTATTACTGACATGATATGACCCTGGCTGTTAAAATGTTGTTAAACCCTAATAAATAAATAACAGTGTTCCTCTTTATCATAGGGCCACAGATTGTCACATTGTGGTAAATGGAGTGATTTTGTGTAAAAATGTCATATTAAAGTGACAAATTTATTCTGTTGACGAGTATTTGATTGTGTGAATCCATTATCTAACCTAAAGGCCAAATTCCCCAGTTGTGTGTCACAAAAATCACTGTTCAAATTTTATTTTTTATTCACTTTTTGCCTCCAAAACCAGAGTTTTTTACCCTCATTGACACAAGTTTGTTGAGCTAATTCCAAAGAGGGATCATAAACCTTTGTTTTTAAGACATAAAAATGGAAATGTTTAGTTGTTCAAGAAATGTTTTGCTGACGTCTCATAAAATGTCAATATTTTTCTCATGTGAAAATTTCTCCTTTAGTTCAATCAGCTATTTTTAGCTTAACTTGACAAAGTCAAGATAAGCTATTGCCATCAAGCTAAAGTCTGTGCGGAAGTCTGTGAGTCTGTTCACATTTTCCTTTAGCACAGGCTACACCCCGTAGATTTTGTCCGATCGTCACGAAATTTCATATGCAGGCTTGAGGTCATGTCTAGATGAGAACATCCCCTTTTGATCGCTATCGGTCAACCGTGATGGCTGCCCGAGCCCAAAACCCCAAAACCATTAGCACAGTCTACAGGTCATATTTATGAAGGGATTTCATTGTAACTTGGTAGGATGCCTCTGTATAATATCTAGATGAGAATGTCCCCTTTTGGTCATGATCTCTCAACCGTGATGGCTGTCCAAGCCCGAAATCCAAACACTTTTAGCACAGTCTACAGGTCATATTTAATATGGAAGGATTTCATTGTAACTTAGTAGGATGACTCTGTATGATGTCTAGATGAGAACGTCCTCTTTTGGTCGCGATTGGTCAACTGTGACGGCTACAAGGGCCTGAAGCCCAAAAACCTTTAGCACAGTCTATAGGTCATCTTAATGAAGGGATTTCATTGTAACTTGGTAGGATGACTCCAGATAATGTCTAGATGAGAACATCCCCTTTTGGTCGCGATCATTCAGCCGTGACAGCTGCCCGAGCCCAAAACCCGAAAACCTTTAGCACAGTCTACAGGTCGTCTTTATGGAGGAATTTCATTGTAACTTGGTAGGTTGATTCCATATAATGTCTAGATGATAACATTCCCTTTTGGTTGCGATCGGTCAGCCATGATGGCTACACAGGCCCGAAGCCCAAAAACCTTGAGCACAGTCTACAGGCCGTATTTATGAAGGAATTTCATTGTAACTTGATAGGATGACTCATGTTAGAATAATTTCACTGTAAATTGGTAACTTTCGTTGATATACATTAACTGTGAGGGCCACATACATTAACTGTGAGGGCCACATTAACCCACCCCTCAGTTCTTTAGTACAGTCTACACCTCAAATTGTTTTTATTGAAAACATACCATACAGGGAACAGAAATTAACATATTTCAAATTATCACAATTCTTGTCTTATTTCATAATCCTTTCATAAACATTGAACATTATCCTTTTCATCAAACATAACACACAGACAAGTTAAGCTACAGTGTCATTGACACTTTCGTTGTTTTAAGTTGTCACTTGCTGCAACTAGCTCAGGAAAGATTGTCTTTTTTCTTACATTCTTTGAATACCAAGGAGTGCACAGATTGTAAACAAGTTCAAATAAAGCACATCCAGCTATCCCTTTACCTAACAGATCGACTGCATCTGTCCACGAAATTTCCAAAACAATCCTCTGGAAGACAATTATTTGAAAAAAAAATTTCAAGTAAACCGCATCAAGCTTGTTCCAATGAGGGGTCATATGATGTCGTTTTGTTGAAATTTTTTGAAACATTTGAACACATAACATTTAAAATAATAAACTTTGATATCATCTGCATTGCGTAAAGGTTTAAAATTTTGGAAGACAGAAATTGAGAAAACAAGTGTGAATTTAATGCCCTGGTAGTTGTGATTATTGTGAACATGTGTGCACAAACAGAGATATGAACTAAGTAAAGTTGATTGCTTGGGCAGTTGTGACCATTCGGTACTGAACAGTAACATAGAGATATAGACTCCGACTGCTATACTACTCTAATTCTCTGGCTCAAGCAAATGAATTTTTACATAACTTTAAACTCGGAGTATAATACACGTGTGCTCCCTGTCTGTATAAGCAAACCAGATCACTCTGGGAATTGATTTGTGTCATGTTTAGAAACCACACATGACTTTGAAGAAAAGAATTTAAGTTCATGTACTCATTTTTACTCACAGTATATTAATTCAATGTTATGACGTCAGTTTAACAGCAATTTTATCGAAACTACTTTCTCAGAAAGAGTAACAATTGTAAGGACACATTCATGGTCTGAACATAACATGAAACTTAAGTTTTTGGTTTTGGTCATTTAATTCCTGAACACATTATTTCAGTTATATGTCCATGTAATTCAATCGTATAATTCATATCCTTGTGTGAGTATTTTAATGCAAATACTTGCCTACTGCTTATCATAGGCAGGTAAAACAATTTGGTAATTGAGTTAACCTTCCCGATACAGGATCCGATCATTAACTTGTTGCATTTTGCTTGTGGATATTCCTGCCCAAGAGACACAAGATCTGTTGCCATTGAAATATGTGTAATTTGGAGACAGTTTACCAACTTTCCCTCCTGTAAATTGAATGGACTTCTTAACTGATTTCTTGAATCAAATTTAGATGAATTTTTCATCAAAATCTAATCAAGGCTGCTGCTTCACAGCAGCCATGACTAGATGTGCTGGCAAATATTTTGAAAATACTCAGCAGGTTAGCCCTTTACGCAACTAAACAGCCACACCAGCTCACATAATTTTTACAAATTCAGCAGTTAAAAAAAGAATCATTTTTCAAAAAATTTCAACAAAACCATATGTGATGCCTTATTGGAAAGAGCTCATTGATGGGGGCTGACCAATTTTATTCCTTACATTTTTTTTTTCCAAAATCACTGCCTACCTGCAGCTTTTTCCATGGAAGTAGATTGAACTACCATGGACAGAACTTACCATGGAATTTGTCTGAATACTCTGTTGTGAAAATTCATGGACAAACATGGAATCTTATATTCAGTCTTTTTGATGGAACTGACTGAACTTCCATGGACTCTTTTTATGAACAGAAACCATGTAATTTGTCTGAATACTCCGTGGTAAAGCATCAAGTATTATGCACCAACTTTTATATGGAAACTATCTGAACTTTCCATGGTTTTCATTTTTCCTTGGTCAAAGAGGGAGGACCATGGAAATTGTCCAAATACTCTATGATATTATTTTCTAAGGAATTCCATGCAATCTGCCATGCAATCCAAAGACATTTTAAATGCAGGGTGATTGCCCCTGAAAATACTCTGCCAATGCTGTGAAATTTGCCCAAAATTTAAAAAAATACCCCTACATCTAAAGGATTTGTTCTGAAAATACCATGCCCCAAAAGCTACAAGTTTAGCTGGTTGTTGGGGTGGGGGATAAGACTGCCCCCAGCTGACCACTCCTCTCATACACCTGTGTATCTAATACATGTAGATGACATTCCGTTTTAAGTTTTGATGCTGGGAGCATAATAATAATATACTTGTACAAATAAACACAAATACTCGCAAATATTCTTTATTAGTTATTTAAAAATACATGTCAATCTATGTTTGGAAAATATTGTAATGCTATCTATGTTTGAAATATCCTAATAATTATTTTACTTGGAAGTCATCTCATAGAATTGACAGTATGTTGCTTCAGGCCACATGTATTTACCACCCTTCCCCTCTTCATGGTCTCACTCCCACCCTACTCAAGACTTTCAGTAGTGGGTAGGTTGTAACATTTTAGAATTACTGCATCAGCATTGCCACTCACTCCACTCCAGATAAAAATGTTACCCCTACACACACGTAAAAAAAAATCATTGGTTTGCCAAATGTAAACACTACTGAGCAGAATTTATATGAGTTTTTCTTAAACCTGTCTTATCATTGTTCCACATTTTTTTCTTTCTTCAACCAATCAGGGTGGGATGTTTAGAAGGGTGGTGGTTCACCTAGTAAGTATGGAATCAGTGACAGTTGATCAGTAACTACTGGCTAACTGTCCTCCATCTGCAGGTACTGTGCGCCAGTATCACTGTTGGTCTTTCTGCTTTGCGGTAACCAGTTTCACAATTGATTTAGTCCTGTTTCCAGAGAACTAATTCAGCTTAGCATGCACTTCAAAGGAGGTTTGCATCAGCAAACGTGCTGCTTCATTATCACTGAATTATAAATTGAATAAGATAACACAGAAGGCCCAGTATCAGACCTGTAAGCAGCGCTGATGGTAACATTGCTACAAAATTCCATTGGAACTGTACCAGGGCCAGGCACCAGTATTGAAACCAACTGGACATTTTTGCTTTAGAGTAATTAAGTTTCCCTCAGTTTTCAATGAAGATTCGATAACAAACGTGTAGTTTCATGGTTCTTTTTCCAAGCACAGATAATGTAACTGTGATGACTATCGATAGTTTTTAGAATTGTTGTGCATCAAAAATTTTGTTAATATAAGACATCGTAATTCTGAAAGATAAATATAGCTGAAAGTTCCTATTGGTTATTTTCCACCCAGTGCTGCAACCTATAAGATCCAGCCTTAAGAGAACTTTGCCTGTGAAGGGTACTTATTATCGGATCACACTAGAGCTTTGGTTAATGTTACCATGTACCCCCAGAACCTATGTGATCATGCAAAATACAGTTACATGTGTATAATAAATGGCAAAACCTCTGTCTAACACAGAAAGACATCATTAACCCTTTACCTAATGAATTGGTCGCATCTGCCCTGTGTAATTTACAAATTGTGCAGTAAAAAAATTCAGACAAAAGCAAATCATTCATGTGACCTTCCCTTCCCTCATTGAAATGATCTCATCAAGCACATTCCAACAAGGGGTCACATAATATGATATTGTTGAGATTTTTTTTAAAAATTTTAAAACATATATAATTAAAATAACAATATTGTGTACATTGGGTAAAGGGCTACCTCCTTTAGTGACACATTAATTCAAGCCTGTACAAATCATACGAACAATCAATTCATGCACCTCTTGTACACAACATCTAAAAAAAAATAGGTAGATTGATTTTTCGCTTCTCCACATGACTCTGTGACAAATATGTTTGATGTCGTATTCATTTGCAAACTGTTTCCAGAAGCAGGACCTGCTTTTTATTTATTTATTTATAGGGGTTTTGAGACTGTCAACAGCCAGGATCACGTGTCAGACAGTCTTATGTGTGGAGGAAGCTGGGGTACCCTGAGAGAACCATCGAACAGCAGCGAGCAATGGTCAGACTCCACAACATACTAACTCCACATAAGTAGGGTTAACCCTTTACTTAACATGAAAAGCAGACGACACTTGCAAAAAAATTTCTTGAATAACTAATTTTTTTCATTTTTTGTCTCAAAAACATAGGTTATGACCCCTCGTTGGAACGAGCTCATCGAGCTCGTTCCAACGAGGGGTCATAACCTATGTTTTTGAGACAAAAAATGAAAAAATAATGAAAATTAATTGGCGATTTTTGAGAATAGCGCTGGCCGGTTTTGGCCGTTACGTTGGGTAAAGGGTTAACATTGTTTGAAGACAAGTGCACTATCAACATGCAGTACGCCTTATACAATGCCACTGTGCATCCACATTGGTCTTTATAATGATGAAAGGGAGCGCGGTGGCTCAGTAGGTAGAGGTGCAGGCTGCAAGCCGAGAGGTCCTCGGTTCGAATCCCACCTGTGGCAACCGCGTTGTGTCCTTGGGCAAGACACTTCATCTCCATTGCCCGTGTGGGGGCACGATGACGTCGTGTACTAAGGCGTACTGCACGTCGATGGTACGCATGTCTTCAACCAATCTAACCCTGCCTGTGCTGCAGTGCGGAGTTCCGATGTTGGGGAGCTGGCAGCTGCTCGTCGTTGCTCGGTGGTTCTCTCCGGATACTCCGGCTTCCTCCACCCGTAAAACTGTCACGGTCATGGTTAGCCATTGTGCATAAATATGTGCCCTTAAACATCAATAAATAAATAAATAAATATTATGATGATGAAACTCCAGTTCAACAGTGTATAATATCACATCATATCACTGGATTGAAAAAAAAAAAAAATTAAAAATTTAAATTGCAATTTTCTAGAATGTTCATATAAGCATAAGCACTTGTCTTACATATACATGTAGAACACATGTTCCAACATCCAGGCTTTTAGTGTGCTTGCTGATGAAAGATAAGTACCTTGGCAGGTATTTGGCAGTGGTTTCTACTGAAGCCGTGTGTCTGTATGGGCACCCAAGACTGAAAGGAGCAATAAGGTGCAAATTTGAAAAATTATTGATTCAGTTTTTTCTAAAAAAAAGTGTGTTAACTCTTTACCCAACGTAACGGCCAAAACCGGCCAGCACTATTTTCAAAAATCGCCAATTAATTTTCATTTTTTTGTCTCCAAAACATAGGTTTTAACCCCTCATTG
This sequence comes from Pictodentalium vernedei, assembly GCA_031216915.1. NCBI lineage: Eukaryota > Metazoa > Mollusca > Scaphopoda > Dentaliida > Dentaliidae > Pictodentalium > Pictodentalium vernedei. The sequence continues at coordinate 250,188,713 of CM062295.1, forward strand.
GAACGAGCTCATCGAGCTCGTTCCAATGAAGGGTCATAACCTATGTTTTTGAGACAAAAAATGAAAAAAAATTAGTTATTCAACAATTTTTTTTGCAAGTGTCATCTGCTTTTCATGTTAGGTAAAGGGTTAAAAAACTGCTGTGTACAAAGTGTTAGGTGTCAGAAGCAACAAGAAATAACTTAAATCTGTGATTAAAAAACTTCATGCAGACTAATTTGCAGATGATACGATATTGCAAAAATATAAAAACAAATTTGCCCAGAGTGATCGGATATAAACAGAAAATCACATATTATAATTTCTGATACACGTGGAAATAATTGAATACCTCAGCTACATTCTGAATATTTGATCACCGCAAACAACAACTGTACATTATTTTAGGACTAACTGGGCATTATCAGATCAAAAACTTTGTATTATTTCAAATGAAGTACAGTTAGGTATGCTTCCAATAAAACACACAGAACAAGTATTGACAACAGCAGACCGAGATAGTTTTCATGGACATATATGCTGTAAATAGAAACAAGTGTATACAAACTTCACATTTGTCTTTATGTGAGGCCTAATTTCGACAAATATGAAAAATTGCACTGTGCTGGAAATTTCTGTGAGTGATCGGGTAACAAGATCAGAAAGAAAAGCTAGGGCATAGTTTTTTGATAAAGCCAGGAAATTCTTGACAGCAAGTGAATTTATTTAAGGTGCTATACAAGTAAGGAAAATTTGTTTACTTTAATTTGAAATTCCCAATTCTGATATTTCATAGATATACACAAATTATATATCAAAACTAGAGAATTGTAATTTGTTGGACAAATTACGGGCTTTCCCAACTTTTTAATGTGAAAAGGCAAACTGTATTACACACAAAACTATCGATCAGTTTTGAAAACAGAAAATTTAGTGGAAATCAAAGTTTTTGTGATGCTACTAGTTTTTATGCAGCCAAAATGGATATTTGAGATACAGCAGGACACCAAAACATTTAACACAAAATTTGCTCTTCAATAATTACAGAATAGTTTCATAGAAAGCAAAACAAGCGATGTCCTTAAACTTTCTTTTGGAAAAAATTAGTACATATGAATTATGGGCGTACGGGCCAGGGTTTCATGAAGGACTGTGCCCCAACCCACCCCTGAGTCAGGAAGGAGCCGATTTTTCAGCCAATATGCCAGAAAATTTCGGACAATTTAGTTGCCAGAAATGACCACAAAACATTTTGGTTTTCCACACAAAATGTTGTTTTCCTATCTCATCACTTTGAAGTAGCAAATAAACTGACCATTATACTGTACAAGTTGATTCAGTGGAACCGTATCCATGTTAATATTATTCATTTATAATCACACAAGTACACATAAAGAGCTCTATTACTGCATATTACGGAAGCACGGTGGATCAGAAGGTAGAGATGATTGTTGCAATCCAAGAAGTCCTCGGTTCGTATCCCGCCTGTGGCAACCACATTGTGTCCTTGAGCAAGACACTTCATCTCAATTTAATTTCCCACGTAGGGGGATGGGGGGGGGGGGGGGGGGGGGCATGATGGAGATGTGTACTAAGGGTACTTTGGGGGTGTACTTGTCTTCAATCAATGCTAACCCTGCTTTTGTGGAGTTAGTATGCTGGGGAGTCTGAGTCGCTTGCCATTGCTCGGTGGTTCTCTCTAGGTACTCAATGGGACGGAGATCCCCTCCCTCCCATACCCGCTTTTGGCATTTCCTCCTGAGATTCAACTTTTTAGGGTTAAAAGGGTTCCCCCCCCCCCCCCACACCCACCCCCTGAAAAATAGCCCTGTACGCCTATGCAATGAATACCTGGACTTGAATAAATACCTATATTATGGTCATGATATAGCTGTAGATGCTGAAAGTGACCTTAAATATCAATAATTAATTTATTCTCTACCATTCTGTCTGTTTGTGAATGTGTGGGATTTGTCAACAAATGAGGGTAAGCTTCCTACTCCATGATTTCACAATTTTTCCAACATATCTGTTTCAGATACAATGAAATACATGTAATATGAGTTACTGTCATGCACAAATAAGTTGTTTATTAGATATGGTTTAAACCATCTAGAGACCTAGTATACACAGTGATGGGTACAGTTCAAGTCAAAATGAGTTGATTAAAGGGATGTTGAACAGCTTGTTAATATTTCTTGCATTACATTACTACTTTGTTATTTATTGACAGAAGGATTTCACAGAGGGTTTCCCTGACGATATTTATTTATTGGTGTTTGCGGTCACTTACTTATCCACAATGGCTAATCGTGACCATGACAGTTTTACGGGTGGGGGAAGTCGGAGGACCCAGAGAGAACCACCCGAGCATCGACGAGCAACTGTCAGCTCAACATTCTAATTATGTTCAAGCTCCGCTGAAGCAGGGTACCAGCGGTTGAAGACATGTCCACCATTGACATGCAGTACGCCTTAGTACATGGCATCATCGTGCCCCCATGTTGGCAGCCGGGATAAAGTGCCTTGCCCAAGGACATTACGTGGGTCGTCCCAGATAGGGATCAAACTCGGGACCTCTATCATAGAAGTCAAACAGTCTACCACTGAGAAAATGTGCTTTCTTTTCTGGCGGTATTCATATTTGTACGGCCAAACTGGTGTTGGATAACATGGAACACCAAAACATATAACACAAAATTTGTTCCCCATTGATTTTTGAAAGCAGTTATGAAAAGCTCAAAGAGCTCTTTCCTTTTTATTTTTGGACAAGTGAATATTCACTCAGTCATTTTTTGCAGACAGTGCTATTTTTAAGTGGCCAAAGCACATGTTTCATTAAGTCCCAAAACAAAACTAAAGCCGGATTTATTGATTAAACATCTCTGCATATAGCAAAGCAAAGTGTCTCAAATTAACCCATTCCAAAATGATAGTAGAGAGTAACCAAAGTTGGATAATTTGGGTATTTCCAAATGGTACACTTATTCTCACTCTCATTATGCTTGAGGATTAAATCTGAGATTGAAAAGGTATACCAATCTTACTCAGGGAAGGTGAGTACAGAAAAGTACGAAATTAATCAGAAAATGAATTTTGTCTGACGGTACTAATATTTGTACGAGCAAAACTGGTACTGGCTTTATTTATTAGGTTTTAACGACACATTAACAGCCAAGGTCATATTATGTCGGTGACAGTTGTTTGGGTGGAGGAAGCCGGAGTACCCAGAGAGAACCACCTAGCAATGACGAGCAGCTGCCAGCTCCCCAACATAGTGCCTCCACACTGTAGCACAGGCAGGGTTAGATTGCTTGAAGACATGCGCACCATCGACGTGCAGCATGCCTTAGTACACGGCGTCATGGTGCCCCCATGCGGACAGTCGGGGTGAAGTGATCAGGTCATAATTAGAATATATCCGACAGATACAATGTCGGATATATTCCAATTATGTCCCGACCATGCAAGGCAGCAACTTGAAATTCTCAGAATGTTTCCTACTGTCCCCGCCCGACAGTTTAGTATCTTTGTCAAGTACCGAGACCGCATGGAAATACCGTGGATCAGGTGGAAACTGAGGGCACGATTCATCCCTACTTTATTCTCAACTCAACGACTTTTCTCTTCATTATTTACCTGTCACCGGCTGAGTTAGGTATTATATTTGTCTATTTGATGAACTTTTCAACCTTAACTATTTGCGGCTTCATGTAGCACCACTGAAAGGCCACTGCACGGTTACCAATATATTCAGGGATTGATTTTACGAAAATAACAATTATTCCGACTATACCCACATGGGAACTCCTAAATATGCCAAGGGTTAAACTTTTGATAATGATGTATAAAACAGAAGTTGTCATGCTATGCTTGCTGCATGCAGGCACAGAAAACATTCAGCGCTCAATGAATTAGGAATGGAGTAAATTGTCACTTAAACCTACGAAATTCTGAAAAATGAGTTCTTTTCACCGGCATCTACCATTATGCATCGGAGATAGGGATTGCGTTAGACTTTACAGCAACCTTATAACAGACAATATTCTTGGAATTGAACTGTGAATCCGAATTTCGAAAGCATTTTCGGATATTCTATTCCAAACTACCACTGCACGCTTATCAATATTCAGTGATTTTATGAAAATTAAAATTATTCCGACCATCCCCATATGGGCAGTCTCGAATCTGCCAACGGTTAAACTTTTAATAATGACATATAAAACAAAAGTTGTCATACTATGACTGCTGCATACAGCCATAGAAAACATTCAGCGCTCAATCAATTAGGAATGGAGTAAATCGTCACTTAAACTTACCAAATTCTGAAAACGAGAGTTTTTTTTGGACTGCACTTATCTTTATGCAAACAGAACAAGCATAGGGTTAAACTTTACAACCAAACTTACAACAGCAAATATGCTCGGTAAGCAATTGTAAATACGAACATGCAAATCATTGTTTGGTTTTCCTTTCGAAAATGGAAGAAAAGTGAGCTCCAAATTAGCCAATTTTAGGAAGAATTTTAGGTCACTCAAAGTCAAGGCCCAAAAACTAGGTGAAGGTTAAAACTTTGAATAAAATATATAACAGCAAAATTGTTCTTGGATGAAGGCCTAATCCTCTCATGGAAAAGGTTTTGAGACAATAAGGCTCCAGTACTGAGAAAGTGCATGTTAACGTTGGCGAAAATAACAATTATTCTGACAGTACCCTTATGGGAAGTCTCAAATCCGCCAAGGGTTAAACTTTTAATAATAACATATAGAACAAAATTTGTCATACGTTGACTGCTGCAAGCAGCTATAGAAAACATTTAGAGCTCAAGCAATTGAAAATGGAGTAAATCGCCACCTAAATTTACCAAATTCTGAAAAAATTGGAAATTTTTTGGACGGTACCTACTTTTATGCAACCAGAATGGGATAGGGTAAAACTTTACAACCAAACTAACAACAGCAAATATGCTTGATAGTCAATTGTGAATACGTACATGAAAAGTTTTTGAAATTATCCCTTTCCAAAATGATAGAAAAGGCAACCAAAAATGGCTAATTTTGGCATTTAAAAATGGTACTCTTATTCTCGTCCTCATTGTGCTAGAGGGTTAAATCTGAGATTAAGAAGTAAACAGTAACTTTCTTCCATAATCATTGTTGCATCTAGTCATACCAAAATAATTATTACAACTACCTGGTAATTAGAAAAATTTGCTCTTGAATTTGGCGAAAATAACAAATATTCCGACAGTACCCTTATGGGAAATCTCAAATCTGCCAAGGGTTAAACTTTTAATAATAACATATAGAACAAAATCTGTCATACTCTGACTGCTGCATGCAACTATAGAAAACATTTAGAGCTCAAGCAATTAAAAATGGAGTAAATCGTCGCCTAAACTTACCAAATTCTGAAAAAATTGGAGTTTTTTTGGACGGTACCTACTTCTATGCAACCAGAATGGGATAGGGTTAAACTTTACAACCAAACTTACAACAACAAATATGCTCGGTAGTCAATTGTGAATACATACATGAAAAGTGTTTGAAATTGACCCTTTTCCAAAATGATGGAAAAAGCAACCAAAGTTGGCTAATTTTGGCATTTTCAAACGGTATTCTTATTCTCTAGGCCCGAAAACTAGGTGAAGGTTAAAACTTTGAATATAAAATATAACAGCAAAATTGTTCTTGGATGAAGGCCCAATCCTCTCATGGAAAAGGTTTTGAGACAATATGGCTCCAGTGCTGAGAAAGTGCATGTAAACGTTGGCGAAAATAACAATTATTCTGACAGTACCCCTATGGGCAGTCTCAAATCTGTCAAGGGTTAAACTTTTAATTATAATATATAGAACAAACTTTGTCATACGTTGACTGCTGCAAGCAGCTATAGAAAAAATTCAGAGCTCAAGCTATTATAAATGAAGTAAATAGCCACCTAAAGTTACCAAATTCTGAAAAATTGGGAGTTTTTTTGGAAGGTACCTACTTTTTTATGCAACCAGAATGGGATAGGGTTAAACTTTACAACCAAACTTACGACAGCAAATATGCTCGGCAGTCAATTGTGAATACGTACATGAAAAGTTTTTGAAATTAACCCTTTCCAAATTGATAGAAAAAAGCAACCAAAGATGGCTAATTTTGGCATTTTCAAACAGTACTCTTATTCTCGCCCTCATTGTGCTTGAGGGTTAAATCTGAGATTAAGAAGTAAACAGTAACTTTCTTCCACAATCATTGTTGCATCTAGCCATATCAAAATAATTGTTACAACTACTTTGTAATTAGAGAAATTTGCCCTTGAAGTTGGCGAAAATAACAATTATTCCGACAGTACCCTTATGGGAAGTCTCAAATCTGCCAAGGGTTAAACTTTTAATAATAACATATAGAACAAAATTTGTCATACTTTGACTGATGCAAGCAGCTACAGAAAACATTCAGAGCTCAAGCAATTGAAAATGGAGTAAATCGCCACCTAAACTTATCAAATTCTTAAAAAATTGGAGTTTTTTTGGACGGTACCTACTTTTATGCAACCAGAATGGGATAGGGTTAAACTTTACAACCAAACTTACAACAGCAAATATGCTCGGTAGTCAATGGTGAATACGTATATGAAAAGTGTTTGAAATTTAACCCTTTCCAAAATGATAGAAAAAAACAACCAAAGTTGGCTAATTTTGGCATTTTCAAACGGTACTCTTATCCTCGCCCTCATTGTGCTTGATGGTTAAATCTGAGATTAAAAAGTAAACAGTAACTTTATTCCGCAATCATTGTTGCATCTATCCAAACCAAAATAATTGTTACAACAACCTTGTTATTAGAGAAATTTGCCCTTGAAGTTGGTCAATTTTGAAGAAAAAATCTATATTCATGTCATTTTTGGCCAGTGGGGGTTAAAGTTGAAAGATTTGAGTGGTGATTGTGGTGTATCATATTATGCTGTAAATGTGTGGAAAATTTGAGCGAAATAACTGTAAACAAATTTGAGACATTCGAAAAATGGTGAAATTTTGAAGGTTTTGGCAGAATATTTTGAAAATACGCGTTTTCACATATATGACGATACCGCATTTCACTAGATTTTATGACATTACATAAGTGTGCCAAATTTGGTCAAAATCGTACAACTTGTTTTTGAGCAGTTCAACAGACAAAATTCAGGGAGGAAAAAAAAAAATAAAAAAAAAAAAAAAGAAGAAAAATTTTGAAAAAGAAGAATAACAATAGTCTTTCCCAAACTGGGTTTGGGAAAGCCTAATGAAGGCTGTGATGAAAAGAACACAAAAAATAAATGCAAATCAACTCACAGAGTTCACAGTAGGCACCATTGGTTCCTGGAAGTCTGCTACTGTATTTCTACCAGAATTGATAATGAAGTAATATGTTAGGAGAACAGGCTTCATAATTTGTGTATATTTAATTCTAAGGAAATGTATACATATGTGAGAGTTTATGGAACGTGAGCTATGGGCTTTTTTTGGCTCCCGCTGTAGTTAGCTCTCTTCTCTCTTTACCTTGTGACTAGAGTCCCAGTGCACGTGTTGTTTACAGCCTGACCACCTCGCATGACTCATATGCATGTAAGGTGGCAGTTTCAACATCCCCACATCTCCAAAACTTTGATTGCTTTGGTGCTGCAACTGTACCCTGTTCCAAATGCTGCCAATCAGCTTTTAGAATTCCATCACATGACACCCCACTCACCAGTACCAATTCCTCGTGACTCCCTTGTCTTCAGTTTTGTACCATAGTTGCACCGCTTTGATTCGCAAAGTTTTCCATTTCCCCTCCCCCATGCCTCCAGCATCCAAACGTTACCAACAAATCGGGTCTCCTCAGGTACCTATTCGGCACATGGGGGGCAACCTCTGTGCCCCCATTTCATGTTAGCTCAGTTCCCCATCATGGATGCACATCCGGGAATATCATTTGCGCTGGACAGCAGAAAGTTGTCCGAGGCATGGATGATATTGCACGATCTGCATCCGGATGTCAACAGACTTACGCACATGACTTTGGTACCAGCTTCAGGAGCCCCCATTTTTTCCCAAACTGTAAATATGCTGTATATAGCTCCCACAGCAGTTGGATTTCACTCCTCTCGCCAGGTGCAGGGGTTAGCAGCAGCTAACTCATTAATTGCTTTGAATGTACATAGATGTCCTCTAGCTCCTACAGCGCGGGATTTTGCTTGACTTGCCTGCAGGGTTAGCAGCAGCTAACTTGTATTATGTATCCAGATGATGCAGCAACAGCTGCGCTGCCCACTTTTTACCTCATATCTACTGTTCATATATGCATTAAAGAGGTAGAGTTTACTTATGTGTTTTTTCTTCGTGTTCCATAAATTTTATATTTATGGAATATCAGATTTGGGAATTTCAAAGTGAACTAATTTTTCTTACTTATACAGCACCATAATCACATTTATACAAATGATATATGGAACATAAGGGTCCTTTTGCATAACCACCATTGTGGTTTTGTCAACTGGACAACTTATTTTTTTTCATATTTGTTGCTTATTATACCCCACGCAACGAAGTTGCTGGGGTATAATGTTTTTGACTGGTCCGTCCGTCAGTCAGTCCTACTTGTTTTCCGGACTTTTTTTCTACCTACACGCTTCCAGATATTGAGCTGATTTTTGGTATGTGAGTCTAACATGGTGGCCTACAGATCAAGTTTGCATTTTTTTCCGCTCCACTGATTTTTACCGAAATTACGGCCCTTGGACTCCAAAAAATTCATCAAAATTACAGTTTTCCGGACTTTTTTTCTACACGCTTCCAGATATTGAGCTGATTTTTGGTATGTGAGTCTAACATGGTGGCCTACAGATCAAGTTTGCATTTTTTTCCACTCCACTGATTTTTACCGAAATTACGGCCCTTGGACTCTGAAAAATTCATCAAAATTACAATTTTCCGGACTTTTTTTCTACACGCTTCCAGATATTGAGATGATTTTTGGTATGTTAGTCTAACATGGCCTACAGAACCAGTTTGCATTTTGTTCCGCTCCACTGATTTTTACCGAAATTACGACCCTTGGACTCTGAAAAATGCATTAAAATTACAGTTTTCCAGACTTTTTTTCTACACGCTTCCAGATATTGAGCTGATGTTTGGTATGTTAGTCTGACATGGTGGCCTACAGATCAAGTTTGCATTTTGTTCCGCTCCACTGATTTTTACCAAAATTACGGCCCTTGAACTTTGAAAAGTTCATCAAAATTACAGTTTTCCGGACTTTTTTCCTACACGCTTCCAGATATTGAGTTGATTTTTGATATGTTAGTCTAACATGGTGGCCTACAGAACAAGTTTGGGTTTTGTTCCACTCCACTGATTTTTACCAAAATTACGGCCCCATAGACTTTGAAAAGTTCATCAAAATTACAGTTTTCCGGGCTTTTTCTCTGCTTGAATTTTTTCAATACCGTTGAAACTACAGAACACTGTTTTCTGCAGTATTCCTAGAATCTATGTTTATTTTTAAAAAATGATTAGAGCTTGAAATATGGGGGCGCGTGGGGTATGTGAGTGTGCTCACTGAGGTTCTTTAATTGTCCCTTTAAATTGAAATCGCTGATAAGTCAGTGTTATTTTATAATGAGGAAGCAACAAATAAGTACAATTCTCCATCCTTTTAGCGCACCATTAGAATCTGTGACAGGAAATGAACCTTTTCCAAGAATCTTAAGTTGATTCTCATTATTTTCCTTTTCCCGTGGGAACCCCGAGAAGTGAAGCAGTGCTTGTTTACTGTGGTAAATAAGCTCTGTTTTCCTGGTAAAATAGGACCTGGTAACTAATGCCTGGGGTGGAAGGCCTCCAAAATGGGCAACATGGATACAAATGATTGGCTACACTTGATTTTATATCCATGTTGTGGCATGATTAGCCAATGTGCAGAAATATGTGACTTTAAACACCAATAAATAAATTGTTTTCCTTGTGAGAATTATTTACAAGAATTGATTCTGATACATGTATGATTTTCAGCACAGTACTTTATATATATATCGCTGCCTTAACCCTTTACCTAACATGAAAAGCAGACGACACTTGCAAAAAAAATTCTTGAATAACTATTTTTTTTCATTTTTTTGTCTCAAAAACATAGGTTATGACCCCTCATTGGAACGAGCTCATCGAGCTCGTTCCAATTAGGGGTCATAACCTATGTTTTTGAGACAAAAAATGAAAAAAATAATTAAAATTAATAAGCGATTTTTGAGAATAGCGCTGGCCGGTTTTGGCCATTACATTGGGTAAAGGGTAAAATCATTTTTATTATAAATCATATAAATCTTAGTTAGATCGGTTTTGCTGACCTTGTTCAACTAAGATGTCACTTAGGTTTTTGTTTAGCTCACCCGACTGAAAGTCGGGGTGAACTTTTCTAATCACTCTCTGTCCATCATCTGTGAAATGGCATTCACAGTATTCACAACTCCTCTTCTATAACTACTGAACTGAATTTCAGTGGAATTTTAGGTGATATGTTTTGTTATGACATCGCATTTTGATTTTGTTCAAATCAATTTTCCCTGCCCCAGGGATGGGATGATGGAAAATGTCCCCAAATTTTGAAAAAATCTTCTCATTAACCGATTGGTGTAGATTAAAGTTGTTCAAACAGAGTTTGTAGGGCAATATTTGCCATTGTAATGGGAGGGACAACATCTGTGCCTGTCCCCTCCCCCAAACTTTATATTTTCTGAATCAATAGGCTGATTGGAACAAAATTTGGTATGTGTTATTATCTTGTCAAACGTACTTGAGTCATGCAGAAACTTATTTTATGCATTCCAGTGCTCCAGGCATTAAAATTATACATATTTTCAAATGCCCATTTTCCCAAACTCATGGAACAGAGAACTTTTATTTAGTATGAAGCACCCTTAGGACCAGTAGAGTAGGAATTAAAAAAATACTGAGCAGCATATTTTCAAAAATTCAAAAAATCATTTTCTCCAGAACCCCCAATAAGAATCCTTTGCTATTTGATATTCAGCTTTCTTAGGGGGATGAGATTGCATAACTTAGAGCAATATGAGATTATGTGTTTTAAAAATCTTCTACAGAACCACCAGTCAGATGTTTTGATATTTGATATAGAACATTCAGAGGGAGGTCAGATTCATGTTTGTTTAAATCAAGTCCCCAGGCAGGATATTTGGATCCTTGTGGGAGCCTGAATTTTAACTTTATGCAATGTGAGGAAAATTCTTTAAAAAATCTTCTTCACCAGAACCACCCACCAGACAGAATCCTTATATTTACTATACCACATTCTTAGTTGGGTCAGGTGCAACTTTCCTCAAATAAAATCCCTGGGTTCATATTTGGGCTTCCTAGCTCCACAGCTTGTTCCAATGAGGGGTCATAACCTATGTTTTTGAGACAAAAAATGAAAAACATTCGTTATTCATGAATATTTTTTGCAAGTGTTGTCTGCTTTTCATGTTAGGTAAAGGGTTAACTGGTAGAGTGCTACATTATTATGATTTGTAACATGCAGATTTTTTTTTCCAAAATGCCATGCCACCAGGAATGGATTTTTTTGCTACTGTTGAGCACACAACAAGCTAACACGTACCATGTAAAGCCACTATAGTGGCTTTCAGCACTTTACAATAGAGCCATGTTAGTGGCTTCTAGCACTCTACCAGATAATATGATTGCAATTGCTTTACAGTATGACATTATAAGTTTTGGGGCTTTCAGTGGGCGGATATGGTGTGATATAAGGCGAAGTGAGATCAGTATTGATCCTGCTGAGCCTCATATCACACCATATCCACCAACTGAAAGCCCCATAACGTATTTATTATGCCAGTCCTTTGAAAGAGACACAACCATAAGTGTACCCAGATTCCTAGCGCAAATGTTCTGTTATCACTATCAGGGAATTTCCCGGTTTTACGTCGTGAAGGTCACACTAGTAGCAGGCGCTGAAACAACGGAGTTTTCTCAATAAACAGGAATTTATATTAACAATTCACAACTTTAATTCAGTGTTAAGTACTGGAAAAATAAAACAACTGGAGCAAATGGATTAACAATTCTTTCAAAAATGTAAGTGGGAACAGTTTCATTCATTATTTGTTGTTAACGGTGATATTAATGTTTCCGACTCGGCAGTTCGCAAACACGGGCATATTTCCAGTAAGTTTATGCATGTCATTTCTTTGGTTAACCACACAGGTTTCAGAATCTTCAAAGGGCATGAATAACTGTTCAATGTCAAAATCCCTGAGAACTTATACATGAACAGGGCAGATTATTCGGGTAAGGATTCTCGCTTGAGTTCGTCTCAGACAGTGCCTGTTGGCTTCTGTACATGTCGTTTTAGTGGTTTATTTATTGTATTTATTTACATTTGTTTATTAAAATTTCTCAAAGACTGGAAGAAACGTATTATAGTTGTACGTTGCTCAACAGACACACACGCAAAATTATTTGTTGTTCGTTGAACACGCGAAATTAGGAAAAACATCGAAGTGAGCGTTGGATGTCAAAAACAAAATGTCGGAACTAACCATATATAAGCTGTATATATGGTCAGCTCGATGATACTCAGTCTCATATACGGTCACTAGATATTTAAGCTGATTGGTCAATAACAACTACTGGCATAATAAATTTATTTAACAGCTCTTTAATTGGCGAGTGTCCAGCACCATGTATCTTGTCAACATTTTAGGAACCATGAGTCTGCGGCTTAGGGTTCAATAAATTCACACAGAATAATGGGGTTGCGTGCACTGCGAAAGACCCGTGTAGCTAATAACTTGAGATATCTGGCCAATTTCAGTACATTATTCCAGAGGATAAAATACTTGATAAATGACTGAATGAACTTATGTTTACATAACAACCATTGATTATTTGCATAGAATATTAATACAGACATATGTTATTCAAGCAAAAATTGTGTTTTGTGTTTATGAAAAGGAAATATCACAAACACATTAGCCAACCACTGTGATAGTAGAAAATCCTGGAATTCCCATGAAAGGCTTCAGACAGAAGACTGCATGAATACCAAAAACTCCAGAGAAGACATTCTAACTGGGTACAGTGCATAATTAACTAGAGTCAGTAGGAATATATATGTATTGCAAAAATGGAATTTGACATATTGGTAGTTAACACTTTACCCAACACAAAAAGCAGGTGACACTTGCAAACAAAATTCTTGAATAAATAGGGTTTTTTTCATTTTTAGCATAAAATATATGTTGTTCCAATGAGGGGTCATAAGCTATGTTTATGAGATAAAAAGTGAACAAAAATAATGAAAATTGAATTGTGATTTTGTGAATAATGCTGGCCGGTTTTGGCTGTTACATTGGTTAAAGGGTTAACATGGAATTATCACTTTGTTCTCTTAACCCTTTACCCAACCCACACAATATCAGAATTTTTTATATTAAGTATTATTTTTTTTTCAGTTTTTAAAAGAAAATTTCAACGAAACCATATCATGTGATACCTTGTTGGAACAAGCACATAAAGCTCGTTGCAATTAGGGGGGGGGGGGGGTCATTTAATATGGTTTTGTTGAATTTAAAAATAAAATAAAAATTTTCTCAACTGCTCAATTTGTATATTACGTGGGTGGATGTGGACACTTTGTTAGTTAGGTAAAGAGTTAATGTCATAAAAAATTAGAGAACTAATTGTGATGATATGTGCAAACAGTTTGTTCATTGGTCAGTCTGTCTGGAGAATATATAAAGTCAAAATCATGTTGAATGAGTATGCGGTGGCTCATTGGTTAGAGCATAGGAATTCAAACCAATAAGTCGACAGTTCATTCTTGACCTGTGCAATCTGTTCAAGCCTGTCAATAAACAATCTGTCATTTGCAGATGGAGGTCCCCAAGGATGAATTTGCTGATGCTATCCCTTATAGTGGGCTGAAATTCTCCAGTTTATCCTCTGTGTTCTTCTTTCAGTTTAGGCCTGAGATCTTAATTCAGATCAAGGTTCGCAGAGGGTAAATTTAGTGATGCTACCCAGCTGTGGGACCTCATTCTGCAGATGACAGTCTGCTTATTAGCTCACCTGACTGAAAGTCAGGGTGAGCTTTTCTTATCACTCTTCGTCCGTCGTCCATCCGTCGTCCTGCGTGAAGGTGGTGTTTGAGCCTCTTTCTCCTAAACCACTGGCCACATTTTAATTAAATTTCATGTAAGTAGTGGTTATATAGGGGCATTTGGGTTTTTCTTCAAATTGGATTTCTGCTCATATTGTGGAGTGGGGTGGGGGCAAAATGCACAAAATTTTAAAAAATCTTCTCATGAACCAGCCATAGCAGAGACTTGATATTTGGTATGCAGCTTCCATTTCAGGTGTGGATTCAAGGTTGTTAGCTCACCTGACTGAAAGTCAGGGTGAGCTTTTCCACCTGGCATATGGAATCCATATATGGGGTAATTCGAAAGCTACCAGGAAACTGCTAATAATGCAGAAACGTTCTCTTCGAATTATAAATAATTAAAGATATAATGCTCACACAGACCCTTTATTTTCCAAAGATAGAATACTAAAAGTGAATGATTTGTTTAAGCTCCAGGCGTGTCTCTTTGTTTTCGATTGGGAAAAAGACAAACTTCCAACTGCTTTTAAAGAATTTTTTAACACAGAGCAAAACATGTTGGCAATGAATACAAGACAGTCGGGACTACTTAATGTTAGTAAAACCAGAACAAAATCATTAGATAAGTTACCCATCTTTAACTTCCCCAAAATATGGAACGAGCTGGAACTTGATCTACGAAATACCCATAATAGGAATGAATTTAAAAGAAAATTAACATTAAAGCTGCTGTCTTCATATCCAGTTAATGTCCAATGTGAGAATCCATATTGTCGAGATTGTCAATACCTCTGAGGTGATTGCCTTGTGGTTGACCCAATGTATCTAATTGAGTTCACTAGACCATTACCAGTGAGTTTCTGCTTTGTTCACTGCACAACTTTAAGAATGTGACATCGTAACCAATGGATGGGATGAAGCTCGACAAATATAGGCAATTTAGACACACTTTTTTGCTTATACTTGAGCCACTACTGTGAAATATTTGGGGACACCAGAAACGAGGCTAACAGCAAACTAATAATGTATTTAGCGGTACCCAAGAGAGTCTATCCATAGATAATCAATTTTGGCCTTGCAAGCATCTTACATGACACACGTATAATTTCGTCTGGTCGTCTCGTCCACAAATGGTTTTGACTTATACTGCCAGTTCTGCAGATGCACAAAAGCACTGATATCCACCTAACACGATAACCTCCCCACCACTGACCCCTGCCCACCCCACCATTCTTACGTCTTACTTCCCAAGAAAGAAAAGCGCTAAAACCCTTAGAGTACATTTGCAGCCGGCTGCAGCGTTGAAATATTCTTGCGTGGGAGATAACAGGTAGACAGCCAATCTGGCTATATTATCTCCCTGCGGTATGTATTTGTATGTCTCACTGTGGTTAGAAATATATTAGATTTGTAAAGCCTTATCTATATACCGTAAATAAACAAATATCAAATATCAACTTCATGCATTTCAGGCAAATTTCTTAAAAAAATCTTCTTCTCCAGATCCAGCAGGCAGAATCTTTTGATATTTGGTATGCAACATTGTGTGGTGGATCTGATTCAAGTTTGTTCAAATCGGCTCTCTAGATTCTTATTTGGGCTCACTAGAAAAGCTTGAATTCGAACTTAGTGCATTTCAGGCAAATTTCTTAAAAAATCTTCTTCTCCAGATCCAGGAGGCAGAATCTTTTGATATTTGATATGCAACATTGTGGGGTGGATCTGATTCAAGTTTGTTCAAATCGGCCCCCTGGATTCATATTTGGGCTCACTATAAAAGCTCGAATTTGAACTTCGTGCATTTCAGGCAAATTTCTTAAAAAATCTTCTTCTCCAGATCCAGCAGGCAGAATCTTTTGATATTTGGTATGCAACATTGTGGGGTGGATCTGATTCAAATTTGTTCAAATCGTCTCCCTAGATTCATATTTGGGTTCACTATAGAAGCTCGAATTCGAACTTAGTGCATTTCAGGCAAATTTCTTTAAAAATCTTCTCAAGATCCAGCAGGCAGAATCTTTTGATATTGGGTATGCAGCATGCTTGGGGGTGAGATTCAAGTTTGTTCAACCAAGTCCCTGGGTTCATATTTGGGCTCACTGTGGTAGCCCAAATTATAACTTAGTTCAAAATGAGGAATTTTCTTTAAAAATCTTCTTCAGATCCAGCAGTCGGAATGTTTTGATACTTGGTATGCAGCATCCTTAGGGGGGTGAGATTCAGGTTTCTTCAAGCCATGTCCCTAGGTCCATATTTGGGCTCACTGTGGGAGCCCGAATGATAACTTAGTTCAAAATAAGGAATTTTCTTTAAAAATCTTCTTCTTCAGATCCAGCATTCGGAATGTTTTGATATTTGGTATGCAGCATCCTTAGGGGGGTGAAATTCAAGTTTGTTCAAGCCATGTCACTAGGTTCATATTTGGGCTCACTGTGGGAGCTTGAATTGTAACTTAGTTCGAAATGAGGAATTTTCTTAAAAAATCTTCTTCTTCAGATTCAGCAGTCGGAATGTTTTGATATTTGGCATGCAGCATCCTTAGGAGGTGAGATTCAAGTTTGTTCAAGCCAAGTACTGGGGTTCATATTTGGGCTCACTGTGAGAGCCCGAATGATAACTTAGTTCAAAATGAGGAATTTTCTTTAAAAATCTTCTTTTTCAGATCCAGCAGATGAATGCTTTTGATATTTGGTATGCAACATCCTTAGGGGATAAGATTCAAGTTTGTTCAAGCCATGGCCCTAGTTCCATAAAATTTGTCTCTCATGACTTCATTCCTTTGTTGTGTTGATGAACCATGTCTAACTGAATGTGACCCCCAAACCACTTTGGCCGGTGAGCGATTAAGGCTCCTTGGGGCCTCTTGTTCTTTAAAAATCTTCTTCTTCAGATCCAGCAGTCGGAATGTTTTGATATTTGGTGTGCAGCATCCTTAGGGGGGTGAGATTCAAGTTTGTTAAAGCCAAGTCCATGGGTTCATATATGGGCTCCCTGTAGCCCAAATTATAACTTAGTCAATATGAGGAATTTTCTTAAAAAATCTTCTTCTTCAGATCCAGCAGTCGGAATGTTTTGATATTTGGTATGCAGCATCCTTAGGGGGGTGAGATTCAAGTTTGTTCAAGCCATGTCCCTAGGTCCATATTTGGGCTCACTGTGGGAGCCTGAATGATAACTTAGTTCAAAATGAGGAATTTTCTTTAAAAATCTTCTTCAGATCCAGCAGTCGGAATGTTTTGATATTTGGTATGCAGCATCCTTAGGGGGGTGAAATTCAAGTTTGTTCAAGCCATGTCGCTAGGTTCATATTTGGGCTTACTGTGGGAGCTTGAATTGTAACTTAGTTCGAAATGAGGAATTTTCTTAAATCTTCTTCTTCAGATTCAGCAGTCGGAATGTTTTGATATTTGGTGTGCAGCATCCTTAGGGGGTGAGATTCAAGTTTGTTAAAGCCAAGTCCCTGGGTCCTTATTTGGGCTCCCTGTAGCCCGAATTATAACTTAGTCAATATGAGGCATTTTTCTTTAAAAATCTTCTTCTTCAGATCCAGCAGTCGGAATTTTTGATATTTTGTGTGCAGCATCTTTAGGGGGGTGAGATTCAAGTTTGTTAAAGCCAAGTCCCTCGGTTCATATATGGGCTCCCTGTAGCCCGAATTATAACTTAGTCAATATGAGGAATTTTTCTTTAAAAATCTTCTTCTTCATCTCCAGCAGTCGGAATGTTTTGATATTTGGTGTGCAGCATCCTTAGGGGGTGAGATTCAAGTTTGTTAAAGCCAAGTCTGTGGGTTCATATATGGGCGAATTATAACTTAGTTCAATATGATGAATATTCTTTAAAAATCTTCTTTTTTTTAGATCCACTAGTCAGAATCTTTGGATATTTGGTATAAGCATTTCTTAGAAGGAGCAGATGCAACTTGTTGAAATCAATTCTCTGGGTTGATATTTAGGCTACCATGTCAGGCCCCCTGGGGTCTCTTGTTTCCAACCTTGTCTGTGTTGTGTATCTGGGTAAGACACTTAAAACCAGATGCTCATGTAAGCACGTGGTGGTGCTGTATACTAAGGTGTAGTGTACATAGATAGTTCACTTTCCTTCAGTGGCTGCAAACTCTCTTTGTGCTGGGTTACTAAGTAGCTGAGTCTGACAATTGTTTGCCATTGCTCGGTAGTTCTTTCTGTGTACTCCAGCTTCCTCCGCCTATAAAATTGTCTGATACAATGTGACCCTGACTGTTTAAAGTGTTGTTAAACCTCAATAAACAAACAAACAAATGATATTCACTGAAGTCATAATTCAATCACATAATCTCAGGGCTTATATTTTGACAAAAATCCCTGAATTGATTCTCACAAAACTTTGTGCAACAAAACCAGCAAGAATCCATATAGATTCTTGCTGCACCTTTGATAGGATTCTTGTGAAATTGACTGAAAAGAATTGAGTAAGCTTAACCCTTTTCCTAAGATAACGGCAGCAAATTAACTAATACAAGGCTAATATGACCTGAAATATCCTGACACTTTGTCAATAAAATAGTACAAATATGGCTGTCATTGGAACCGGCTCATTGAGCCGGTTCCAATGACATCCATATTTGTAAGGTTTTAATGGTAAATTTTGTTTATTTTTTTTTTTTAAATTATCAAATTCAGATTATGTTTTAAAAATTAAAAGAGCTTTGTTGGCTAAAGAGTTAATGTGTTATCAGTATACAACAGGGCTTCAGCCATGGTGGCCTCATAGGATCTTGGGAAACTCATAGCAGGTATGGATTCTCACAACCAATTTCATGAGAATCCAGATGGGTTCTCCCAAATTTTGATGAAATATAAGCCCTGGATCTAACCCTTTTTTCTGACCATTGAACTCATACTTTTATAGCATTGAACCACATGTTTTGGGCCAAGAGATATATAGAATCTTCAGCTCTTACGTAGGTTATATTGAAATTTTCCAACCTCATCCAAATTTACTGAACTTGTTTCACAAATTTTGCTCTGAACTGTGATTCATTGGAGAATATCAATGTGTCGTGAGCTTTTGATGACATGGCATTGAAATAGTAAATCATTTGTGAGACAAATATATGCATTACATCTACTGTCAGAACATTTGTACACAGATTTGTCACCTGTACATTTGTGCCCTTCCCCACACCAGTCAGAATCCATGCAAGTTTAAACAAATTATGCTTTATTGGTATGAGAAGAAGAATACTTGGTAACAAACTGCTGAGACATTAAATCCATTCCCGAAATTAGCAACAACTTTTGTCAATGCTGCTGCAAATGCTGTTGCCGAGTAACTTAAACCAGGGCATCATTTTGTGATTGCAAGTAGTGATGAACCTATTATCGGCATCGGCATCGGCTGATAATGGGGTAATCGGTGAATCATCGGCATCGGCAAAAAGGGCATCATTTGCCGATAGGGGTGCACCCAATTGTTACAAGGTAAAAATAAACAGTTGTTTTTTTTTTTACTCACGGCCATATCGTCGAAAACAGTGTTTACACCTGAAACGTCCGGGGAACGTGTCAACACTACTGATTCTAAAATTTTGTGCATTTTAATATTCTATGAATAATTTAAAGCTAAACCGCAATTTCAGTTTGTCACACAGTCATGTATGATTCTTATTACCTGGAAATCTCGGCCCAGTTTCTTAAGTTGTGACATCAGTCATCATTGTTTAAAATTTAGCCTTCCTATATTACTCCATTTTGGAAATCGCACAATTCTTATTAAAACAAATCGTGTCAGACTGTCGTTGCCGGTTTCATTTTTCATTTATTCATAAGTACTGTATTACGAAAAAAAATCTGGTGGGAGACAAGTGAAGTAAACTATACAAGGCAGCTTCTTTGAAAACGGGATCAGGACAACTCGTACCCTAGACGATTCGTACTCTGGACAATTCGTACCTTTCCTTGGACAACTCGTACCACGACTCTGGACAACTCGTACCCTAAAGGATTCATACCCTGGAGACTACATTACTAAAAAATAAGCAAGGCTATTCATGAAAATCATGCTTTCAACAATTTAGCATGCATCCACAAATGTGCCTTAGAGCGAGGGCCAGGGGTGGATGGAGGAAACGGATAGCTAAGCCACCCACCCTTGGTCTTCCACCAGTGCCATCGATTATTACGCATGCCAGATGCTGATACGATATCACAAATGAAACATATTACATGCCTTCAAAGTATAGACTGAGTCGCTTAGTGGAATAAACACAAGCGCCCATACAACAAGTACTTGAGAAATCACAGGCGCACCTAACGCCTAGATTACGGTTAATGGACCAGCAATTATATCAAGGTCCCCGATATGTATCGTGTCAGCCAAATAACATGTGCTTCTCTTCTTCACTGTGAATCACAGGTGCATTTGACGCCTACATCACAGTTAAACGACCAGAAAAATTGACAAAAGGTCGTACAGTCAGTGAGGATTGCCTCGCTACTCATTGAGATCTTTAGGATTGAGTCTGTGAGGATTGCCTCGCAACTCTGCGTGTGGGGAGTGGGCTCCGAAGAAACACACCCCTTACCCCATCCATAGCAACATTCACACAACAGGCACAATATACAATAGCGGATACGTATCTTTCTCTCTACCTATAACTTTTCTATATGAACATTCTCAAATTTTCTTGCAACACTCTTATCAAGAAGAGACATGGAAATGGTAGACAAAGCGTAGGAGGAATTGGTGCAACCTACCTTTCTGCAACATTTACAAGAAACCACCAAACACTAGGCAAGGATTGAAACAAGCTTGTCTGGCTGGGGACGAGTGTACATTTTATACAAATAAACATTTGAATAAAGATTTAACAGCCCTTTTGTGATCCAAGTAAAATAAAATAAAGTTAACCGGGTCGCAAAGGATTTGTAAATCCCACATCGTCCCTGCGCGCCTTTGGCACGCTAAAACCTTTCATTCATTCAACAGGACAGTCCTGTGCAAACACTCCTTCTTTTGGGTACAGCTTTCAATAAGCTGTCAATAAAATAAAACAAACAATGGAACATATGTCTTTTTTATTGGTCATCTTTTTCCTGTTTCTTTTTGTCACTGGTTTTGTCGAACTCATTTGGCTCAAGGCTGAAGCCGCTCTCTAAAACGTGAGTAAATTTTTTATGATAATTAGACAGTTCGTACCTTTGCACTAGACAATTCGTACCTTTATACGGGACAATTTGTACCTTTATACGGGACAATTCGTACCCCGATATTAGGGTACGAATTGTCCAGGGTACGAATCGTCCAGGGTATGAATTGTCTAAGATCCTTTGAAAACAATACACCGTGCGCATTCCATGGAGGATTAGTGTCGTTTCGTTCACAGGCATTTCGTAGGGAACGGGACAACCCACCCGAAACGGGATCGGGACGTTTCGGCCTTGAGATGTTTCGGCCTGGGACGTTTCGGCCTCGAAGAAAGAGGGTGGAGGGACAACGTAAATAAAATAGATTCAGCCGATGAATGCTCTGACAATGTGTGTATACTGATTTTCTGTCTGAATTTTATTTCACTAATTCGCAAGAAGATGGGTTTATACGACATAAATAATATTAAATCTGAAAAAGTGTAATAATATGCGTTTATTCGTTGAAAATGCTGCAGTGGAGCTTTTTCAATGAATAAACACGAAATTATTTGTGACAGATATATATAAAAATTAGGGTTAGTCTTACCTAGCAATGCATTAAATTATATTAAATCTGATAGAATTGAAATAATTTTGCGGTGATTCATTGAAGCCTTTCAATGAATATTTGCGTGACAAATTTAGACTTATCTAGCAATATATTAAATTCAATTAATAATTAGCCACTTCAATGAATAATTACGCAAAATTACTTGAGACAAATATAAATAACAATGGTACAGACTTATCTGGGCATAATCTGGCAATTTATTAAATTAAATGAAATCAGTAAAAAATCGAATAATTGTAGCTTATTTTAGTCACTGCCAAACAACGAGAAATTCATTTAAGAGAGTGTCGGGTGGTGGGGGGGTATGCTCCCATTTACCCCAAGCTTCCTTCAGTCATTTTTCAAGTTTGACATATGATGGTTTGCTGTTTTTCAAAACAAACTGAGTTGTGAAAACCAAACTCAAGAATCATCTACATTGGTGACAGCTGACAGCTTGTCATTGTGTTTAATTATGTACTGAGCTGTGAAAAAAAAACTCCAGAGGTGTAAATGTTGAATTATATTTGAAAATATTCATTGCGTCTTACGCAAATATTTATTTATTGGGGCCGAAATGACTTGGTAAAAGCTTAAAAAGTAAGACGTTTCGGCCTCCCAATGTGGGATGTTTCGGCCTTTTATATAATTATGGGGCCGAAACGTCCCGGCCGAAACATCCCAGGCCGCAACGTCTCAACTCTCAAGGCCGAAACGTCACGAACCCCCCAAAGGCCGAAACCAGCTGGGACAACCCGCCCTGGGACAACTCGCCCCAAGTTTTTCATGCGCCACAGTTATGAGCTATTTGACTATGGTATTGGACTATGATTGGATTATAAGTAATAACAAATGAACTATTCAGCTGTTATTACTTATAATATGATCATTATTAATTAGCGGACAATAGATTTGTTTATTGGACTTAATTATGATGATATTAAAAGTAATATCAGGAATAATTCCGAATGAATTATTATTATCAGAAGTATCTGTGGTAATGGTATCTGTGGGAGTCTCATTAATGGATGTTTCAGTGGCTTGACTGTTTGTTGTCTCGGACGTGTCCATGGCTTCATCTAAGTCAATGATTGTTGACAGCTTAAAAGGCACATTTATTGTCTTATTAGTTTTAGGTAAAGGAAAAGCGATCAACGCTGTGATGAATCCATATCACGCTGAAACGACATGTCTGTTCATTTGATTTTTTCTCATCAAACAAATATCATTCCCCTTAGAGGGTACCCGACTGAAACAACATGACTAAAACAACACTCCACTTCTGACTTGTCTCTAGTCTCTACATGCAACAAATTCAGTATACAACTATTATTAGTTTAATTCAGTCATTCTGGGATGTTTTAATAGGATCACTGTGGATAATTTTCGATAAAATTGGATAATTTTTCGATAAAAAAGTGAGTAAAAATTTGTTTTATATATTACTACATGTATCCCCAAAAACTTTTTCTTCAAAAATCAGAAAAAAATCGGGACAACCCGCCCCAAAAAGTGGCGTCAGGCAGTTTGTCCCTGGGGTGGGTTGTCCCTGATCCCATTTCGTATACTGACTTTCGTATACAAAAGAAGACATTTCGTACATATATCATCACTAGTACACAGGCAAATTTTTGGGGTTTTTAAGTATTTTTTATATGAAATAATAGACTGTAAGGTATTATAATCCAGTATAAATTATTTTTACATACGGGGTTGTTATCTTTACTTGGCTCAAGGAAGTCATAACCCCGTGTACGAAACGTCGTAGCTTGTGCACGAAACGTCCTACAAGTGTACGAAACGTCCAGCCCCATTCCATGGTGGGGCAGAATCACGTGATTTTCAAAATGGTCAAATGGAGAGATCTATTCTGAACGTACATATTGAATATTGGGCTTATGACTGGCATGAGAAGAAAGGAATAAGTCGGATTTATCCAGAGTCAGGACAGTGTCTGTCGATCTGTGTACGAGTTCCCACAGGATTGCTATGAGTTTTAAATACATGTATATAGGATTTAATCTTATTGGGAGAATATGTAGTATTCCATGCAGGGAGAGACAATCTGACACGGGTGATTCCGTTCTTCCCACTGAGGAATGGACTGCACAAAACGATCGGATAAATTGTCTGGGGAGTTGATTTGACCAAGAACCAAGAAACACAACCCCGTATTGACATTCTAATTGCAACTTTGCAGGGTTCGATCACGCATTTTCATGGAATTTAAAACATCGGAATCGGTATCGGCCTATTATTAAATTTTTAACATCGGTATCGGCCGATGGTTTGTTTACCATATCGGTTCATCACTAATTGCAAGTTAGAGCAACAATAATTTTTTTGTCTTATTAGATACTTTATTCTAACAAAAACGGTTATTGAACCCTGCAGAAAATATATTTTCAGATCGTATTATTTTGCAGTGTTAATCAACATTAGTTGGAAAAGCAGTTCATAAAAGAATAAAAACTATTCAAATCTGTCGATTTTTTATTTATTATTCATAATAAGACCACAACTTATAAGCTTCTGGCTCACAGTCGAATCCTCTAGATTGTTATTATTGTATATATATGAACAGTTGGAAATATACAGTATTCAAACAAAATGACCTGAAATATTACTTGCTTCCCCACTTTGACATCACACAGCCCATAAATGGAACAAATCAAATGCTTCAGTTGATAAAAGTGCAGGGAATTCAGTGCTAAATTCTTGTTATTAGACAATCCAGCAGTTCTATTGGTTAACAAAACAGACTGAGCATGTGCACATGCTCTCTTCAAAAATTACAATTCCCAATTCGTCATGTGTAAATCAACATACAAAAATGAAAAACCATCAATTCATTTAATAAATATGAATGCATCACCCTAAAAATCAAGCTGTTTGACACCCTAAGTTGAAATGCATTCTAATGGAATTCAACTAAATTTTTATCGGTTATGATTCAGCAATCCACAGAGATATGTAGAGTTGAGAAGTGTAGAAATTTTCAAGTCTCGGAGTTTGTCAAAATGTGTGTATATGAAACACTGATTTGTGATTTAACCCTTAAGCCCCCGTATAGCCCCAAACCGCCACTTTTATATTGCATTGAAACAGGTGCTCCCTTGTGTAATCTTTTTTATTACTCTTGTGTGTAGACTGAATTTCCCCTGGCAGTGGTTCTACATCACTGCTGGCTGCCCGTATAGGCAGCCAGCAGTGATGTAGAACCACTGCCAAGTCATCAACAACTATGTAAGCAGAAAAAGGCCATAAATACTTTAAAATTAATCTGAGGACTTAAGGGTTAATTGAACAACTGATCAGTCAATCGATCATTATAAAGGACTTATATTTCATCTAAATTGGGAAGAATTCATTTGGATTCTTGTAAAAATGGTTGCAAGAATTAATACCTGCCTGCTATGAGTGTCCAAGGATCCCAGTGGCCACCATGGTTGAACCCCTGTTGTATACTGATAACACATGTTAACCCTTTACCCACATAGTTTTTTAATTTTTAAAACATAAACTAAATTTGATAATTTTTTTTAAAAATAAACAATATTTATCAATAAAACCTTACAAACATGGATGTCATTGGAGCCAGCTGATTGAGCCAGTTCCAATAACAGCCACAGCTGCACAATTTTATTGACAAAGTGATTTAGCAACAAATACTGAAAGTGACCTTAAACACCAGTAAGTAAATATTTTGAAAGAAATATTCTTAAAAATTACCGGATCTGCAAAATCTTCTTTCTTTATATTCCAACTTTAGTGAAATTTTACAAACTTGATTACTCCCAGTTGAAGTTGAGAAAACCATATGCCCAAATTGTTCCAGCACTTTTTATGAAATTATCATTACTGAGAATTATTTTAAATGCATACATTTTTATATTGAGATTTTTGTGTATATGTCTTCCAGGGTTCTTTTTAACCAGTTTCAAATAAATTAGGTAAATATGACCAAAAAACTTCATGTCAAATCGTGACATGTATGAGATTTTTTTCATCGCATATTGTGTAATTTAACTTTTTACCTAACATAATGACTAAAACTAACCAGAGCCTTTCGCAAATTTGCCAACCAAATTTTAAACACGTTCCAATGAGTGGGGGTCATAAACTATAGTACTCAAAGTTTGCTGAGCACCAAATATTTGACACATCATTGTGAAATTTGCTTGTGACATATTTGGCATATTGAGAAATTTCCTTTTTTACCAATAATATCCATTTCCCATGGTTATTGTACTCAAAAGCCAAAAAATAATGTCAAACACAAATAAAATCTTAATTTCTGTACTTAAATCATTAAAGATATAATTAAATAAAAAATATATACACTTTTCATTATAATATTTCATCTAAAATGTAAAACAGGTAGTTGGATGTACTTGGTGCTTAGCAAACTTTGAGTAGTATAGGTTTTTGAGACAAAAAAAGAAAATATTTCCTTATTTGAGAAACTTAAGCTTTCTGCAACTGTCATCTTCTATTTTTCATAAGGTAGACACTTAATGAAAATATGAGACATGTTGTGAACGATATTTTTTGTGATGAGCTATTTGATGGTGATTTTGTGATAAACAGATATTACCACAAATAAATATACATTAATTTTTTTTCCATTGCAGCTTAAAACATAATGAATAAATTCTTATTAAGTCTTGTTGCATGTTTTGTTGTGGTCTCTATATGTTGTATGACAGTACACTACATATACATTTGCATTGTATAACAAAAGTGTCTCATGACAACTCTCTGCATATTGCTGATAGGTTCATTACTAGATCAAAATGTACACTCCATTTGCCGGGTAAAACTGTATTCAATTCGCAGGCAGTGGAATAACTATTTTTAGTGTTTCCTCTTATACCTCCTCCCCTGCCATGATGTAGGAAAAATTGAGAACTCATTCCAAATGCCAGATTAATAATGAGGCCCATCCACTTGTATTTGCTTCTTCATTGGAATCCTGCTGAGTTTCAATGAAAATAATATCACTTGAGTGTAACAAGGTGCCATCTGTAATGCTTTAGCATTGCAGATGACACCTTGTTGCACTCAATGGTCGGAAACATCATAAAGGGCAGATCTCTCAAAAGTCAGCAATTTTTACTAACAATCACAGCAGATATGAATGGCCATGCAGTCTAATGGCAGTGCATGGTTGAAAGAGAAAGCATGTTGGCACATAATCTGGTGCATGAAGCAGTCAGAAATACATTAATTTATTTACCACAAACATGTGTTGGTGAACAACTACATAACATTGGTACAGCATATTAACAAGCAATGGAGAACAAGGTCTCATTTTCTTTGTTTACAAGCTTGGAATATTTGGTTGTTTGCCATCCAATGTAGGTTGACTGTTTGCAGCCCATCCATATAGCGGAGACAAATACTGTCTGAGCAGACTGTTTGAACAGATCAAAATAGGCCAAATAGAGTTGGTATTAAAAGTTGAAAAGCTCTCATGATTTTCAAAATTTGTGTTGCCCGGAAAAGGAGGCTGTCTTTGTTTTTGCATACACAGTCCTCTAGACATAGCAGATGATGCTCTTTTCATCATTGGAGGGGGCGCGGTGGTGTTGTGGTAACCGGTTCTTGTTAGATTAACGAAATTAAGCAATGCCGAGCCTGGTTAGTCCTTGGATGGGTGACCGTCTGAACGATTGATTCGGACTCCCGCGTTGTGTCCTTGGGCAAGGCACCTAACCCCGATTGTCCACATGGGGGCACGATGACGCCGTGTACTAAGGCGTCCTGCATGTCGATGGTATGCATGTCTTCAACCAATCTAACCCTGCCTGTGCTACAGTGCGGAGTTACGATGTTGGGGAGCTATCAGCTGCTCGTCGTTGCTCGGTGGTTCTCTCCAGGTACTCCGGCTTCCTCCACCCGTAAAACTGTCACGGTCATGATTAGCCATTGTGTAAGTATGTGACCTTAAACACCAATAAATAATTATTTCATCATTGGAATATATTCAAACATACAAATAAATTCCATTGCAAGTTTTATACTCATTGATTCTTGGTGGCCAAACCATCATTTGTATTCACTATTACTTCAGTGAGTGTTAAAAGACTTTCTCAGGGAGAGGGTGAGGTGATGTGCCCACACCTGGCTATGTTTAACCCTCTGCACACGATGATGAAATTTCAACTACAGTTTTTTCCCAATACAACTAGAAATGTGGCCAATTCAGTCTGGTTTGACAGAGTTCACTAAGCTCTGTCAAACAAGATTGTATTGGTTCAATTCCTAGTTGCATTATGGGAAACTTTTGAAGCTTGAAATTTTGATATTTCGATATCAGTGATGAGAGGGTTAATCTGACTTCTTGGCATCTGTCAATAAACAGTTCCAGGCAAGTGCTTTTCAGAAAACACAAAAAATTATTGTCTACATCATGATTTTCAGGAACACAGAGGAATTATACATATATATTTTGAGAATTACATCATAGCTGGTGTTGTAAAATGGGAAATGATATATAAGTAGTATCTCCAGTAGAATGTGCAAATTTTTTATGGAACTCTAGCGAAAGGGTCTATTGTGTTTAGGCTACCTGTCAGAGGTGGGGAGGTGTCACTGGAGATGGAATTTGTGAGATTAACATTTTTGTATAGGCCGATAAATTCAATTTTATGATCTGGTTGTTGCATAGCTGAAACAGGACCTGCTTTCTTGAAATATAGTCCTATGTAATAGAGTTTGCTCTGATTTTGTGTCCAATTCCCGAGGCTGACCATGTTTAATTTTCAACCCGATGGCATTACAGTTATTGAGTTTTCCTGTAACTTTTGCCACTAAACTGCTTAAATCAGGTTGGTGGTTCATAAAGCACATTTGATGCACAACGCAATCAACATGTGACGTTATACCTCTGGAATTTCAGCTTTGCTTTTTTTTCATGACGATTCAGACAAATCACCTCCTTTCATTCTCCACCATATTAAAATAATGTATGTGAGCTAGTCGTGTTATATATCAATCGAAAAAAAAATCAATTTCCAGTAAGTCGATGCCAAATACATGATAATTACTTGGCAAATTGGACATTTTATCTCGAAAAACTTAGCCCTCCCTCCAAAAACTGATGTGAGCTCTTGTGTGGTGATATGGACAAAATACAGAACTGTACACATTTTCAGCTTAACTTGACAAAGTCAAGATAAGCTATTGCCATCACGCGTGCAGAAGTCTGTGAGTCTGTTAGTCTGTGAGTCTGTTCACATTTTCTTTTAGCACAGGCTATGTCAAGGGGTGTGCTTTGGGGTGCCCACTGAAAATAAATATTAGTTGTGTCAGGGAGGGTTAAGATCGCCCAAGTTCCATCGCACTCCCTTAGAGTGTGCCCTGAAACCAGAGTGAACTTATTACTGACCCGAGTTCCTCAATCCAATTCCTTGAGGTGCTTGTAGCTTCTTAGATAAAAGGAAATACCTTTCTCACAACCATGTCCTTTAATAGATACATTTTCTCAACCCAATAATATATTTACAGTTCACAGCGTCTGCCCAGACGTCCGTTGTTTTACCGCTGCATCCCTTCTCGTTCTCCACTCACCTCTCCTTCCTGTTCTATGGTCTTTTGAATTGTTCCTTTCACATGGACTGATGGGAAGGTCCTTAAACACAATCCGGTCTCTGATATGAATCTTTATCAGTCTATCAACACCATTTAACAACCTATACGAGTTTATAAACGCTATTTAACAACCTATAACAGTTCTCAATTTCTGCTACCACACATTATTTTACTGTCTGCCTTAACTGTATGCAATACTGGCAAACACCACCTGCCTGTCTAAGTTCAAAATCACCGGTTATTCTTCTCTTCCACAACCTTGGCTCTACGCTTGTCTGTGGCCTCCCCCGAGCAAATCCTGGACCTTCCTCAACCTCTACCATTCAGATCTGACCCGAATGCCCGGATGAAATGGTTTCGCACGCCGAGGGCTCGCAGGGACGCTGTGGGGCAAGCCCCTTTCGACCCTCAGTGACTGTATAGGTTTTGTGCCACGTCTG
Source organism: Pictodentalium vernedei (assembly GCA_031216915.1). NCBI lineage: Eukaryota > Metazoa > Mollusca > Scaphopoda > Dentaliida > Dentaliidae > Pictodentalium > Pictodentalium vernedei. The sequence continues at coordinate 250,218,576 of CM062295.1, forward strand.
GGTGTGGTAAAGGAAGAAGAGGGAAGGAAGCAGCTTATCCGTGTTTGTGCTTCTTGCGGGACTTCTTTTTAAGAGGTGACTGTGATGGTGATGTGGGTGTCAAGTCTTGTTGATTAGGTTGTTGTTTCCTTAGTATTTCTTTCGCCACTTCAGTGATTTTATTGGAGTTTTTCTTGAATTCTTCGTTGTCGACCAGGACCTGCTTGTATTCGTTCAGCATGTTCTTTGCGCTTTGTATAACTGAAGTCAGTGGTGGCTGATTCGCTGTATCTCCCTTGCCCGGGCTTTCTGGAAGCGAAGGGTGAGGGGTGGGAGGTGGCGAAAAGGCAACTTCCAGTTCCTCCTCAATCTCCACAGGACTTTCCTCACCCAACTGTACCGGCTGGGGAGCCAGCAGTTGTTTGGGTGCGCGTGTGGGACTAGGAGGGGAACTGGCGGCTGCCACCAGAACCTCCACCCCCTCACTCAATTCTTTCTTCTTATTCAGGAAAGCCTCCAAGCATCGGGCGTCCCTACACTTGGTAGATGGGCTCTTCTTTCTTATCTTCTTTTTTCTCTTTTCAGGGCCTCCGTGCCCCCTCGGGTGAGGACCAGTGTGAGAGCTAGGGGATCCTCTCACCAAAGGTGCTACCTCTCCCCAAAGAGGGTGGTGTTAGCATCAACTTTGAATTCCAGCTTCAGATGGACGCTCATGCCTATTTCCTGGATAGTCCAGGAGATAGGGCAAGAGACGCTCAGCTGATATGGCTTTCTCTAGTCTAGCAGGTAATTCCAGTAGTAGTCAAGATGTTCATGCTCTGAAGTCAGATGTGTGAATGACATGCATGGACCCCAATAACATGCATGGACCACCTTCGGCGCACAGGGACAGTGTGGGGCAAGCCCCTTTCGACCCTCTTTAGCTGTAGGATAAGTTTTGATAGCATGTGGCTGGGATGGTGATGGTGAAGGCTTGGCAGCAGTTTCTAAGTTTTTGCGTTTTAGCCATCTGCGAAAGAACGGGTCGTGGATCCTTGCTGCTTCCAAGTGACCTGGTTTGTTGATGAGGACGTCGTAGGTTTCCTTAGCCCATTCTATGTGGGTTGATTTAAAGTATACCAAATAATCATCCCAGTTCTGTCAAATCCAGCTTGAGTTCGCCGAAGCACTCAATGGCACGTTCATCTAACATTTCAATATAGGCTGTCAGGCTAGTATCTCCTTCATCAGAAGGCTCATGCTCGGACTCCGAGGTTGAACTGGATTTGAGGTCTGATTGGTTGAGGTTGATAGGAGAGTCAGGTGCGGATTGGGCGACTTCCATCTCCTCTGCCTCCTCTTCTTGCTTCTCCTCTCCCTCCGACCTCTTTGGTGAAGAGGTACGGCTTGGGATTGGTGATACAGGTCTTGGAGGTGAGTTGACAGTGATCACCTTTTCCATCTCCTGATTCCCGGTCTCAGTCCTCTTCCTTTTGAGCCACACCTTCATTCGCCTGGTGTCCCGGCATTTGGTTGACGGCGATTTCTTCTTCTTTCTTTGTTTCTTTATCTCTGCTTCTTTTGTTGTTTCAGTGGTGGCTGGTGAACTCAATCCCTTACCCTTCCTCTGGTGTGGACCAGTGCGAGCAGGCCTGCAAAAGGTGCTACCACTCCCAGAGGTGGGTTTCATCTTATACATTATGGTGAGCTGGATGCAGCCACTCTCAACATGGACATCCCAGTTAAGAAGTGAGCTAGTGTCCAGCACTGTCAAAGTGTCCTTAATTTTCTTCGGCAGGTAATCCATGGCTAATTAGGTATGCACGCTCTGAAGTCAGAAGTGTGTAATGTAATGGACCCTAATGTCAGAAAACACTGACCTTATATACTTTTAGGGCAGAAACCTCTCACAAAGCTTGTATTAAAGTGGTAATGTTACACTATTGTTCCGAAATCTTTTATCGAAACATGCCATAATATCTTACAACTAATTAAAAACCTGGACAAAGAATTAATCTCTTCACACCTTTGGGGGATGAATTAAACCACCTTGATTACAGCCTGGGGAAGGATTAATTTACACCTGCGAACGTCGTTGACACCAAGTGAATTTTAACTATTTACAACTTGAATAATCCTTCAGTAGTGGGGATTACGTCATGCCAATTTGGCAACGCCCACCACTAGGCCATGAATCAATCAATCACCAAATTAATAAAAATATTTGACACTCGCACCACCATAGACACGCCCTATTGCCTGACAGGCTACACCCCGCAGTTCTTGTCTGATCGTCACAAAATTTCATATGCAGGTTTTAGGACATGTCTAGATGAGAACGTCCCCTTTTGGTCGCTATCGGTCAACCGTGATGGCTGCCCAAGCCCAAAACCCGAAAACCTCGAGTCTACAGGTTGTAATTATGAAGGAATTTCATTGTGACTTGGTAGGATGCCTCTGTATAATATCTAGATGAGAACGTCCCCTTTTGGTCATGATCTGTCAACTGTAACGGCTGCCCAAGCCTGAAACCCAAAAACTTTTAGCACAGTCTACAGGTCATATTTAAAATGGAGGGATTTCATTGCAACTTGGTAGGATGATTCCATATGATGTCTTGATGAAAACTTCCCAATTTGGTCGCGATCTGTCAACCATGATGACTGCCTGAGCCCAAAACCCGAAAACCTTTAGCACAGTCTACAGCTCATATTGATGGAAGGATTTCAATGTAACTTGGTAAGTTGACTCCATATAATGTCTAGTTATTTTTAGCTCAACTTTGACATAGTCAAATTTGAGGTTATGCCATGGCCCGTCGTCCATCGTCCGTCTGGCCGTCTGGACGGCATCAACAATTCAATACGGCTCGGGCTAGAGGCCGTATTTATGAACCGATCTTTACAAAACTTCTTGGGTACCTTTGTTATCACTGTGGGACGAGAATGAGTGTTTTTGGGTGCGGTCCAAAATTCAAGATGGCCACCAGCAGCCATTTTGTACCAAAATTAGTGCAATCAGTTTTTAGCTCACCTGAGCAAAGCTCAGGATGAGCTTTACTGATCACTTTCCGTCCGTCGTCGTCGTCCGTCGTCGTTGGGCGTCAACAATCATCTCCTCCCAAACCACTAGGCCAATTTTAATAAAATTTTGTGGGATTGATCATTGGGTGGAACACTCGAAGAATTGTGTTCGAAATCTCTGTCGCCCATCTAATATGGCTGCCTTGGCTGCTGATTGGCAAAAACACATTAAAATCTTCTTCTTCAGAACCGCTGGATCAATTTGAATAAAATTTGCTGGGGATAACCAGTGGGTGGTCCTCTCTCAGAATTGTGTTCGGTTTGTCCGCCCGCCATCCAACATGGCTGCCACAGCTTCTGATTGGCTGACGCTCCACCCCTAAATTTCTATTTTTTGAATCAAGAGATCGATTTGAACCAAATTTTTTTTGAGGACTTATTGGGTCATGAGTACTTGATTTATGCAAAAAAAGAATTTCCCGCAGCCCCATGGGAACCGTAGGAGCTAAAAATAGAAAAAATTTAAAACGCCCATATCTCCAAAACTGCACGGCATTGAGAATTTTTATTTGGTGTGCAGCTTCCTTAGGACCAACAGAAAGGATTGGTAAAAAAAAATTGCCATCGGTTTTATCATAGGGTACAGTTTCGGGACTTTGAAAAAGTGCTGAGTCAGCACTTTTTAACACTGTAGGCAATGGGAAAAACATTAAAAAATCTTCTTCTCCAGATCCAGCAGGCAGAATCTTTTGATATTTGGTATGCAACGTTGCGGGGTAGATCTGATTCAAGTTTGTTCAAATCGGCCCCCTGGATTCATATTTGGGCTTACTATAGAAGCCCGAATTCGAACTTAGTGCATTTCAGGCAAATTTCTTCAAAAATCTTCTTCTCCAGATCCAGCAGGCAGAATCTTTTGATATTTGGTATGCAACATTGTAGGGTGGATCTGATTCAAGTTTGTTCAAATCGGCTCCCTGGGTTCATATTTGGGCTCAGTATAGGAGCCCGATTTCGAACTTAGTGCATTTCAGGCAAATTTCTTAAAAAATCTTCTTCTCCAGATCCAGCAGGCAGAATCTTTTGATATTTGGTATGCAACATTGTGGGGTGGATCTGATTCAAGTTTGTTCAAATCGGCCCTCTGGGTTTATATTTGGGCTCAGTATAGGAGCCCAAATTTGAACTTACTGCATTTCAGGCAAATTTCTTTGAAAATCTTCTTCTCCAGATCCAGCAGGCAGAATCTTTTGATATTTGGCATGCAACATTGTAGGGTGGATCTGATTCAAGTTTGTTCAAATCGTCTCCCTAGATTCATATTTGGGCTCACTATAGGAGCTCGAATTCGAACTTAGTGCATTTCAGGCAAATTTCTTCAAAAATCTTCTTCTCCAGATCCAGCAGGCAGAATCTTTTGATATTTGGTATGCAACGTTGCGGGGTAGATCTGATTCAAGTTTGTTCAAATCGGCCCCCTGGATTCATATTTGGGCTCACTATAGAAGCTCAAATTCGAACTTAGTGCATTTCAGGCAAATTTATTAAAAAATCTTCTTCTCCAGATCCAGCAGGCAGAATCTTTTGATATTTGGTATGCAACGTTACGGGGTAGATCTGATTCAAGTTTGTTCAAATCGGCCCCCTGGATTCATATTTGGGCTTACTATAGAAGCCCGAATTCGAACTTAGTGCATTTCAGGCAAATTTCTTCAAAAATCTTCGTCTCCAGATCCAGCAGGCAGAATCTTTTCATATTTGGTAAGCAACATTGTGGGGTGGATCTGATTCAAGTTTGTTCAAATCGGATCCCTGGGTTAATATTTGGGCTCAGTATAGGAGCCCGATTTCGAACTTAGTGCATTTCAGGCAAATTTCTTAAAAAATCTTCTTCTCCAGATCCAGCAGGCAGAATCTTTTGATATTTGGTATGCAACATTGTGGGATGGATCTGATGCAAATTTGTTCAAACTGGCTCCCTAGATTCATATTTGGGCTTACTATAGAATCTCGAATTCAAACTTAGTGCATTTCAGGCAAATTTCTTAAAAAATCATCTTCTCCAGATCCAGCAGGCAGAATCTTTTGATATTTGGTATGCAACATTGCGGGGTGGATCTGATTCAAGTTTGATCAAATCGGCCCCCTAGATTCATATTTGGGCTCACTATAGAAGCTCAAATTCAAACTTAGTGCATTTCGGGCAAATTTCTTCAAAAATCTTCTTCTCCAGATCCAGCAGGCAGAATCTTTTGATATTTGGTATGCAACATTGCGGGGTGGATCTGATTCAAGTTTGTTCAAATTGGCCCCCTGGATTCATATTTGGGCTTAATATAGAAGCCCGAATTCGCACTTAGTGCATTTCGGGCAAATTTATTAAAAAATCTTCTTCTCCAGATCCAGCAGGCAGAATCTTTTGATATTTGGTATGCAACATTGTGGGGTGGATCTGATTCAAGTTTGTTCAAATCGGCTTCCTAGTTTCATATTTGGGCTCACTATAGAAGCTCGAATTCGAACTTAGTGCATTTCAGGCAAATTTCTTAAAAAATCTTCTTCTCCAGATCCAGCTTCAGAATCTTTTCATATTTGGTAAGCAACATTGTGGGGTGGATCTGATTCAAGTTTGTTCAAATCGGCCCCCTGGGTTTATATTTGGGCTCCGTATAGGAGCCCAAATTTTAACTTAGTGCATTTCAGGCATATTTCTTAAAAAATCTTCTTCTCCAGATCCAGCAGGCAGAATCTTTTGATATTTGGTATGCAACATTGTGGGGTGCAGTCCTTAAAATTTAGAAAACACCACGTGCGCTATGTATCGCGCTTGTGGTTTGAAGGCTGCCCGCGCTTTCCGAATGACGAGACTTAGTCAAAAAACCTAATAATTTTTCACCACAATTACTACTGAATACTTCGTATTTTGAACCGTACCGACGATGGTGGCATTACTCGTAGCTATAGCGGCTCGCAAAAAATGATACTAACACGTCCCACTCATGAAATATTTTCCCGATATTCGCAGACATATGGTGGACATAATCTTCTATTTACCTTACGACGAATGACTTTACCCTGGCAGAAAAAGATTGTAGGCGGCACATGACAAACATCACGTGATCGATATCAATAATTTGAACTGAGAGCCGAAACGAACCTGGAAATGCCCGACCTACGGTAACTACTTTACTCGTCAAGACTTCCCTACGACACCAACTCACCTAGCAAATCAATACCAACGCCCTAGACCACTCTGCCGGTGGCCGAGTGGTCTAGGGCATTGGTATTGATTTGCTAGGCGAGTTGGTCAGTTGGTCCCGTATGGAAGTCTTTCGGCACTGGGCACGGGCTCGAATCCCAGTGGAGCCATTTCAAAAATCAACAGAACACACAAGACTTCCCTACGGCACCAACTCACCTAGCAAATCAACACCAACGCCCTGGACCACTCTGCCGATGGCCGAGTGGTCTAGGGCGTTGGTATTGATTTGCTAGGCGAGTTGGTGCCGTAGGGAAGTCTTTCGGCAGTGGGCAAGGGCTCGAATCCCAGTCGAGCCATTTCAAAAATCAACATAACACATAAGACTTCCCTACGGCACTAACTCGCCTAGCAAATCAATACCAATGCCCTAGACCACTCTGCCGGTGGCCGAGTGGTCTAGGGCGTTGGTATTGATTTGCTAGGCGAGTTAGTGCCGTGGGGAAGTCTGCCGGCACGGGCTCGAATCCCAGTCGAGCCATTTCAAAAATCTATAAATAGCGTCCTGTGATAATAAATCTTCCGTTCCGGTGAATTTGAAAAAGACAAGTGTCGCTGATTTGCCTCGGGGAACAAACCAAGTAGATTTAATCACCCTGATGCATTCCGGAGGCGGAAGCATTCGTCAATATATAGGCCTAACTTGTGTTGGTTTGTAAAGGGACAGAAGGTAGTATCTTCGCACAAGTATAAGATCGAGTGATTTGACATTTCGAGTTAAACTAAATAAACTGCACAAACTCGTGCGTAATAAAATGTTACGACAAATTACATGGTTCAAACACTTTAATTTGTTAAAATGATGATGGTTTATTATCCGGGTATTTCCCTGCGGATGTTCAACCTAGCAAAATGAATATGGTAACGGTTTCTTTCTGAAACTTTCAACGTTCTTGTTGGGGGTATGCGGCTTATTCGGACGGTACCTCGGCTCATTCGGACTTTGGCTTATTCGGAGACGGACCCTGGCCTTTTCGGACCCGGGCTTTTTCGGACCTCCAGCTTATTCGCCTCCTCTAGTGGAATTAGATGAAAAACCAACTCGTATACAATTTTTTTATTGATTTTATTACGTAACATCAATTTATGACAAATAACATCAGAGATTTTGCAGATTCTTTCAACAGTCAACTCGCGGAGATGTCTTTGGCTGAGTATTAGAGAAAGGGTGGTGGTGAGGAGATATAAGCCGGAGGTCCGAAAAAGCCAACAACATTCACTGATTCAGCATAAATATTATTTATTCCCATATTTCCACGAACTTATATGAGAGGGACGTCGTTCAACATAAATATTCGTTCCCATTTTTATTTTATTTTATATTCTGATTTTAGAGAAAGGGTGGTGGTAATAAAATCAATAAAAAAATTTGTATACGAGTTGGTTTTTCATCTAATTCCACTATAGAGGGCGAATAAGCCGGAGGTCCAAAAAAGCCAGGGTCCGAATAAGCCAAGGTCTGAATGAGCAAAGGTCCGAATTATAAGCCGGCATTCCTTGTTGGGTAATGCTTTAGAAGTTGGACGTGACGTCATCAGTCAGTGGGATTAAGTCAATCTGTGTCAGTGTCACAGTCACCAGAATCAGAATCTGAACTTTCGCGGGATTCTGATGGCGACTCTGATTCCTCATCACTGCTATCACTGGGAGAGCACTGTCGTCTTCTTTTTGTCAAGTGGGGGATATCATTATCAGAATATTGCTGTGTCGTCTCCCATTTACGCTTTCGTCGCGTGCTTAGGTATTTGTCTACTGCATGATCGAGCAACTTCGACTTCTCCCTATCCTCAAAAACAATGTCATTCACACGAATCAACAGGAGGTTCTCCATGGTGTCATGTTTCATACTCAATCTGCGATCAGATAACATAGCCGTTAGGTGACTGAACGCGCTCTCAACCACACTGTTGCTCACACCAATTGCCAAAACAATCTCCGCTATTTTACAGATATTCGGAAATTGATCCCTCCTACATGTAAACAACTTTTGCCACAATTTCCGCACTCTGAGGGTTGGGTAGTAATGCTTTGTGGTGAGCTTTAAGTCTTTCCATTCCCGCATCATTGTATCTTCTTCGCTGTCGAATTCAACGAATTCCAACGACGCTCTGAACTTTTCCGCCAACTCACAGATTGATTTGACTTGAGTGCCAGTTCTTCGGATCAATCCAATTCACCAATTTGAAAACTGAGTCATTGAATGATGAGAATCGGTCATTCAAACAACGTTTTGCGCTTGAAGCGGAGTTCTTCGCCAGGGAGATGAGCTCTTTCACTACCATATCGGTTGATTCGGCCGCACGACAACCTTGTAAGCCGGAATACTTGGTGACAACGTATTCTCGATCAGCTTTTTTACGCCTCATAGTGCCACTTTTTGGCATGCGCACTTCCAACTCGTAACGTGTGAGATCATTATCAGTCGGTTTCAGCTCAACCTGCAATTTGTTTGTTATAGAGTCAATTGAAGTTAAATTGTCCACGAATTCCGAAATGGACTCTTTTGTTCGTTCCACAGCAGGGAGGACATCACACACGAGCAATTCATTTTTTTCAAAGAACAATGAGAGTACTGACATATTATCAAGCAAGTTTTTGTATAAGCAACATGTAAGGAGAAATTTAGTGTTTTTCAGTTTTTTCAAAAATCCACCCAACTTGGCACTGACTGTCTTGTATTCGTCACTCGCTTGTGTGTCCTCTATTGTCTGAATGTAAATGACCCAATTATTCAGAAGATTTTTCAATGCTCGCCGGTGGTGGTTGACGAATCGGGTCGAAGTGACTTTTGGCATTTTATAGACCGTAACATTCATGGCGCTTGCTACGCCCTCTACATGTCGACCGAATTTCGCTGACTGCTTGAAAAACCTATAAAGAGACTGAAGCAGCTCCTCCACGTCATTAAAGAGCTTTTCTTTCAGGAGTGAGTCTTTTAGTGCGAGTTCAAGTCGATGTGCAACGCAGTGGATGCTTACAAGCCATGGTCTTCCGTCATTCCTGAGGCGTGTCAGCAACCCAGACTTGTGGCCGAAATTAACGCTCGCACCATCAGCAGCAGCTGCGATTTCGCAGAACTTATAGCGATCTCCGGGGATTTTAAGTTTTCTGATGAATACATCATCCACAGCTAGTTTCAGGTTCTCAGCGTTCGCATCCCCAAACGAATTCATATCCTGTAATGCCAGAACGAAATATTTTGGTTTTCCATCCCATATCACCTTTACAAGAACGATTTCCTTTTCAGAGTTGGTTTTACGTGCCTGAGAGCCGTCAGTCATAACCGTAAAAGCATTTACAGTCATCAGAATTTCAGAAAGAGTTTCCCGTATAGAATCAGCAATGAATGCAACAATTTCACGAGCCATCATACTGTTAGCTAAACCCTGGATCAGCTCAACGCCATTTGCTTTCTGTATTTTGACAGCCGTTTCGAATGTTGTAAGCGGTTGTCCATCGACGGCTATCAGATACGCCGTTCGGAAAAGCTTCAGATAAGCGTCCTTTGACTGTCGTTGGAGAGCTACATTTATCTTAGGCTGTGAACTCTGTGAAGCGCTCTGTTGTGGTGTGGCACTCAGTTGAGAAGCATTCGAGCTTTGCTCGGAAGTTGTCACGGATTCGCTAATTAAATCACTGGATTCTTTCTCAATCTGAATGCCAAGACTCGTCCGTGTCCGACTCCATGTTTTCGAGAAGTAATGACAAAGACAATGAATGAGTGGAGAATCGGTCGCCGAATGTCACGTGATCCCCTGCGATAAGAGATCTGAGATCAAAGAGTGCACTGCCGACACATGCTCCACATCAAACAACAGACAGGAAGCCGCGTACATGGCATCGTGAGCTGTTGTCACAGAAGTCGAACTCAACGGCTTTGATGACGTTACGTTGTTGCAATATAAATTATCTGTTGTTAAGTTGTTAACCAGTAACCGGCCAATATCTCAATGAACTACCTAAAATTGTACAAGCGCTACTTTTTTAACCCTGCGCGCACTTTATATAACGCACGATAATTTTAATTTGCCCGCGCACTACGCGCGCCGCGCGATCGCGCACGCTAAATTTTAAGGACTGGGGGTGGATCTGATTGTGATTCATGAACGTATTTATTTGTAAAGTTGATAGAATCTTAGACAAAATTTGCAGAAAAGATCTACTATAGAAGGGGTGGTATCCAGGGTGAACCGTTTACCCCAAATCTAGCAGTACTAATGCATTATTCACACAAATCTCCGTTCAAATTTTATGACCCCTCATTGGAACACACGCATTCAGCTCATTCCAACAAAGGTCATATGCCATGTTTTCGAGACAAAAGAATACAAATTTTAGTTATTCATGAAATTTTTAGGCAACTGTTGTCTGTTATTCACATTGCTTCATGAAATTTCAGTACTTTTAGAAGTTACCTCAGTAATCAAGGGTTAATTCCCCTTAATTAAATGTCGCCTCTAAAAAACAACCACTTTGCATATCTTACCTTTTTACCAGCATAACTGCCAAAACTTGTCAGCATTCTTCGCAAAAATCGCTATTCAAATTTTAATTTTTATCTCTTAAACATACATGTACTTATCGCTTGTAAATACCCCATTGGAATGAGCTTTTTGAGCTCATTCCAATGAGAGGTCGCACACCATGCTTTTTGAGTCAAAAAAGCAATTTTTTAGTTATTCCAGAATTTCGTACGTAAAACACAGCTTTATGACTTCACATTAAAATGAGCTCTCTAAGCTTGTTCCAATCAACATTCACGCACTATGTCTTTCACACAAAAAATAAAATTTTCCATTTATTCAGGAATTTTGTTTGCAAGAACACTCTTAACCCCCCCCCCCCCCCCCCCCCCCCCCCCCCCCCCCCCACACACACACACACACACACAAACACAGACACACACATCTAAAAGTTCGTCAGCAAAAAAACAGTTACTTCAATTTTTAAATGCATTATAGGAACAACTTGCCTAATCAAATTTAAATACTTTTGCATCATTCTGTATCTAGAACAAACCATTTACCATATCTTTACGCAAAATTCTCCAGCATCATTCACAAAAAAACACCCATTATTTATATATTCACATTTCTGTCTCAAAAATATACCTGATCTTCCCATACCCCTATTGGAATAAGCTGTTTGAGCTTGTTCCAATGATGATAAAAAAAACTAATATTTTGGAAAATTTGTGAAAATTTTTGTTTTCTTGCATGCAAATATATACATGTAGCACATGGAAGATATCCACAGTTGGGGAGAGATGTCCAAGGCTATCTCTTCACATTCCTTGTTTGTGCTTCATGCTAAACCAGTTTGTCTGCAGAGATAAATTTGCTTTATTAAAAATCATTGGAGATTGGCCACACACCAATGATTTTAAATAAAACTAATTTTAGGTAACAAATGTTGAACTTCAAACAAAATCTATCACTCAACCAGTTAATGTTGATGAGGCATGACATGGTGAAGGTGACCTAAAATACTTCTTAGAGTCACTTTGTCAGGTGAGCGATTAAGGCCACGTGGGGCCTCTTGTTTGCACAGAACTTTTGTATGAAAGTTCTAATTTGAATAAATTTTTGTACGAATGTTTAGTAACATGGAATACATCGGATATAATAAGGGTTTTTTTCTCATGCTGAAATTATGCAAATTAGATGAACTTTGATTTATTCAGTGCTACTTATACACAGTAAGTACACATGTCAATACGGCTCAGTCTAGGGGCTGTATTTATGAACCGATCTTCACGAAACTTCTTGGGTACCTTTGTTATCACCTTGGGATGAGAACGAGTGTTTCTGTGCGGTCCAAAATTTGAGATGGCTGCCAGTGGCCATTTTGTACCGAAATTATGTCCAATCAAGTTTTTGTACACAACTTCTATACGGCTCAGGCTAGAAGCTGTATTTATGAACCGATCTTTACAAAACTTCTTGTGTACCTTTGTTATCACTGTGGGACGAGAACGAGTGTTTTTGGGTGCAGTCCGAAATTCAAGATGGCCACCAGCAGCCATTTTGTACCAAAATTAGTGCAATCAGGTTTTTGTACAGAACTTCTGTATGAAAGTTCTGATTTGAATAAATTTTGTATGTATGTTTAGTAACATGGAATACATCACATATAATACAGGTTTTTTTCTCGTGCAGAAATTATGCAAATTAGATGAATTTTGATTTATTCAGTGCTACTTATACACAGTAAGTGCACATGTCAATACGGCTCAGGCTAGAGGCTGTATTTATGAAACGATCTTCACAAAACTTCTTGTGTACCTTTGTTATCACCTTGGGACGAGAACGAGTGTTTCTGGGTGCGGTCCAAAATTCAAGATGGCTGCCGAGCGGCCATTTTGTACCAAAATTAGGTCCAATCATTTTTTTGTACACAATTTCTATACGGCTCAGACTAGAGGCCGTATTTATGAACCGATCTTTACGAAACTTCTTGGGTACCTTTGTTATCACCGTGGGACGAGAACGAATGTTCTTGGGTGCCTTCCAAAATTCAAGATGGCAGCCAGCAGCCATTTTGTACCAAAATTAGTGCAATCAGTTTTTTGTACGGAACTTCTGTATGAAAGTTCTGATTTGAATAAATTTTTGTAGGAATGTTTAGTAACATGGAATACATAACATATAATACGGGTTTTTTTCTCGTGCAAAAATTATGCAAATTAGATGAACTTTGATTTGTTCAGTGCTACTTATACACAGTAAGTGCACATGTCAATATGGCTTGGGCTAGAGTCTGTATTTATGAAGCGATCTTCACGAAAATTCTTGGGGTACCTTTGTTATCACCTTTTGACAGGAACGAGTGTTTTTTGGTGCCTTTGTTATCACTGTGCTATGAGAACAAATATTTTTGGGTTCAGTCAGACCCACTCTGGGACTCAAAGATTTCTTTTCTAGTTTAGCATCTAACTGTCACCCTACCTTTACAATACTTTACATATATATTTGTTACAGGCTATGGTCAGCATTTATGTACAGACCGTTACAATACTTTACGTGTACCTTTGTTATCAGGTCATTACCTGGATGTTTGTCATTGCTGTGTCACATACTATACATGTACATGTCTTAAACAAGTTGAGCTACAGTGTACACAGTGTACATTGAGACTTTCATTATTGAAAACATAGCATACAGGGAACAGAAATTAACGAATTCTCAATTATCACAATTCTTGTCTTATTTTATAATCCTTTCATAAACATTGAACATTATCCTTTTCATCAAACACACTACCCACAGTCAAGTTAAGCTACAGTGTCATTGACACTTTCATTATTAAATATCAGACTTTTGGAACATACTGTTGCCATTATAAGTAAAATGAACACTTTTGTCTTAGAACTGCAATATGCATGTGGCTATATGATGTCTTATATTTTTGGTAAGGCACCTATATCATATACAAAACTTTATGTTAATTATAAAATGACGAGTAGATGCATATGCATGCAGGGATTTTCAGTTTGATGATTTTTTCCCTGAGTTATGCCAAAAGATAATCATCGCAAGCTATCACTGCTACCTAGGGGCCATCCTGACCAAGGGTAGGTGGGACCAGTCGGGCCAGGGGGACCCAAATTAAGTGGACACGGGCCCTCCTGACCCGACCGATCTGCTCACACCCACGGTCGAAATGCTCATAGACTGCTCTCCTCCCATAACCTAAATCTCAACCTACCTAATCAAGAAGACCCATTTAAACTCAAGTAGGAAATCAAGCCACGGAGTTAATGAGCAGTAAACACCCTCGGGTGTGGCATATGAATGTCATAGCCTTCTCTCCTCCGATAATCTTAACCTGAACTTACCTAATCGCGAAGACCTCCATAAACACTAGTAGGAATCAAACCACAGAGGTAATGAGCAGGAAACACCCTTGGGTGTGGAATATAAGCATTATAGTCTGCTCTTCTCCCATAATCTTAATCGCAACTCATTTTATCAAATGACCACTACATGTTAGCATATTTACATTACTGTATACAACCTACTAATTCTGTTCTTTCTATTTGAAGCAGGTGTTTTTGATCCTCCACTCCCCAATAACCGCCATGGAATAACTCTAACTGCTATGGATATTAGTAATGCTACAAACTTTGAACATCCTTCACTCCATCCCTAGAAGTGGTCATCCACCTCCGGGGAGGCGAGCATTGGTCCTGCGTCCTACCTCTAGCCAGGGACCAGCCGTGAGGGCGACTAGGGCGATTAAGTCGCCCTTCTAAGCCCAAAGTCGCCTAGAAAAATAGTCGGGGCGATTACAAGTCGCCCTCTAAAAATTGGCCAAAATGAGAAAAGGCTGAACTGAGTGATGCGAGGTTTACATGAAAACCAGTATTTTCAAAAATCTTATGTGCTCGAGTGTGATAAATGGGCATTTTAATTCGTCAAATAAACGTCCATTTATTTGAAATCACACGACAAGCAATTGTCCATTGTCGCTTTTGGCGGATTTTTTTATTTCTATTTTGTTGCGTTCGACTGGAGCTTCAAGTGTCGAAACGAAAATAGGTGACTTACGCGACTCAACAAACAACCCAGTTTGAAAGTAGGTTACGTCGCTTAGGATGCCGAAAATGTATACACAACGGACGTATTTTATAACACATTATTTTCATTTCGATTTGCTGACGACTTAACTGTTGGGCTGTCTATTCCCAGAAAAACACGAATGGAATTGAAACACATGAAAAAAAGCTTTAGTGATGTCAAGAAAAGCTTTGTACAGGACACAAGTGTGCATGTGGACGATCTTGAAAAAGGGTCCTCCTAAACATCGGAATGACATGAAATGTTGCGGAATGACACCGGAATGCCATAAAAATGATGCGGAATGACATTTCTTTTACAAAATACTCGACCCCAGAATGTATTTTGTTTATTAACTAACAAAGTACCTCCCAAGCAACCTTCTTACATCTGGTCCTGTTCACACTTTCAGACTTAGGAAATTATTAGCTTAGTAGACTTTGTTGAAAGGCAACCACAGGAGGGTGATGGGGAATTGGCACGAAGAAGAGGTGAGGGGTCATGAAGGAGAAGGTAGCAGTGGGGGATTTTCAGTCAATAATTACATTGTGATTTTTTAACCTGGCACAGATGCATCATAGACAACTGGACCTGGATTATTTGTACGTTAATGGAGGACCATAAATTGAAAATATGAAGGGGCGGCGGGGGTGGTACATGAATATTCTTAATTTTCCCCACTTGCCTATGAAGTCTCCCTACATGACTCTGCAGTCTCCCTATTTTTTCTGGAGGGAGACTTGAAGTCTCCCTAAAATTCCCCCCTAGGCTGGTCCCTGCCTCTAGCCCTTTTTTTTTTTTTGTAAATGTCACTAGTGTGCATTAAGACTCTGGCCAAATTGGTTAACATGCAGGCCTGCCCCGAACCAGGGAAGTTCAGATTTTTCTTTGGGTGGCACCCAACTGTTTGGTTGCATGACTGCTGCTGCAGAAAAGTGTTCTTCCCTTCCAAGAATTATATGAGGCAGACTATACTTGCCAATGATGGCCCCGGAAACAAAAACCTGGTGGCAGACTATATTTGCCTGAAAACCCTACCCAGCACCATCGGGGAGAGGTAGCATCTTTGTCGAGAGGACCCCCCCCTCACACTGGTCCGTACCCGAGGGAAGATAAACTCAACTAGAACATCAAGAAGAATGGCAAAGCCTTCACCATCAGACTTTCCTCCTCTGCTGCCTACTGCCATGGTCGTGATCTGTGGTAAACAACAATCTAAGACGTCATAGAAGGGTCTGAAGGGGCTAGCCCCAAACCGTCCCTGCATGCCTTCGGCATGTGAAACCATTCTTCTCTCCTTAATGTATCCAATACAGTATTCTGAACCCCAAAAATATTATTAGGTTGATGTGCTTGTTGCATTGAAGGAACACAGGCTATGTTTTCGGTAAAGCTGAAATATTATTGTTAAATTACAACTTAATTCCAGCAGTTCGGTAATTGAATAAATGATTAAATGTAAACTTAGTTAACCTTTTAATTAACCGATAAAGTGTTCCAAAGAACAAAAATTATTATACCCTCACTTTTTAAAAAAAACAAAGTGGGGTATACTGGATTGCACCTATCTGTCTGTCCATCTATCCGCCCTCCGATGAGTTATAACTTGAACATTTTACTGCTCAGATTTCGATGAAATCAGCATGAGGTCTTTTAGGAGCAATAGCTGTTTTGTTGTTGGAATATTTTTTTCTGTGAGTTATGACACTTTGAATGTACAATTAGGTAGTAATAAGCTATATTACTGAATAAAAATGAAAATATGACAAAATATGAATGGTATATTCGTGTTGCAGGTGAAAAAATCTTTTATAACATAAATCTTTCTTCTACTTCATCCATTTGTGGGGCCTGACTTGAATATGTGGAACCTCCCCCCCTCCCCCACCACACCACTGGTGGATTGACTTTCTGTTGGTGGAAGTAAAGTGATCTTGCTCTCCATATCACGTCTTGTTGAGAAGATGAGATCCTGGAGAAGACTATCAAGCCTTCACACCTAAGGCCAAGATCACTGTTGTTTAGTAATGGGCGAGTTCAGGTGGATCTAAAGTTCAGCTGCACATATGGTATGGTATACAGTGAGTACCACGTTTGAAACATCACTTCAGGGTGTCATCTGCTGCCTTTTTAGCAGTGCTATGGAACTTGGTTACCGCTAAGTTTTGTAATTTCAAACTTTGCGACATTGCTCCAAAGTGCCACCTCAAAAAGAAAGGTGAATGAACAATGACACAATCTATATCAAAGTAAATCATCATCACATAACTCCATTACCTTACCAAAAGCAAGTCTATTGAGCTAGAGCCCCCCTCCCCCTACTGCTACCCCCGACCCCCCCTCCCCTGCCACTAACCCCCCACCCCTGGTTCTAATAACTGCGTACCATATGTTAATGTATGAACCAAGGTTCCAAAATTTTTCTACGCCTGTCACCCCTGTTCGAAGATACCACACTATGTCCAAAGGTACCAGAATGTTATCAGCGGGTGTACCCGAGTTGGTATGCTCGAGCAAAGCATGAGTTTGGCAATGGATCAGTACTTTTTGGGACGGTGGAAAAGTCAAACCAACACACCCCGGGTCGATTAGCTGCAGGAAGGCAGTTGTCAAAAGTAGTCTGAAGGTACCGGACTTGCCCCTACACAAGAAACAATTTATGGCATTATTCTTGAGAATTCTCATCTCTGACTAAAAAAGCAATTAAATTATGATACTGTTGCTGTTTAATTTCTTATCAACCTACTCACAATTGTTTACTACAGGCTTGCACTACAGTGGAAGTCCCTAACTCGGATAAAATACTCTCTATTTTTGTCTTTCCCAAGCAAGTTGGGAAAGAAAAGTGGTGCAAAAGCACCAATAAAAATAAGCCAAAACTGGGTCGAGTGCAACCGGCGCAGACCCAGTACGGGACGCTCTCTCCCAAGTACAACTCCACGACTTCCGTTGCCAGTGCGCATACCGTCTCTAAAGACTCATTCTTTTTAAAATCCGCTTCGTGTCGAGATGTTTTTGCACGCTTATCAGTGTTCCACCAACTCGATGTTTGATGATTCCTGATTCATTATACCACAGTGTATCCTTTGTATTCTCAGGAACAGTGTTTTATATTCTCTTTTTTTTCTATTATATGTCCATCATGTATATTTATTTGCTCTCTCTCGAGTCGCGCGCGAATTTCGCGGGCCACGCGGTTCGGACTTAGATTATTTCACAATTATTGTTAATGCTTTTTTTGCAAAATTTTTTAATTGTGTTAGAGTTAGGTGTCAGCGGGGTACCATTCCTACAGTGTTTCTTCTTTCTGTTGAGAGTCGTCTTCCTGTTGGGTGGTTCCCGGTCGGCCGTCTGGGGTCTTTGTTTCTGTCACCTTTCTCTCTTTGAGGGTGTTCTGTTTTCTGATCTGACCTTCTCTGCTTCTCTCACCTCTTTCATGCCTAGGACAATTCCTTGTGGGCAGTGTCTGCTGCCTAAGCATGTGGACGATGTACATTCGTCGTGTTCCTCCTGTAATGGGTGTTCGGCCGAGCGGCCGTGTGGTGTCTGTGGAACATGGTCTTCCACCTTTTGGGCGTCTGTAAATCGTGTCGTTCGTTCTCGTGGCCGTGCCTCCCGCTCCCGCGGGAAAGGAGAACGTGGTCGTTCGGGGCCTCCCGAGCCGACTCTGTCTGGTGAGAGTTATTCCTCCTCCGTGGGGGATGTGCAGTCTTTTCCTGTGGTGGATACTGCGGGAGCCGTTGAGTGTTCTGGTGTAGAGATGCCTGGTTCCGGGACTACGGTCCCCCTCCAGTCGACATCTGAGGCTGTCACTAGGGTTGTGACTCCTCCTTCGGAGCCGAGCCGGTGTGCTCTCTCCATTATTTCACCAGCCTCAACGACTCTCGACGTATCTACTACTGCTGCTGGTCCGTCTGCTTCGTTGTCTGTTTCAGCCGGCCTCGGCTTTTCGCTGCAGGGGACTGCAGAACTGTCCGATACTGTAGACGTGGGATATCGGCCCCAGCCTTCCCTGACTTCAACTCGGCGAAGTCGGAAGGGGCTGCCGGCCGAGCCCATCGCTGTGGTCTCGTCGCCGTCGAGTACCACAGCTGTGTCTTTGGATTCGGATGTTCATAGTGGAAACACTATGAACTCCGTGGCGTTTCCGTCCGCTCACTCTGGTCACACGACCAGTTTTGGGGGACCAACGCCTTTTGTGCAGCCTGGACCTTCTGCCCCGCAGAGGTCCGCGGTGACTCTCATGAGTTCTCGCAATATTGATCCTCGGGGTGCATCGTACCCCTATACACGTCTGCCTTCAGATGTTTCGGCTGCCGCCCGTCGTCCCGCTTCGGGTGTTTTGGAGGATCGTGACCCTTCGCTGGTTAAGAGGGTCAGAGGTGAAGCCACTTTGCCGGTTCGCTCCCCTGTCGAACCGGTCGTTACAGGCAGTGAGCTTAGGGAGGCCCTCTCCTTACTCACTCAGGTTCTCTCAAAGAGCCTTCCTGTTGCTTCCAGCGAGGCTATGGGTGGTTTCCAGGCGCCTCCTATGGCGCCGCCTCCCGGGATTGGAAACAGGCCGGTTTCCGATTCCTCTGGTGTCCCGACACCATGGGAGGCGTCGGCTGGTTTGCCCACGATGGGCTATGTGTCTTCCGACTCTGGGGAGGAGTCCGACATGCTTGAGGTCGAGGGCCAGCAGTCTTCGGACTTGGGGGCGGCTCTTGACTTTGTGTTTGGGTTTCTGCCTGAGCCCAAACCTGCTAACCAGCCGACAGTGTCAGCCTGGCCGCGATCTTCGGTCGCGCGCCAACAGCCTATGGAGCAACCTGCTCCTGGCGCCTTCGACCGTGCCAGTCGGTACAGGTGGTTGAAGCTTTTTCAGCATTGGATGCCAAGCTGAATTCCAAGGCTTTGAAGACTTCGTTCTTCACCAGGGTTGACACCTTTTTGCCTCCTGTGCGTTATCGTTCCTACGATTCCGCCAATCCGTCAGTCTGCCAGACTTTGACGGTTCTGGATCAGGACTCCACTTCCCTCGGGCTTTCCAAGCCCAAGTCTGCCGTCATTCCAATGACGACTCTGGAGTCCACGTTGGGCTTATCTAGAGAGATGCTTGGCATGCTTTCTCTCTCAGATCACGTCGTCTCAGCTTTGGCTGCTTATCTGCCTCCAGATAAGTTTGACGAGGTACAGGCTCCTTTGCGTGTGCTGTCCAAGGCGCTTATGCACCTTACTCACACGCATGCCTGTAACACGGCCAATTTGGAATTAGTTCGAAGGGACGCTGTGCTGGACACAGGACGATCCCTTCCCGAGGAGCAGCGTGCTACTCTTCGATCTGCTTCTTTGGCAGGTCCGCAACTTTTCCATGGTTCCGTGTCGACGGTCCGGGATGACGTCCTACGTCATTCCAAAGATCAGCTGCTGTTTCGTCAGCTTGATCAGCCTTCTCGGGGAGGCAAGGGCCGTTCCAAGCCTAACAAGTACCCTTCTGCTTCCTCTGTGAAGCAAAAGGCTGGTCCTTCTGCCGCCGCCTCTGCTTCTTACTCACGGGGTAAAGGTAGGGGTCGGCAGAATCGAGGGAAGTCTCAGGATTCTTCATTTAGCAGAGGAGGTGGTTTCTCCTCTCGCGGGCCTCGTCGGGGCTCGAAATGAAGGTCCTCACCTCGACTCGTCCCAGGTTGGAGGAAGGATAGCAGAGTTTGCAGACCATTGGACCACCATCACATCCGATCCATGGGTGTTAGATGTTGTTCGGTCCGGGCTGCGCATATCCTTCCGACGGCACCCCACTCTGTCAAGGGTGCCTCTTCCAACCACAGTTCCTTCAGACGTTTTACGTCGGGAACTTTTGTCCACGGAGATTGCCAATCTCCTGGCAAAGGGGGCGATCGAGGTCATCAAGAACGTTCAGTCAGTGGGTTTCTATTCCCGCCTGTTCTTGGTGCCGAAGAAGGACGGCCGACTCCGACCGGTTATCGATCTGAGCATCCTGAACCAGTCTATCATTGCTCCCAAGTTCAGCATGGAGACTTTCAGGTCGGTCCGCCATTCAATTCACCAGGGAGATTTCGCCGCCAGCATCGACCTGCGAGACGCTTACTTCCACGTTCCGATGCATCGGGCGTCACGGAAGTATCTCAGGTTCGCTTTTCTGGGGCGAGTTTACCAGTTCAAGGCCATGCCTTTCGGCCTCAACCTGGCTCCTTGGGCGTTCACCAGACTGATGTCGCATGTGATAGCGTTCCATCGCACACAGTCCAGGGTGACTACTTCGGCATATCTGGACGATATCCTCCAGAGGCATTCCAATGCTGCCTTACTGGAATCGGATGTCGCCACTCTGTTGAGCTTGCTCACGTCGCTAGGATTCAGAGTCAACGAGGAGAAGTCGGACCTGGTCCCTTCTCAGTCGTTTTGTCATCTGGGGATGTCTTTCCAAACCAGATTCAATTTGGTGGCTGTTCCCCAGGCCAAGGCTGTGATTCTCTCAGCTTTTGCTCTGACTCTGTCCCAGTCCAGGTCCGCGACCGCTCGGAGTTTTCTCCGGCTGATCGGTCTCTGCGGTTCGGTGACGGATCTCATTCCTCTAGGTCGGCTGCGTGTCAGACCTCTCCAACACTTTCTGCTCAGTCGTTGGAGACCGAATGTAGATTCTCTGGATCAGGTGCTTCCGTTTCCGGACTCTCTGTATCCTCACCTTCTTCCCTGGACAGATGTTCAGTGGATTACGCTGGGTGTTCCGCTGGACTTACCCACGTCCGATCGCGTCCTGACGGCAGATGCCAGCGATCTCGGATGGGGTGCGACGTTGGATCCTCTCGGTCTTTCCCTACACGGGATGTGGGACCAGGATCAAGCAGCTCTACACATCAACCAGAAGGAGCTTCTTGCTCTTCTTCTGAGTTTCAGGCAGTGGATCCCTCACTTGTCGCATCGCCAGGTCCTTCTACTATCCGACAATTCGACAGTGGTTGCTTACATTCGGAACCAGGGCGGCACGCACTCGCTTCCGATGTACGAGTTAGCTCGGGATTTACTGCTCGCTCAGGAGGTTCACGCCGGGGTGGTTGTTCGTCACATTCCCGGTCGTCTGAACGTCCTAGCCGACTCCCTGTCCCGACAGGGCAGGGTTATTTCCACCGAGTGGATGCTTCACAGGGCAGTGTTCCAGTCGCTTTGCGATCTCTGGGGACGTCCCCACATCGATCTCTTTGCGACTCGTTGGAACCATCAGGTGGACACTTTCATGTCCCCGTGTCCAGATCCTCTGGCTTTTGCCGTGGACGCTCTGTCACTCGATTGGAACGGTCTAGTCGGCTACGCCTTCCCGCCGGTTCCGATTCTTCCTCAGGTTCTCGCCAAAATTCGAACCTGCAGTTGTCGAATCATTCTGATCGCTCCCCTGTCGCCTCAGCGGGTGTGGATCAATCAGCTCCGCTCGCTGATGGCGGCGGTTCCGGCACGTCTTTGTCAAGGTCGCCCGAGGAGGTTTCACGTCGACCCGACTTCATTGTGCCTTCACGCATATCTTTTGTCAGGTCCTGTCTCCTCCGTAGAGGTTTTTCGAGACGAGCAGTGGAGTGCATTTCTTCTTCAAGGAGGCACTCCACTGGTTTAGCTTATGCAGCTAAATGGAAGGTCTTCTGTCGATGGTGTGCTGATCACTCTGTTGATTATGCCACTCCTTCGATTTCACAGATTGCGGAGTTTCTGGTATATCTGTTTGATTCTCGGGGTCTCCAGCCTGTTACCATCAAGGGTTACAGGTCTATGCTTTCAGAGACTTTTTCTTATGTGGGGAAGCGTCGTATCGGCACTAATCCTTACCTCTCCAAGCTTGTTCGGCACTTTTCTTTGAAAAGGCCTCGGACTTTGCAGCTTACTCCACGATGGAATCTTTCGTGGGTGCTGCTTTGCTTGGGGTGGGGGGGGGGGGGGCGCCGTTCGAACCTTTATCCCAGGTGGATATGCAATTTCTCACATACAAGACGGCTTTTCTGATGGCATTTGCTTCGGCCAGACGGGTTAGTGAGCTTCACGCCCTCTCGGTTGACCCGGCCTTTTTTAGGAGTTCTCCCAACAGTGTTACTTTTACCACTGATTGCTCCTTTTTGGCTAAGAATCAGTTACCAGATACTACTCCTCCTCCTATCTGTATCAGGGCTCTTCCCTCTGTTGAGGGTACTCGCCCTTTGCTCTGTCCGGTCCGTGCTATTCGCATTTATCTTGATCGGACACGCTTCATACGGAAGGGCAGAAAACGGTTTTTTCTGTCTCTCATTCCGGGTCGACAGAAGATCTCTCCTCAATCCATTTCTCGATGGATTTGTCTTGCTATTCGTACGGCTTATAGTCGTTTAGCAGCTGGCGATTGTATTACCAATCGTATTTCTGCCCACGAGGTGCGGGCACTGTCTACCTCTTGGGCTTATTCTAACTCCGTCAAGTTGTCGGATGTTATGCAGGCAGCCTACTGGAGAAATGCTTCTACTTTCTCCACCTTTTATTTACGCCAGTTGCAGGAGCAGTCGGAGGACCTTTTTGCCTTGGGTCCTCTTTCTTCTGCTCAGGCTGTTGTCTGCCATAGCCATTAGGCTTCTTGAAGGTCAGTTTCAGCCTTGTGCTGTTACTGCCCTTTTTTCTGTCTGTGTGTCACACAGGCTCATATGTCTCTTTTCATTGTCCTTTACCAATGATTGCGACATTATGGTTGATAAGCCTCGGGACCTCTTCCTTCTGCTTCACGGTTCCAGTGCACTAGGGTTATGTGGGGGTTGGTTATGCGATTCCCTCCAGCCTTTTGTCTATTCAGCCTGTAGTAAACAATTGTGAGTAGGTTGATAAGAAATCTAAATTTTATAGTAAATTTCCTTTCTTATTATACCTACCACAATTGTTTACATGGAGGCCCTCCCGTCTTCTTTACGGGTAAAGAATCTTTCCTCCCCGCTGATCACATAACTCTAACGTTTACGGATTCAAAAAGAATGAGTCTTTAGAGACGGTATGCGCACTGGCAACGGAAGTCGTGGAGTTGTACTTGGGAGAGAGCGTCCCGTACTGGGTCTGCGCCGGTTGCACTCGACCCAGTTTTGGCTTATTTTTATTGGTGCTTTTGCACCACTTTTCTTTCCCAACTTGCTTGGGAAAGACAAAAATAGAGAGTATTTTATCCGAGTTAGGGACTTCCACTGTAGTGCAAGCCTGTAGTAAACAATTGTGGTAGGTATAATAAGAAAGGAAATTTACTATAAAATTTAGATTTCTACGTAAATAAACATTAGTGGGGGAGGTGGGGAGACCTATCAATCTTCTGTTGTTTTTTTCATTTGAAGTCTTCTGGTATTAACTGGTAGAGTGCTAAATTATTTTTCGTTCTCAGAATTTGTTGACATGTATTTGCCTTGTTACCATTTATGGGAGAGTGCAAACAGGCACTCTCCTATAAATTGTAACAAAGCAACTTCACACAGACTAAATAATTCTCTTCAAAGGTAAAATGAAGCACATCCACAGAATATGAAGCCTTTAAGTTCTGGTACCTGTACTTCTGAATAGTGCACAAATATGGGCTTCCAGCATTCAACCAGTTAACGCTTTACCTAACCTGAAAAGCAGACGACACTTGCAAAAATAATTCTTGAATAACTGATTTTTTTCATTTTTTATCTCAAAAAGATAGGTTATGACCCCTCGTTGGAACGAGCTCAACGAGCTCATTCCAACGAGGGGTCATAACCTATGTTTTTGAGACAAAAAATGAAAAAAATAATGAAAATTAATTGGCGATTTTTTAGAATAGCGCTGGCCGGTTTTGGCCGTTACGTTAGGTAAAGGGTTAAGAGCAACATAATTAAATAACTAACTAGATGTTCAGTGTTTATGTCATGAAAATGAGATGCTACATAAATTGTTCAGGAGAGGTCCATCGTCGTCGTCCACTTTACATTATCGACTTCTTCTCGCAAACTACTTCTTGCAAACTACTTGACCAAATCGAACCAAATCTGGTGTGCATGTTCCCTATCACATGTCAGTTCAAGTTTGTTCAAATAAAGTTGTCATGCCCAGAGGGGGTGGTGTGGGATAACTCGGATAGCACCCATAAATTTGTTTCCAAAATTCAAACAAATCTTCTTCTTCAGAACCACTAGTCAGAATCATTTCATATTTGGTATACAACTACTCTAGGGGGGTCAGATTCAAGTTTGTTCAAATCGAGTCCCTGGGTTAAGATTTGGGCTCTCTGTTGGAGAGTGCAATATGTGGAAGGGGGGGGGGGGGGGGGAGGGTCAGATTCAATTTTGTTCAAATCAGGTTCCTGAGTTGATATTTGGGCTCTCTTTTGGAACCCGAATTTTAACTTTGTGCAGTATGAGGAAATTCTTTGAATATCTTCTTCTTCAGATCCACCAGTCAGAATCCTTTCATGTTTGGTATATAACATTGAGTTAATATTTGGGAGCTCTATTGGAGCCCAAGGTTTAACTTGTTGCAATTTGAGGAAATTTCATTAAAAACTTTCTCCTTCAGATCTACCGGTCAGAATCCTTTCATGTTTGGTATACAACATCTGTCAGGAGATCAGATTCAAGTTTGTTCAAATCGGGTCCCTGAGTTAGTATTTGGGCTCTCTTTTGGAGCCCAAAGTTTAACTTGGTGTAATCTGAGAAAATTTCTTTAAAAATCTTCTTCAAATCCACCAGTCACAATCCTCTCATGTTTGGTATACAACATCTGTAGGGAGGGGGGGGGGGGGGGCAGATTCAAGTTTGTTCAAATCAAGTCCCTGGGCTTATATTTAGGCTCTCTGAATTTTAACTTAATGCAATATGAGGGAATTTCTTTAAAAATCTTCTTCAGATTCACCAGTCAGAATCCTTTTATATTTGGTATACAACACCTTGAAGTGGGTCAGTTTCAGGTTTGTTCAAATCAGTTACCTGGGTAAATATTTGGAGCCCAAATATCAACTTAGAGCAATGTTAAGATTTTTTAAAAAATCTTCTTTAGACCCTGTAGTCAGAATGCTTTCATATTTGGTATACAACATCTCCAGGAGGGTCAGATCCAAGTTTGTTCAATCCTAGTCAATGGGAAATATTAACTTAGTGCAATATAAGGAAATGTCTTTAAAAATCTTCTTCTTCAGATCCACCATTCAGAATCCTTTCATATTTGGTATACAACATCTCTAGGTGGGTCAGATTCAAGTTTTATCAAATCGGGTCCCTGGGTTATTAATTTGGGCTACCTATGGGAGCCGCCTGAATTTTAACTAAGTGCAATATGAGGGAATTTCTTTTAAAATCTTTTTCTTCGGATCCACCAATCAGAATCCTTTCATATTTGGTATACAACATCTCTAGGTGGGTCAGATTCAAGTTTTTTCAAATCGGGTCCCTGAGTTAATATTTTGGCTCCCTATTTAAGCTCAAAGTTTAACTTAGTGCATTGTGAGGTGATTTCTTTAAAAACCTTCTTCAGATCCAACAGTCAGAATTCTTTCATATTTGGAATATGACATCTCAAGGGGGATCAGATTCAAGTTAAATATTGTTTAAACTAAAAAACTGGAATACAGAGGACCATATATAGAAAGACCTAAACGGAAATTGAAGACATATCAAGAAGTGAGCAAAAGAACACCAGAGAAAAATGAAAATTGGCTAAACAGAAAACAAGGTCAAAAAATAAGCATAATACAATTATTGAAAAGAATCGGCACTGTGTGAAAAAAAAAAAAAAAAAATTGAAGATATGACCAAAGAACAGAAACGTATCTATCATGCAAAGGAAGGAACAAAAAGGCCGTCAGAATAAAGCTCAACTAAATCTCGAAAGCTCAAACGATATGTCACTGTGTGAAGAACACATTATGAAAAACAACTATACTGACACAACCAACGTAGAGAAACCCATCTACCATACAAAGATGAATGAAAAAAGCCATGAGAAAAAGGGTAAACAAGATTTGAACCTATCAGGGCTACATCTTCAGGGAGTGTAAGTGAGAAGACAATCTGCCAGAGAATAAAGGCAGCAAATGCACCTACAACTCCAAAGTCAAACTCAAAATTTGTCTGGAATTTTGGATACAACGTCTAGAAGACAAAATGAAACAATGAAATCTTTACCAAAAATAAAAGCCAAAAAACAACTATCATTTGAAATCATAAAAGGCTGAAAGTCACAAATTTGTTTATTGAAGAAATGTTTTGTAAAAAAAAAACGTAGAGATTTGTGCACACTCATATGATTTTCGAAACAAAAGAATGCTAGACATTTTGGTATAAGGTATAAAAACTAACAAAATATCTGATGAGAGACATCAAAGGAATATTGACTAAAATGCATAAAACATAATTGGGAGTTTTGGGAAAGCAATTGTGCCCCATTAAAAAAACGTGTTAAGAAAGATGTTCCAACATATTTGTTAGAGATCCTACGTTGTTTCTGCATACAAGTCATTTTCTGAAACTTACGCAGAAAGCTAATATATTTAAATTATGACCTCCAATATGAATGAGCTCAATGAGCATCTTCTAATTACTGGTCATAACTTATATGCTAGAAATTTTTCTCAGTTTTTTTTTAAATTTTATTTCAGTTTGGGGTGAAAAAGTAACATCTGAATCAGAATAATAAAACACTGCAAATTTGTTAAATAAAATTTGTGAAACGTTCTGAAAAAAGTAACAAAACAAAACAAAAACAGAATATAAATAAAGTGGAGCCCACTTAATTGGATATCTCTAAACTGAATAACCCTGTTAATTGAATAATTTTCCAACACATAATCATTTACCATACCTCCAATACAAATTTGACCTGTTAATTAAATATAGGTTATAGAGTAAACTCCTGTTAATTGAATAAAAATTATTGTAACCTGACTCTCCCCAGTTTTCCTTTGTTTACAGACCTATTTGGCCTCAGAACATCCAATACAGGCTTTTAATCTATTAATCTTGTTTGACAGAGCTCATTTATTTATTTATTGGAGTTTAACAACAATTTCGACAGCCAGGGTCACCTCGTGTCGGACAGTTTTACGGGTGGAGAATGTCGGACTACCAGGAGAGAACTACCGAGCAATGGCGAGCAACTGTCACACTCCCCAACGTTCTAACTCGTCCACCACGACGTGCAGTATGCCTTAATATACAATGTCACTGTGCCCCCACATAGGCAATTGTGATAAAGTGTCTTGCCCGAGGACATAACGCGGTTGGCACTGATGGGATTCGAACCGATGACCTCTCGGCTTGCAGCGACAGAACTTATGGAGCTCTGTCAAACAAGATATATTATTATATTCAGTTAACAGGGTTATTCAGTTAAGAGATATCCAATTAAGTGGGCTCCACTGTACCAGTACTTGAGTGGAGATCTGCAATAGTTATGGTTGTAATAAAGTGCAATATTTACAGCTTGAAGAGTGGTGAGGTTAACAGGTACATCCAATACAGGCATTTAATCTATTATATCTTGTTTGATGGAGCTCTGTCAAACAAGATATAATAGAATAAATACTAAGTTTATCTCTAGAATACAGGAAAGTGACATAATAACTGTTAATTGAATACTCCTGTTAATTAAATAAATTTCATTGGCAAAGTGGCTATTCAATTAACCCTTTGAGATTTTAATTATCCTGACGTTCAAATGTCACTGGGAATTCAGTTTCTTCAACATTTTTCAAAATGTAACGTCAAACGTCGGAAAGTACAAATAAGATATTTTTCACATAAGTGGTTATCTGGTTGAAGGCAAGGTTATTTTTGGTGGTCTGAATTTGTTATTCAAAACTTGTTTTATTACAAATTATTGGAGAGTGCCCACAGGCAATCTCCAATAATTTGTAATAAAACAAATTTATATAAACAAAATATTATTTGTGTTTGACTGAATATGAAATATAAGCAAGGAAAGTGTTGGCTTTTGCTCTGGTATTCTCATTTTTTGAAAGCCCTGATAGTGGCTTCTATCACTCCGCCACTTAAGAAGTCTTGAAAGCGGGATTATATTAGTATTTTAAGCTACGATAACATTTGGCTCAACGGTTGTTACTGAGCCCTATTCGGGACAAAATAGGAAGGAATTGGGGTTAAAACTTTAAAAAATCCCCACAAAATAAAACAAATGACAACAAAGTATGAGCGCGCTGTTTGATTTCGTTCGTCATAAAACGTACAAAAGTATCAATGGGTTAACAGGTTTCCACTGTACAACACTTTACTTCTGCTTCCCAAATTTTAATGGATTTAATCCATATAATGGGAGTGTGGTGGCTCAGTGGTAGACTGTTGGACTTCTATGCTGGAGGTTCCGAGTTTGATCCCCATCCGGGACGACCCGCGTTGTGCTCTTGGGAAAGGCTTTGTCCCGATGGCCACGATGACGCCATGTACTAAGGCGTACTGCACATTGATGGGGCACATGTCTTCAACCGCTGTAACCCTGCTTGAGCAGAGCAGAGCTTGAGCAGAGCTTAACAGAGTTAGAATGTTGAGGAGCTGACAGTTGCTCGGTGGTTCACTCCGGGAACTCCGGCTTCCTCCACCCGTAAAACTGTCACGGTCATGATTAGCCATTGTGCATAAGTATGTGACCTTAAGCACCAATAAATAAATAAATACATAATCCATATAATACTATATACTATAATACTACATAAATTTACACTGAACACACAAGAAGAATGTTGTCTGAAACAGTATCAAAACTTGTGTCCTCTCCTGAAGGAGAAAGGCACAATTAGTATGTAACAATCATTTCTGTATAACTTCATTATTGTTTGGACACTGTTGATAAAATTTTGCATGGAGTTAGTCATGAGGTTGTGGTTTCTGTTTATTCACGCTGTGGTGACTTATTTTTGCTCTAAATTAAATAACAGTTATTAAAAACATAAAACTCATTTTGAGGTAAAAACAAGAAAAAAATTTATTTTGGAAGTGTAAGCATAAAGGAGTGTCTTAAATGAAATAAATGGGTTCCACCATCATAGGGAAATGTCATTCATCAGCAACTGTATGGTTTATGGTCCAGTTAACCATCCAAATAAAAATTTAATTTTTTTTTTTAGGTAACTAAGGACAGACATGTTAACCTTCCAAAATTTTTTTCAGGGAGATTGAAGAAAATTTTCAGGGAGATGACATGATTTTCAGGGAGATTTTTTTTTGCGCGTAGAAGCCACGTGTGGATCAATTTTAAATACAAATTAATACCAAATACCCCCCCTCCCTCCCCCACCCCCACACACACAGACATAACAGGAAACAGTCCAACAACAATACATCAAAGGAACATACGCCAACGTTCTACTAACCGGTGGTGAGTGACCCAGACCTGTTAACCTCTCGAGGTGACTGTCAGTGAGATTTTGATGAGCTCCCAGTGAGACTCGGATGCTTGTCAGTGAGATTTTTGCACGTGGGCAGCACATCAATAATTTCCATGTTACCCTCCCCCTCCCGCCCCCCCCCCCCCCCCCCCACACACACACACATACATTACATTGGGAAATTATGGGTACTTGCGGCGACCTGCGGTAACCTGCGGCGATCTGTGGTGTTTAGGCACACCCCGAGCCCGGTTGTTGTGGTAATTCGATCTGCCAAAGCCAAGCGCCCCACCTAACCACACCGGGTACTCACTGGAAGTAGTTGGTCATTTACGAAGGGGATTTGGAATGGGTGATCATTTTTCAGTGAAACGTGAACATTATGCCACAGCCAGCCCAGGACGAAACATCTCCGGGATATTTAATTTATTTTGTTGTCCATTTATCACAACGAATGAAAAAACGTCCAAGTGCCGTAAATTAGCAACTTTTTAGAGATTTTTTTCACCAAAAACATAATTTTTTTCACAGCCTGTTTAGAAAATTGCGAATCGGAAATTTTTCCCAATATATTGAAAATTACGGCAACTCATATGTTTGAGCCGTTTGTCTGCAAAATTGGCTATAATTATCTGAAGTGAAAGTGAAATCCAAAATGCACAATAATAAATTTGTGCGTATTTTTGCACATGTTCGATTGGACAAAATTTATGCGTATGGAACTTATTTTTCGATTTTACTGCTACCTGTATACAAGCAAAGGTGTGCCTTTAATATATAATCAATTTCAGCAATTATCCTGCATCTCAAATTCATTTAATCCGCCTGTCAAATGTGTTGCAAATAATCACAACACGGCCATTGACAGAAATGAGATTGGTCACCAGTTCTTACGTAAGTGGTGACGTTTCACACAAACTTAATGACCTTGCCATTGAGAGTAGAGCACATGCTTTTGTATTTGTAAACAAAAGGTGGTGGATTCAGTTTTTGTCTGGTATGTCGACTTTCCGGGAGATTTTGGCCCAAATTGACTCCCGGGCGGGAGGGCGGGAGGGGATAGCTAATTCCGGGAGAATCCCGGGCATTCCGGGAGAGTTAACATGTCTGCTAAGGATAAAACATGAAAATTTATTGTTTTTAATGTAGAAGACCTAGAGAGTAATCGCTTGACTGGACTGGTTTCGTGAAATAATTCATGAGAGGTGCACACAAGTTTTTTTTAATATAGTCCCTCGCCTCGAATGAATTATTTCACGTAACCAGTCCAGTCAAGCAATTACTCTGTTTATTACTTTTCATTATTAACGATATTTATATTATTTAACCCTTTACCTAACGTAACGACCAAAACCGACCAGCGCTATTCTCAAAAATTGCCAATTAATTTTCATTATTTTTTCCTTTTTTGTCTCTAAAACATAGGTTATGACCCCTCATTGGAACAAGCTCATCGAGCTCGTTCCAATGAGGGGTCATAACCTATGTTTTTGAGACAATAAATGAAAATAATAGTTATTCAAGAATTCTTTTTGCAAATGTCGTCTGCTTTTCATGTTACGTAAAGGGTTAAAAAAAAACAAACAATGAAGTCCCCATTACACCCACAGCAAAGCGTCTTCGTTTGCACGGATACATGACCCAGTTGTTGATTGCATAATTCACTTGTGAAGTTATCGTTTATAGTTAAACCCAGAAATCCCAGTAAATCACACTTTGGAAAGTAATAAAATGGTAAAACATATCATATCCAGTTGACAATGGTGACTTATTTTTTGACACATGTCCGCAGTTTTGTCACCCATTACATTAAACTACCCACATTTCTCCTGGAATTTCTAGAATTGTTGGTAAAGAATTAATTCAAGGGCCCTCAATTGAAATACCTTGAGTGTTTTGTTAGTGTCAAAACCTCCTTGGAATTTTTATCTTCATTCATTGGAATTGACACTGTGGGGTAATAAATTGTGCTGCAAACAATGAAATATTGGGAAAAGTTACTTCATTGAATTGTTCATTGATTTACTGTTAACTCTGAAAGAGACTGTTACAGTATTCCACAGGTAAAAATGACTTGGAATCTGCAAATTTTTTTTTTAACTTTTGAATACTATTTTATGTATAGTCTCACTCATTTTTAACAGCAAATCAATAACCAATATCTTTGAGCATCTTTTGTTGATATTTCATCACCTGCAGCCCATATATTAACCCTTTACCTAACATGAAAAGCAGACGACACTTGCAAACAAAATTGGTGAATAACTAATTTTTTTTATTTTTTGTCTCAAAAACATAGGTTATGACCCTCATTGGAACGAGCTCGTTCCAAAGAGGGGTCATAACCTGTGTTTCTGGGACAAAAAATAAAAATATAATGGCAACAGGCACTCTCCAATAAATTATAATAGAACAAATTTGTATAAACAAACTATTATTTACGTTTGAATATGAAACATGGGTTAGGATTATCAGTATGTACTTCTGTTCTTCACAACTGGTTATTGTTATAAAAACAACCAAGCTGTACCAGAAAACTCATGGCATAATCAAAAAAGAAAAAATTATTCACACCCCCTCCTTCCCCTTCCAAAAAAAAAAAGAAATGATTTAAAGATTTGAAAAAATTACCCAAATATTCTATAAATAATATTTCTTGTGAGGGGGTTTTGTGTTGAGGTGGTTTGTCTTGAGTGTTTTTTTAACGTTTTCATTTTTACCATATTATATAAATATTTCTAGTGAGGGGGTTTTGTCTTGAGGTGGTTTTTCTTTGAATGCAGAAAGTGAGGGGTTTTTTTTTCCCGAGGACATTTTGTCTTGAGGGGGTTCTGTCCTGTTACCCTTTTGCACTTGTATACTCATTTTTAGGGAGGCCTAATTGTAGCTTCTAGCACTCAACCAGTTCAAAAACTCATTATTAGTCCCCTATGGGAACCGTAAGGGGACTATAGAATTGCACTCTGTCCACCTGTCTGCCTGCCTGCCTGCCTGCCTGCCTGCCTGGTCTGTCTGTCTGTCTGTCTGTCTGTCTGTCTGTCTGTCTGTCTGTTTTTATGTTACCACCTCTCCCTCCAACATGCTTTAAGCTACACCTTTCATATTTGGTACATGGATAAATGGTTCTGAGGGGATGATGCATGCTCAAATTTTTTTAAGCAAAATCCAAGATGGCGGCCATTTTTGTTGTGTTTTTTAAGCTTTTTTTCTCTATTTTCATGTTACCACCCCTCCCTCCAACATGGTTCAAGCTACACTTTGCATATTTGGCACATGGATAGAGGGTTGAGAGGGGATGATGCACATTCAATATTTTTTTTTCAAAATCCAAGATGGCGGCATGGCGGCCATTTTTGTTGTGTTTTTTAAGCTTTTTTCTCTATTTTATGTTACCAGCCCTCCCTCCAACATGGTTCAAGCTACACCTTTCATATATGGTACATGGATAAAGGGTTGTAAGGGGATTATGCATGCTCAGTATTTTTTTTTCAAAATTTAAGATCTGTCTGTCTGTCTGTCAGTTTTTATGTTACCACCTCTCCCTCCAACATGCTTTAAGCTACACCTTTCATCTTTGGTACGTGGATAAATGGTTCTGAGGGGATGATGCATGCTCAATTCTTGTTTTCAAAATCCAAGATGGTGGAATGGCGGCCATCTTTGCTGTATTTTTTAAGCTTTTTTTTCTCTCTTTATGTTACCACCTCTCCCTCCAACTTGGTTCAAGCTACACTTCTCTCAATTCTCAATTTTTAGATTCCATTCACATTTGAAATCCTGTCTGATAACCTGTATTTTACACAAACCACCCCCCCCTGGTCTGACACTTCTGTTGACTGTTGTCATGAAATCCGAATTGTCCCCAAGCCGAACCGTCCCCAGGCCGAACCGTCCCAATTATTTTACCAAAACTGCCCCCCAGGTCTGATACTCCTGCTGACTGTGGTCATGTCTTATGTGACAAAAACACCTTATGTCACAAAAGTGCCGTAGGGGACTAAAACCACCTCTGTGGTCAAACACTTGTTATTTTTTATCTCCATTTTATTTTGTGTTGTACCGTATGATCACTGTAACAAATAAAAACTATTAGTGAAATCAACACAGAAGCTCTAGTATTTAATTTTAGACTCTCACAACTGGATTTTAGGTATTGGCGACCATTCCATCAGGAATAAAAAATAATAATAAAACCCGTCCTCCCTCATTCTTTTTAAAAAGAAAATTGCCAGAAAATCATTTAATTTGGTTTAGCCTTCATATCACTATTTAAAATAATGTTGTACACATGATGCTGCTAAAAAGGAAGTTTTAGTCCGCTTTATTGGTAAGTAAAAGTGACATGTTCTCTCATGAAGGAGTTCTTAGCCAATGACTGGAAAAAGTTGCCAATTCAAGCCATGACACAAATATTTTTCAACTTCCGGGGCTTCGGACCCTCTTCCAAAATACTCAGGATTATCCCTTTAATTAAATTTCCTGGAACTTCTAGATAATACTTCATAACTTGCAGAATGATAAATTTCTTTTCAATGGTCATTTGTAATGTGAGTATTTTTTTTTTGCCCCGAAATTTTTTTTTCGGGGGCATATATTGTTTTGTCATTTCCATCTGGCTGTCCATCCATCAGGAAGATTTTTGCACCCACTCCATAACTCTGAGATGCTTTATTGGATTTTGTTGAAACTTGGCATACATGTTGCTTATGGGGAGATGATGTGTTGCACACAAAATTCTTTTTTATTTGATGGAGGATAAGGTCACAGATCAAGGTCAGCTGTCCGTCAGGAAGATTTTCGTGTCCACTCCATAACTGTGAGATACTTTGTTGGATTTTGTTGAAACTTGGCATACATGTTGCTTATGGGGAGACGATGTGTCGCGCATAAAAATTTTGTTTGTTGAAAGTCAAGGTCACAGATCAAGCTCAATACTACATCAGGGGCATAGTCACTTCTGAGTGACAATCTCTTGTTTCAAAGATATCACAAACACTTCTACAAAAGCAGCTTTAATTTAGCAAGATGTGGCTGAAAAATAATTGTTTTGTTGCAATTTATTGGAGAGTGGCAGTTGGCACTCTCCAGTAAATTGTAACAAAACAATTTTGTATTGATATTTTTCTTTCAGTACTGAGCCAACAACAAATTAGTGCAAACAGTATAAAGCCACTGTAGTGGCTTTCAGCACTTTTCAATAGAGCCCTGATGGTGGCTTCTTGAACTCAACCAGTCAAATACTCCTTACAGTACTGTGAAAGTGGTCTATTTTCTTTGTTATCCAGTTGCATATTTAACCCTCAAAGCCCCAAATTAATTTTTTTGATAATAACTAGCATATATACATGACCACAGCTACAGATGACTTGACAATTTTCTGCATCATTGATGACTGCCTGTCTAGGCAGCCAGCAATTTTGTAAAAACATCGTCAGGATAAATACAGCCTCACAGTTGAGTTCTCAAAGAAGAAGGCACTTGGGGGTCACTTTTTCTAAACAATCTACAAGCAGCAGTTTGTGGCTGTATGGGTACAAGAAGCTGCGATTTTGAAAAAAATAAGTTCATCCTTAACAAAATCATGATGTCTGGTATGCAGAAGTCCCCTTTTGTTTTATATATAATTTGCATGATAGTGTCCAATTCAATTAAATTGACTTGAAGGCAAGAATTTATCAAAAATGTGAAAAACAGCAACCTGAATATTTTCAACTCAAACTGGTAAGCCAGTCACTCATGGACAATTCTGTGCAATGCAATTTTCCATATTTTTTTAAATTAACTTTTTTAGAAGGACAAAGGTGAAGGTTGTGTTTAGGTGGGTCTGTTTTAGGAATTTGTGCCTATGAAATCTATTCCAGATTGCCATTGTCGTTAAATGTGCTGAGAGTTTTATTGGATACAAAACTGCAATTTATTTGAATGTTACAAAGGTTTTTTTTGTCTAATAATGCCCAATTATTGCTAAAATAATGCACAGTAATCATTATGCTTAGAGACTGCACATCAGACAAACCATGGTGGTAATTTGTGTTTTCTAAAATTTTGTCTGCATAAAAGCTTATTAATTACAGATTTATGTAGTAATATCACATTTTTGGTATGGAGGTCTTGCAGCATAAGATAAATAACATATCATACAGGTTTTTAGTTGCTGGGGTATAATGTTTTTGACTGGTCCGTCAGTCTGTCACTCCGTCCTACTTGTTTTCCAGACTTTTTTTCTACACGCTTCCAGATATTGAGCTGATTTTTGGTATGTGAGTCTAACATGGTGGCCTACAGATCAAGTTTGCATTTTTTTTCGCTCCACTGATTTTTACCGAAATTACGGCCCTTGGACTCTGAAAAATTCATCAAAATTACAGTTTTCCGGACTTTTTTTCTTCACGCTTCCAGATATTGAGCTGATTTTTGGTATGTGAGTCTAACATGGTGGCCTACAGATCAAGTTTGCATTTTGTTCCGCTCCACTGATTTTTACCGAAATTACGGCCCTTGAACTTTGAAAAGTTCATCAAAACTACAGTTTTCCGGACTTATTTTGTACACGCTTCCAGATATTGAGCTGTTTTTGGGTATGTTAGTCTAACATGGTGGTCTACAGATCAAGTTTGCATTTTGTTCCGCTCCACTGATTTTTACCGAAATTACGGCCCTTGAACTTTGAAAAGTTCATCAAAATTACAGTTTTGCAGACTTTTTTCCTACACGCTTCCAGATATTGAGATGATTTTTGGTATGTTAGTCTAACATGGTGGCCTACAGAACCAGTTTGCATTTTGTTCCGCTCCACTGATTTTTACCAAAATTATGACCCTTGGATTCTGAAAAATGCATTAAAATTACAGTTTTCCGGACTTTTTTTCTACACGCTTCCAGATATTGAGCTGATGTTTGGTATGTTAGTCTGACATGGTGGCCTACAGATCAAGTTTGCATTTTGTTCCGCTCCACTGATTTTTACCAAAATTACGGCCCTTGAACTTTGAAAAGTTCATCAAAATTACAGTTTTCCGGACTTTTTTTCTACACACTTCCAGATATTGAGCTGATTTTTGATATGTTAGTCTAACATGGTGGCCTATAGAACAAGTTTGGGTTTTGTTCCGCTCCACTGATTTTTACCAAAATTACGGCCCCATAGACTTTGAAAAGTTCAGCAAAATTACAGTTTTCCGGGCTTTTTCTCTGCTTGAATTCTTTCAATACCGTTGAAACTACAGAACACTTGTTTTCTCCAGTATTCCTAGAATCTATGTTTATTTTTAAAAAAATGATTAGAGCTTGAAATATCGGGGCACGTGGGGTATGTGAGCGTGCTCACTGAGGTTCTTTAATTTTCTCATGCATAAATTATGCAAATTAGCCTTACTTAACCTTTTTTTCAGGTAATATTTTTGTGCCTATTATGTTGTGTACTGTTACCACCTGTATCTCAGAGATGCTGACGTAAGATAAATAACATATTATACAGGTTTTTTTTCTTGTGCATAAATTATGCAAGTTAGCCTTTACTTAACATTTTTACGGGTATTTGGATGCTTCCAGTAAAACCTCATAAATACGGATAACTTTGGGACTAGTTTGTTGAGTTGTTCCTTTGATATCCATATTTGTTTGGGTTTTATTGAGGAAATATCAATATATTTCACAGTAATCCACCTACCGTGGGGTACGTTTGTCTGATCTCTGGTGATCGGCATTACATTTGTTTTTCTTGACATGCTCTTTCCAGGGTATTTGATGACTGGATTCACATCGCAAAATGCTATACAAAAATATCCAAATGTTAACCATTTCTCTTTCATATTGCCTTATATTCACTATTTATCATCACTTTTTGAAACAAATATGGAAACTGCTAATCAAATTTTTAAAAACAAAAAATACCCTGCTTTCACATACAAGCAAAATCTGAGAGTTGTCACCTTTCAAAATTAGAAGCTTATTGTCCCTTTAATTAATTACACAAGTTAGTCAAAATTTCATAAATTATTGTGAAATTAAAAAAGTATCAAGAAAAAAAAACAAACAAAAATAGCATCTGAGATTCATTGTTAACAAGCTAATAACTGAAAATAGAATATATTTTCATTTTTGGAATGCTCTTTAAAAATATTTCCACAATCATTTAAGGTAGTTCCCTGAAAGATTCTGCACCTCAGGCAACAGGTAACCATCTAACATTGTGCATTTTTACAGCTTTCCATCCGTCTGTCTGTAGACAGAGTTGGTTTCCGCTCTGCGAGTAAAATTCCGCTTGGCCGACTTAAAACAAACTTGGCAAGTGGATTAGGCAAGATGAGAGAAAGAACCCTATTTATTTTGGGATCATTGTGCTGAAGGTCAAGGTCACAGTGACCTTGAACTTCAATTTTTATCAGTGTTGATTTCTGCCCTGTAATTAAAGTTCTGCTTGGCCAACTGAAACTCAACTTGTCATGTGGGTTGGGCATGATGAGATGAAGAATTCTGTTTATTTTGAGGTTATTGTGCCAAAGGTCAAGGTCACCTTGACCTTGAACTTAAACATTTACCGGAGTTGGCTTCTCTAATGGAAATTTTACTTGCCCGATTTAAACCCAACTTGGCTTATGTGTTGAGCATGATGAAAGGAAGAACCCTATTTATTTTGGGGTCATTATGCTAAATGTAAAAATCCCAGTGACCTTGAACTTAAAATTTCATAGGCCCCGATCGAAACCAAATTTGACATGTCATCCAACACATGTAATCTTATCTGTATTATTTGGGAGCACGGTGGCTCAGTGGTAGACTGTTGGACTTCTATCCTAGAGGTTCC
The DNA here is from genome assembly GCA_031216915.1 of Pictodentalium vernedei. NCBI lineage: Eukaryota > Metazoa > Mollusca > Scaphopoda > Dentaliida > Dentaliidae > Pictodentalium > Pictodentalium vernedei. Next base: position 250,257,520 of record CM062295.1, read on the forward strand.
GAGTTCGATCCCCGTCTGGGACGGCCCGCGTTGTGTCCTTGTGCAAGGCACTTTATCACAGTTGCCTACATTGGGACACGATGATGCCATGTACAAAGGCATACTACACGTCGATGGTGCACATGTCTTCAACTGCTGTAACCCTGCTTCAGTGGAGCTTCAACAGAGTTAGAATGTTGAGGAGCTGACAGTTGCTCATCGATGCACCGTGGTTCTCTCCGGGTACTCCGGTTTCCTCCACCCATAAAACTGTCACGGTCACAATTAGTCATTGTGCATAAGTATGTGACCTTAAACACAAATAAATGAATAAATCTATTATTTGAGTAAATAATACTAACAGTGGCTGTGTAATTTAATGTAATATGTTACCAAGGTTACTGTATCAGGGTGATTTTTTGGGGGGATTGGCCACCTCTGGCAGCTACCTCTAGTTTATAACCAGAATGTGTGACTAACCTTCTGCATTGCACACTTTCTGGTTATAAAGCATTTTCATTATTAACTGAGTAACTAACTGTTCAGCCTTTGTGTAAACCTCATCTATATCAACTCTTTACCCATCATAATGGCCAAAACAGCCAGTACAATTCTCAAAAAGCATTTAAACTTGGCTTATGATCCCCTCATTGGAACAGATTGTAGTAAGTATTTTTTTAGTGAATTCCTAAAATGAAAAACATATTTTATTTTCAATTAATAGCTTGTCTATTCTTGCATTTCTTTTCAACATGAAATTATAGTGTTCTGGGACAAAAAGTAGACAGAATTTTGACCAGATTGCAACTGGGATGTGATCTGGTCAAAATTCTTGTTCAGTTTTAGTACTGTAGCTGTATCATTCATTTGTGGCATGACAGCTGTGATCACAATATAATATGCTGGCAGAAAAAAAAAATTTCATTTTTCTGTTTGTATGTGATTTATATGCAGAACAGGATGTTTTGTGACAGCTTATTATATATATATATATGTTCAAAATCTACATTGGTTTGAGAAACAAAGAGCCATTAGCTGCCAGTTTCATACAGATATATATTCATTGTAAATCTGCAGGTGGTTTATATTGTTGCACACAGGATGAAAACAGCTTTACTACTGCAAACTCTTGTTGTCTATAGTTATCTGGCTCTCTGCATGCTGAATTAGCCTTCTGAACATGGTAGAGATGGGCAATACACCGAAAAACCGAACCGATACCAATATCATGGGGATGCCCAAAAACTGAACTGAACCAATCGTTGAATACCAAAACCATTTGAATTTTCAAATTTTCCAACATGCACTATTTAAAAGTCCATGTTGTGTCTTGATTACCATTGAAAGGTTCATTAGCTCAACTTTGACGAAGTCAAATTTGAGCTATTGTCATGGCCCGTCGTCCGTCTGTCCGTCTGGCCGTCTGTCCGTCTGTCCGTACGTCAACAATTGGCTATGGCTCGGGCTAGCGGTCGTATTTATGAACCGATCTTTACGAAACTTCTTGTGTACCTTTGTTATGACCCTGGGACGGGAACGAGTGTTTTTAGGTGTGGTCCGAAATTCAAGATGGCTGCCAGCGGCCATTTTGTACCGATGATGCAAAAATCAGTTTTTTGTACAGAACTTCTGTATGAAAGTTCTGATTTGAATAAAGTTTTGTATAAATGTTTAGTACCATGGGATACATCACATATAATACGGGTTTTTTTCTCGTGCGTAAATTATGCAAATTAGACTGACTTTGATTTATTTAGTGTTACTTTCAGAGCTGTAAGTGCTAAGCTGCTATGGCTCGGGCTAGAGGCCGTATTTATGAACCAATCTTTACGAAACTTCTTGGGTACCTTTGTTATCACCCTGGGACGGGAACGAGTGTTTTTGGGTGTGGTCCAAAATTCAAGATGGCTGCCAGTGGCCATTTTGTACCGATGATGCAAAAATCAGTTTTTTGTACAGAACTTCTGTATGAAAGTTCTGATTTGAATAAAGTTTTGTATAAATGTATAGTACAATGGGATACATCACATATAATACGGGTTTTTTTCTCGTGCATAAATTATGCAAATTAGACTAACTTTGATTTATTTAGTGTTACTTTCAGAGCTGTAAGTTCCAAGCTGCTATGGCTCGGGCTAGAGGCCGTATTTATGAACCAATCTTTACGAAACTTCTTGGGTACCTTTGTTATGACCGTGGGACGAGAACGGGTGTTTTTGGGTGCAGTCCCAAATTCCAAATGGCTGCCAGCAGCCATTTTGTACCGACGATGCCGAAATCTGTTTTTTGTACAGAACTTCCATATGAAAGCTCTGATTTGAATAATTTTTTGTATGAATGTTTAGTACCATGGGATACATTACATATATTACAGGTTTTTTTCTTGTGCGTAAATTATGCAAATTAGGCTAACTTTGATTTATTTAGTGTTACTTTCAGCACTGTGAGTGCAAATCCCAATACGGCTCGGGCTAGAGGCCGTATTTATGAACCGATCTTCACGAAACTTCTTGGGTACCTTTGTTATCACTGTGGGACGAGAAGGAGTGTTTTGGGGTCCAGTCTGAAATTCAAGATGGCCGCTAGCAGCCATTTTGTTCAAAATTAAGTGCAATCAGATTTTTGCGCAGAACTTCCAAATTAAAGATCTGATTTGAATAAATTTTTGTATGAATGTTTAGTACCATGGGATACATTACATATAATACAGAGTTTTTCTCGTGAATAAATTATGCAAATTAGGGGTCCGAGTGGGACTTAGAAAATTTTGGACCAAAATCCGGAAATTAGTTTTTTGTGTTTTGATGCATTTTGGTAAATTTTAAGAAGAAGAAGAAAAAATTTTAGTCTGAAAATATTTTGTTTGGGACTGAAAATTTCCACACAAAAATAATAATCTACAATGATTGGTCTTAATCTGTAGTCCATTACAGTCACCTTGTAATTCTTTTATTATTGTTGACTGGGCCAAAACAAATACTAATTCCTGTCATATTCATTATTCAGTTGTCTTGGTCACAGCAAGTACTAATTCCTGTCATATCCAAGTTGAGCTACAGAGTCATTGACTCTTTCATTTTTAGCTCAACTTTGATGTAAGTCAAATTTGAGCTTATGCCATGACCAGTCGGCCATCTGGCTGTCTGTCCGTCTGTCCATCCTGTCCATCAACAATTCAATATGGCTTGGGCTAGAGGTCGTATTTATGAACCGATCTTTACGAAACTTCTTGGGTACCTTTGTTATATGACCGTGGGATGAGAACAAGTGTTTTGGGGTCCGATCTGAAATTCAAGTTGGCCGCTGGCAGCCATTTTGTACAAAATTAGGTGCAATCAGATTTTTGCGCAGAACTTCCATATGAAAGCTCTGATTTGAATAATTTTTAGCTCAACTTTGACGAAGTCAAATTTGAGCTATTGTCATGGCCTGTCGTCCGTCTGTCCGTACGTCAACAATTAGCTATGGCTCGGGCTAGAGGTCATATTTATGAACCGATCTTTACGAAACTTCTTGGGTACCTTTGTTATGACCGTGGGACGAGAACGAGTGTTTTTGGGTGCGGTCCGAAATTCAAGATGGCTGCCAGCCGCCATTTTGTACCGATGATGCAGAAATCTGTTTTTTGTACAGAACTTCCATATGAAAGCTCTGATTTGAATAATTTTTTGTATGAATGTTTACTACCATGGGATACATCACATATAATACGGGTTTTTTTCTCGTGCGTAAATTGTGCAAATTAGACTAATTTTGATGTTTTTTGGTGTTAATTTCAGCACTGTAAGTGCAAATGCCAATACGGCTCGGGCTAGAGGCCGTATTTATGAACCGATCTTTACGAAACTTCTTGGGTACCTTTGGTATCACCGTGGGACGAGAACGAGTGTTTTTGGGTCCGGTCCGAAATTCAAGCTGGCCGATGGCAGCCATTTTGTACAAAATTAGGTGCAATCAGATTTTTGCACAGAACTTCCATATGAAAGCGCTGATTTGAATAATTTTTTGTGTGAATGTTTAGTACCAGGGGATACATCACATATAATACGGGTTTTTTTCTCGTGCAGAAATTATGCAAATTAGATGAACTTTGATATTTCAGTGCGACTTACACACATTAAGTACACATGTCAATACGGCTCAGACTTGAGTCTGTATTTATGAACTGATCTTCACGAAATGTCTTGGGTACCTTTGTTATCACCTTGGGACGAGAACGAGTGTTTCTGGGTGCGGTCTAAAATTCAAGATGGCTGCCAGTGGCCATTTTGTACCGAAATTAGGTCTAATCAGTTTTTTGTACACAACTTCTATACAGCTCAGACTAGAGGCCATATTTATGAACCAATCTTTACGAACCTTGTTGGGTACCTTTGTTATCTCCGTGGGATGAGAGCGAGTGTTTTTGGGTGTGGTCCGAAATTCAAGATGGCCACCAGCAGCCATTTTGTACCAAAATTAGTGCAATCAGTCTTTTGTACAGAACTTCTGTATGAAAGTTCTGATTTGAATAAATTTTTGTATGAATGTTTAGTAACATGGAATACATCACATATTCTAAGGGTTTTTTTTTCGTGCAAAAATTATGCAAATTAGATGAACTTTGACTTATTCAGTGCTACTTGCACAATGTGAGCACACATGTCAATACGGCTCAGGGTAGAGGCTGTATTTATGAACCGATCTTCACAAAACTTCTTGGGTACCTTTGTTATCACCTTGGGACGAGAATGAGTGTTTCTGGGTACGGTCCAAAATTCAAGATGGCTGCCAGTGGCCATTTTGTACCAAAATTAGGTCCAATCAGTTTTTTGTCACAAGTTCTATACAGCTCGTATTTATGAATTGATCTTCACAAAACTTCTTGGGTACCTTTGTTTTCACCTTGGGACAGGAACGAGTGTGTTTTGGGGTGCCTTTGTTATCACTGTGCTACGAGAATAAATATTTTGGGGTTCAGTCAGACCCACTCTGGGGCTCAAAGTTTTCTTTTCTAGTTTAGCATCTGACTGTCACCCACCTTTACAATACTTTACCTATACATTTGTTACAGGCAACGGTCAGTATTTATTTACAGACCATTACAATACTTTATATGTACCTTTGTTATCAGGTCATTACCTAGATGTTTGTCATTGCTGTGTCACATACTATACATGTGCATGTCTTTGTCTTGACAAGTTGAGCTACAGTGTCATTGACACTTTCATTTGTATGAATGTTTAGTACCATGGGATACATCACATATAATACAGTTTTTTTTCTCGTGCGTAAATTATGCAAATTAGACAACTTTGATGTATTTAGTGTTAGTATTTATGAACCGATCTTTACAAAACTTCTTGGGTACCTTTGGTATCACCGTGGGACGAGAACGAATGTTTTTGGGTCTAGTCCGAAATTCAAGATGGCCAATGGCAGCCATTTTGTACAAAATTAGGTGCAATCAGATTTTTGCACAGAACTTCCATATGAAAGTGCTGATTTCAATAATTTTGTGTGTGAATGTTTAGTACCATGGGATACATCACATATAATACGGGTTTTTTTCTTGTGCAGAAATTATGCAAATTAGATGAACTTTGATTTTTTCAGTGCTACTTACACACAGTAAGTACACATGTCAATACGGCTCGGGCGAGAGTTTGTATTTATGAACCGATCTTCATGAAACATCATGGGTACCTTTCTTATCACCTTAGGACAAGAACAAGTGTTTCTGGGTGCGGTCCAAAATTCAAGATGGCTGCCAGTGGCCATTTTGTACCGAAATTAGGTCTAATCAGTTTTTTTGTACACAACTTCCATATGAAAGCGCTGATTTCAATAATTTTGTTTGCGAATGTTCAGTACCATGGGATACATCATATATAATACGGGTTTTTTTCTCATGCAGAAATTATGCAAATTAGATGAACTTTGATTTTTTCAGTGCTACTTACACACAGTAAGTACACATGTCAATACGGCTTGGGCGAGAGTCTGTATTTATGAACCGATCTTCACGTAACATCTTGGGTACCTTTCTTATCACCTTAGGACAAGAACGAGTGTTTCTGGATGCGGTCCAAAATTCAAGATGGCTGCCAGTGGCCATTTTGTACCGAAATTAGGTCTAATCGTTTTTTTTGTACACAACTTCTATACAGCTCAGGCTAGAGGCCATATTTATGAACCAATCTTTACGAAACTTCTTGGGAACCTTTGTTATCACAGAGGGATGAGAATGAGTGTTTTTGGGTGTGGTCTGAAATTCAAGATGGCCACCAGCAGCCATTTTGTACCAAAATTAGTGCAATCAGTTTTTTGTGTAGAACTTCTGTATGAAAGTTCTGATTTGAATAAATTTGTGTATGAATGTTTAGTAACATGGAGTACATCACATATAGTACGGGGTTTTTTTTTTCGTGCAAATTAGATGAACTTTGATTTATTCAGTGCTACTTGTACACAGTAAGTGCACATGTCAATACAGCTTGGGTCAGAGGCTGTATTTATGAACCGATCTTCACGAAACTTCTTGGGTACCTTTGTTATCACCTTGGGACGAGAACGACAAGTGTTTCTGGGTGCGGTCCAAAATTCAAGATGGCTGCCAGTGGCCATTTTGTACCAAAATTAGGTCCAATCAGTTTTTTGTCACAACTTCTATACAGCTCGTATTTGTGAAATGATCTTCATGAAACTTCTTGGGTACCTTTGTTATCTCCTTGGGACAGGAACGAGTGGTTTTTGGGGTGCCTTTCTTATCACTGTGCTATGAGAACAAATATTTTGGAATTCAGTCAGACCCACTCTGGGACTCAAGGATTTCTTTTCTAGTTTAGCATCTGACTGTCACCCACCTGTACAATACTTTACCTATACATTTGTTACAGGCTACGGTCAGTATTTATGTACAGACCATTACAATATTTTATATGTGCCTTGTTATCAGGTCATCACCTAGATGTTTGTCTTTGCTGTGTCACATACTATCTTTAACAAGTTGAGCTACAGTGTCATTGACACTTTCATTTTGAAAGAAGTGACTGATTTTCATTTCAGTTTTGTTAACCCTCACTGGACTGGGCAACTGTCCTGAATTCCTACAAGACTACAACCTGTACACAGGGACCAGCCTAGGGGGGAATTTTAGGGAGACTTCATGGCTCCCTCCAGAAAAAATAGGGAGACTGCAGTCAAGTAGGGAGACTTCATAGGCAAGTGGGGAAAATTAAGAATATTTATGTACCACCCCCCGGCCGACCCTTCATATTTTCAGCTCATGGACCTCCATTAATGCCCGGTTAATCCAGGTCTAGCTGTCTATGATGCATTCTATGCCAGTTTAAAAAATCACAAAGTAATTATTAATGGAAAATCCGCCACTGCTACCCTCTTCTTCATGCCCCTTCCCCTCTTATTTGTGCCTATAACCCCCCCCCCCCCCTCCCCCCCCCCCCCCCCCCCCCCCCCCCCCCCGCACCCTCCTGTGGTTGTCTTTCACCAGAGTCTACTAAGCTAATAATTTCCTAAGTCTGAAAGTGTGAACAGGACTAGATGTAAGATGGTTGCTTGGAAGGTACTTTTTTAAAATCCTTCATACGCACATTTGTGCCCTGTACAAAGCTTTTCTTGTCATCACTAAAGCTTTTTTTCATGTGTTTCAATTCCATTCATGTTTTTCTTGTAACAGCCCAACAGTTAACAGTCGTCAGTAAGAAGAAATAAAAATACAGTGTTAGAAAGTACGTCCATTGTGTATACATTTTCAGCAGAGGATTTTCGGCAACATAACCTTCTTTCAAACTGGGTTAAATATTTTGTTGAGTTGCATAAATCACCTATTTTCGCTTCGACACTTAAAGCTCCCATTGAAACGGAACAAAATAAAAATAAAAAATCCGCAAAAAGCGACAATTGACCATTGATTCTGCTGTGATTTCAAATAAATGGTCGCTTATTTGACGAATGAAAAATGCCGATTTGTCACACTCATTGCATAACTTGTTCGCCAATCCTTGTAAAACAAACAAGATTAAAAAAAAAAAAAAAAATTCTCGAAAATCATCTTTTTTAAGTAAACCTCGGATCACTCAATTCAGCCTTTCCTCATTTGGCCAATTTTTAGAGGGCGACTTGTAATCGCCCTGATTATTTTTCTAGGCAACTTTGGACTTAGAAGGGCGACATAATCACCCTTGTCGCCCCACGTCTTGTCCCTGCCTGTACATGTCCAACTGCCTAGCAGTGATTTCTAGTCAAGTCTTGGCTGCCAGTTAAGCTAGCCAAGACCTGACCAGAAATCAATGCCCAGGTGTTTTGCCTATTAAATCTTATCTTCTGAATTCGAAGTAGCAAATCTTACAATCTTTGTAACCGGTTTTCAGAGTTTGACAGGGTGAGGAGGAAGATGTCCAGGCTGGATATCTTCCCCCTCATCTTGTCAAAATATTTATGAACTGTGAAAAAAAATTTGGAATGCTGTACTAATATTTGTACACTAATGAATTAGAAACAGCCTATCTTAGAATCTTTGTAACTTTTTTTTAAAGATTTTGACAGGGTGAGGAAGAAGATGAACTGTTTCTAAACTTCATTCAAAATATTTCTCTCCCTAACTTGATTCACATTTTGGTACCACTATGTGTTCCTGAGTAATTTTATGCAAGGATTTAGATGTTTAATATCAAATATAATCAAATATTGTGAAATAATAGTAAAAAAAACAAAATTAGATGAATACAATTAAAATTTTAGGTGGGATGAAGATATCGAAGATGGAGGGGAAATAACTATCTTGCCTGGGGAAGATGTGCAGTGGGAGGACATATCTTGCTACACCAGAAACAGGAAAATAGTCCGGATACTACCAATTAAATTTATAAGAGTGAAGAGGCGCATTTATTTGTGTGAAAATTAACATATTTTATTGGCCATCTGCCATCTCCACATGGAAAAGTTGTTTTCCTAAGAGAAAACCCAAGCCTGCTTCCAACTCATTTTCAGATTTACTTGCATCACTCAGTATTCACTACCTCCTTCAACATCAATACCTTCTTACTGCCATCACCAGAAGAGCCTGGTGATGGCAGTGAAGAAGGTATTGATGTTGAAGGAGGTAGTGAATACTGAGTGATGCAAGTAAATCTGAAAATGAGGACAAGTTTGAACTTTGAAGCAAGTGAACATCTTGCTGTTGAAGAGAGGAGTTCTCAGAAACTGATTGACAGCTGAAGTGATTTGGAGAAAAAGGTTCTTCTGGAAGCAGGATTGTAAAAAGTTAAGGCGTGGAAGGGCTGACAAAATCTTACAAAGTCACACTGGGGCAGTTTTTCAGTTTTGAAAACTTCAGTTCAATACAAACAGTGCCATGCACGATTCCTGGTTCCGTGCTATAGATTTCCCGGGTATTGTGACTTGCATTCAGAACCAGAAACTCATGAATTCCATTCCAGGGATTAAACCCAAGATGGGACTCTCCAACTATCATGGGGTGTGTATCTTTTAGAATAGTCCTAAGGTCTGTCAAACAAGTTTGAATTGATGAAATTCCTAGTTGTATTATGGAAATAATTTGGTTTTAAAGTCTTTCACTTGACTTTGGGTGTACGGATGTATGACTGTGTGTTTGCACTCTAGAAAAAAATAACAACATCTTTGATCTCCAAAAATGTTTCTTTGTAAACCTTTTGTTTTTGAAGGTCAAAAGTTAAGGTCACAGGGTTACAAATATTAAGATGTGCATTTATAGGCATGGTGTGCATATCAATCTTGTATCTCCATCTTTGTTGTTTATTCACCAAATTTTCAGTATAAATGGGTGGTATAGTAGAACCCTGTTATTGAATAGCCACTTTGCCAATGAAAATTATTCAATTGACAGGAGTATTCAGTTGATGAATTGTGTCACTTTCCTGTATTCTAGAGATAAACTTAGCATTTATTCTATTATATGTTGTTTGACAGAGTTCCATGGGCTCTGTCAAACAAGATATAATGGATTAAATGCCTGTATTAGATGCACTGAGGCCAAAAAGGTCTATAAACAAAGGAAAACTCGGCAGAGTCACGGCAGTTTCTCGACAGGTTACAAGATTTTTTAGCTCACCTGAGCGAAGCTCAAGGGGAGCTTTACTAATCACTTTCTGTCCGTCGTCCGGCGTCCGTCGTCCGTCGTCGTCCGTCCGGCGTTAACTTTACATTATCGACTTCTCCTCCTAAACCACTAGCCCAATTTTTAGCTCACCTGAGCGAAGCTCAAGGGGAGCTTTACTAATCACTTTCTGTCCGTCGTCCGTCGTCGTCCGTCGTCGTCGTCGTCCGGCGTTAACTTTACATTATCGACTTCTCCTCCTAAACCACTAGCCCAATTTTATTCAAATGTTGGCTAAATGTTTATTACCTAATGCCAATTCAGATTTGTTCAAATGAAGTTGCCCCTCCTCCTGGGTGGTGCCACGCCCCCAAGGGGCACCAAAATCTTTGTAAATCTTCTTCTCATGAACCAGCAGTAGCAGAGACTTGATATTTGGTGTGCAGCTTCCTTTTGAGGTGTAGACTCAGATTTGTTCAAGAGAAGTTTGTGGGGCTATACTTGGCGTTGTTATGAGAGGGGCAAAATTTTTTGCCCCGCCCCAAATTTCTATTTTCCAAACCGAGAGGCTGATTTGAACCAAGTTTTATGTGAGGGCTTATTGGGTCATGAGTACTTGATTTATGCCAAAAAATTTTTTCCCACAGCCCCGTGGGAACCGCAGGAGCTAAAAATAGAAAAAATTTAAAACGCCCATATCTCCAAAACTGCACGGCACTGAGAATTTTTATTTGGTGTGCAGCTTCCTTAGGACCAACAGAAAGGATTGGTAAAAAAAAATTGCCATCGGTTTTATCATAGGGTACAGTTTCGGGACTTTGAAAAAGTGCCGAGTCAGCACTTTTTAACACTGTAGGCAATGGGAAAAACATTAAAAAATCTTCTTTTCCAGATCCAGCAAGCAGAATCTTTTGATATATGGTATGCAACATTGTAGGGTGGATCTGATTCAAGTTTGTTCAAATCAGCCCCCTGGGTTCATATTTGGGCTCAGTATAGGAGCCCGATTTCGAACTTAGTGCATTTCAGGCAAATTTCTTAAAAATCTTCTTCTCCAGATCCAGCAGGCAGAATCTTTTGATATTTGGTATGCAACATTGTGGGGTGGATCTGATTCAAGTTTGTTCAAATCGGCTTCCTAGATTCATATTTGGGCTCACTATAGAAGCTCGAATTTGAACTTAGTGCATTTCATGCAAATTTCTTAAAAAATCTTCTTCTCCAGATCCAGCAGGCAGAATCTTTTCATATTTGGTAAGCAACATTGTGGGGTGGATCTGATTCAAGTTTGTTCAAATCGGCCCCCTGGGTTTATATTTGGGCTCACTATAGAAGCTCGAATTTGAACTTAGTGCATTTCATGCAAATTTCTTAAAAAATCTTCTTCTCCAGATCCAGCAGGCAGAATCTTTTCATATTTGGTAAGCAACATTGTGGGGTGGATCTGATTCAAGTTTGTTCAAATCGGCCCCCTGGGTTTATATTTGGGCTCAGTATAGGAGCCCAAATTTGAACTTAGTGCATTTCAAGCAAATTTATTAAAAATCTTCTTCTCCAGATCCAGCAGGCAGAATCTTTTGATATTTGGTATGCAACATTGTGGGGTGGATCTGATTCAAGTTTGTTCAAATCGGCTTCCTAGATTCATATTTGGGCTCACTATAGAAGCTCGAATTCGAACTTAGTGCATTTCAGGCAAATTTCTTAAAAAATTTTCTTCTCCAGATCCAGCAGGCAGAATCTTTTGATATTTGGTATGCAACATTGTGGGATGGATCTGATGCAAATTTGTTTAAATCGGCTCCCTAGATTCATATTTGAGCTTACTATAGAAGCTCGAATTCGAACTTAGTGCATTTCAGGCAAATTTCTTCAAAAATCTTCTTCTCCAGATCCAGCAGGCAGAATCTTTTGATATTTGGTATGCAACATTGCGGGGTGGATCTGATTCAAGTTTGTTCAAATCGGCCCCCTGGATTCATATTTGGGCTTAATATAGAAGCCTGAATTCGGACTTAGTGCATTTCGGGCAAATTTATTAAAAAATCTTCTTCTCCAGATCCAGCAGGCAGAATCTTTTGATATTTGGTATGCAACATTGTGGGGTGGATCTGATTCAAGTTTGTTCAAATCGGCTTCCTAGATTCATATTTGGGCTCACTATAGAAGCTCGAATTCAAACTTAGTGCATTTCAGGCAAATTTCTTAAAAAATCATCTTCTCCAGATCCAGCAGGCAGAATCTTTTGATATTTGGTATGCAACATTGCGGGGTGGATCTGATTCAAGTTTGTTCAAATCGGCCCCCTGGATTCATATTTGGGCTCACTATAGAAGCTCGAATTCGAACTTAGTGCATTTCGGGCAAATTTCTTCAAAAATCTGCTTCTCCAGATCCAGCAGGCAGAATCTTTTGATATTTGGTATGCAACATTGCGGGGTGGATCTGATTCAAGTTTGTTCAAATCGGCCCCCCTGGATTCATATTTGGGCTTAATATAGAAGCCCGAATTCGCACTTAGTGCATTTCAGGCAAATTTCTTCAAAAATCTTCTTCTCCAGATCCAGCAGGCAGAATCTTTTCATATTTGGTATGCAACATTGCGGGGTGGATCTGATTCAAGTTTGTTCAAATCGGTCCCCTGGATTCATATTTGGGCTTAATATAGAAGCCCGAATTCGCACTTAGTGCATTTCGGGCAAATTTATTAAAAAATCTTCTTCTCCAGATCCAGCAGGCAGAATCTTTTGATATTTGGTATGCAACATTGTGGGGTGGATCTGATTCAAGTTTGTTCAAATCGGCTTCCTAGTTTCATATTTGGGCTCACTATAGAAGCTCGAATTCGAACTTAGTGCATTTCAGGCAAATTTCTTAAAAAATCTTCTTCTCCAGATCCAGCTTCAGAATCTCTTCATATTTGGTAAGCAACATTGTGGGGTGGATCTGATTCAAGTTTGTTCAAATCGGCCCCCTGGGTTTATATTTGGGCTCCGTATAGGAGCCCAAATTTTAACTTAGTGCATTTCAGGCATATTTCTTAAAAAATCTTCTTCTCCAGATCCAGCAGGCAGAATCTTTTGATATTTGGTATGCAACATTGTAGGGTGGATCTGATTGTGATTCATGAACGTATTTATTTGTAAAGTTGATAGAATCTTAGACAAAATTTGCAGAAAAGATCTACTATAGAAGGGGTGGTATCCAGGGTGAACCGTTTACCCCAAATCTAGCAGTACTAATGCATTATTCACACAAATCTTCGTTCAAATTTTATGACCCCTCATTGGAACACACGCATTCAGCTCATTCCAACAAAGGTCATATGCCATGTTTTCGAGACAAAGGAATAAAAATTTTAGTTATTCATGAAATTTTTAGGCAACTGTTGTCTGTTATTCACATTGCTTGATGAAATTTCAGTACTTTTAGAAGTTACCTCAGTAATCAAGGGTTAATTCCCCTTAATTAAATGTCGCCTCTAAAAAACAACCACTTTGCATATCTTACCTTTTTACCAGCATAACTGCCAAAACTTGTCAGCATTCTTCGCAAAAATCGCTATTCAAATTTTAATTTTTGTCTCTTAAACATACATGTACTTATCGCTTGTAAATACCCCATTGGAATGAGCTTTTTGAGCTCATTCCAATGAGAGGTCGCACACCATGCTTTTTGAGTCAAAAAAGGAATTTTTTTAGTTATTCCAGAATTTCATACGTAAAACACAGCTTTATGACTTCACATTAAAATGAGCTCTCTAAGCTTGTTCCAATCAACATTCACGCACTATGTCTTTCACACAAAAAATAAAATTTTCCATTTATTCAGGAATTTTGTTTGCAAGAACACTCTTACCCCCCCCCCCCCCCACACACACACACACAAACACACACACACACACAAACACAGACACACACATCTAAAAGTTCGTCAGCAAAAAAACAGTTACTTCAATTTTTAAATGCATTATAGGAACAACTTGCCTAATCAAATTTAAATACTTTTGCATCATTCTGTATCTAGAACAAACCATTTACCATATCTTTACGCAAAATTCTCCAGCATCATTCACAAAAAAACACCATTATTTATATATTCACATTTCTGTCTCAAAAATATACCTGATCTTCCCATACCCCTATTGGAATAAGCTGTTTGAGCTTGTTCCAATGATGATAAAAAAAAATAAAATTTGTGAAAATTTTTGTTTTCTTGCATGCAAATATATACATGTAGCACATGGAAGATATCCACAGTTGGGGAGAGATGTCCAAGGCTATCTCTTCACATTCCTTGTTTGTGCTTCATGCTAAACCAGTTTGTCTGCAGAGATAAATTTGCTTTATTAAAAATCATTGGAGATTAGCCACACACCAATGATTTTAAATAAAACTAATTTTAGGTAACAAATGTTGAACTTCAAACAAAATCTATCACTCAACCAGTTAATGTTGATGAGGCATGACATGGTGAAGGTGACCTAAAATACTTCTTAGAGTCACTTTGTCAGGTGAGCGATTAAGGCCACGTGGGGCCTCTTGTATTCAAATGTTGGCTAAATGTTTATTACCTAATGCCAATTCAGATTTGTTCAAATGAAGTTGCCCCTCCTCCTGGGTGGTGCCACGCCCCCAAGGGGCACCAAAATCTTTGTAAATCTTCTTCTCATGAACCAGCAGTAGCAGAGACTTGATATTTGGTGTGGAGCTTCCTTTTGAGGTGTAGACTCAGATTTGTTCAAGAGAAGTTTGTGGGGCTATACTTGGCGTTGTTATGAGAGGGGCAAAATTTTTTGCCCCGCCCAAAATTTCTATTTTCCAAACCGAGAGGCTGATTTGAACCAAATTTTATGTGAGGGCTTATTGGGTCATGAGTACTTGATTTATGCAAAAAAAAATTCTCCCGCAGCCCCGTGGGAACCGCAGGAGCTAAAAATAGAAAAAATTTAAAACGCCCATATCTCCAAAACTGCACGGCACTGAGAATTTTTATTTGGTGTGCAGCTTCCTTAGGACCAACAGAAAGGATTGGTAAAAAAAAATTGCCATCGGTTTTATCATAGGGTACAGTTTCGGGACTTTGAAAAAGTGCTGAGTCAGCACTTTTTAACACTGTAGGCAATGGGAAAAACATTAAAAAATCTTCTTCTCCAGATCCAGCAGGCAGAATCTTTTGATATTTGGTATGCAACATTGTAGGGTGGATCTGATTCAAGTTTGTTCAAATCGGCCCCCTGGGTTCATATTTGGGCTCAGTATAGGAGCCCGATTTCGAACTTAGTGCATTTCAGGCAAATTTCTTAAAAAATCTTCTTCTCCAGATCCAGCAGGCAGAATCTTTTGATATTTGGTATGCAACATTGTGGGGTGGATCTGATTCAGGTTTGTTCAAATCGGCCCCCTGGGTTTATATTTGGGCTCAGTATAGGAGCCCAAATTTGAACTTACTGCATTTCAGGCAAATTTCTTTGAAAATCTTCTTCTCCAGATCCAGCAGGCAGAATCTTTTGATATTTGGTATGCAACATTGTGGGGTGGATCTGATTCAAGTTTGTTCAAATCGGCTCCCTAGATTCATATTTGGGCTCACTATTTGAGCTCGAATTCGAATTTAGTGCATTTCAGGCAAATTTCTTCAAAAATCTTCTTCTCCAGATCCAGCAGGCAGAATCTTTTGATATTTGGTATGCAATGTTGCGGGGTAGATCTGATTCAAGTTTGTTCAAATCGGCCCCCCTGGATACTTATTTGGGCTTACTATAGAAGCCCGCATTCGAACTTAGTGCATTTCAGGCAAATTTCTTAAAAAATCTTCTTCTCCAGATCCAGCTTCAGAATCTTTTCATATTTGGTAAGCAACATTGTGGGGTGGATCTGATTCAAGATTGTTCAAATCGGCCCCCTGGGTTAATATTTGGGCTCAGTATAGGAGCCCGATTTCGAACTTAGTGCATTTCAGGCAAATTTCTTAAAAAATCTTTTTCTCCAGATGCAGCAGGCAGAATCTTTTGATATTTGGTATGCAACATTGTAGGGTGGATCTGATTCAAGTTTGTTCAAATCGGCCCCCTGGGTTCATATTTGGGCTCAGTATAGGAGCCCGATTTCGAACTTAGTGCATTTAGGCAAATTTCTTAAAAAATCTTCTTCTCCAGATCCAGAAGGCAGAATCTTTTGATATTTGGTATGCAACATTGTGGGGTGGATCTGATTCAAGTTTGTTCAAATCGGCATCCTAGATTCATATTTGGGCTCACTATAGAAGCTCGAATTTGAACTTAGTGCATTTCATGCAAATTTCTTAAAAAATCTTCTTCTCCAGATCCAGCAGGCAGAATCTTTTCATATTTGGTAAGCAACATTGTGGGGTGGATCTGATTCAAGTTTGTTCAAATCGGCCCCCTGGGTTTATATTTGGGCTCAGTATAGGAGCCCAAATTTGAACTTAGTGCATTTCAAGCAAATTTATTAAAAAATCTTCTTCTCCAGATCCAGCAGGCAGAATCTTTTGATATTTGGTATGCAACATTGTGGGGTGGATCTGATTCAAGTTTGTTCAAATCGGCTTCCTAGATTCATATTTGGGCTCACTATAGAAGCTCGAATTCGAACTTAGTGCATTTCAGGCAAATTTCTTAAAAAATTTTCTTCTCCAGATCCAGCACGCAGAATCTTTTGATATTTGGTATGCAACATTGTGGGATGGATCTGATGCAAATTTGTTTAAATCGGCTCCCTAGATTCATATTTGAGCTTACTATAGAAGCTCGAATTCGAACTTAGTGCATTTCAGGCAAATTTCTTAAAAAATCATCTTCTCCAGATCCAGCAGGCAGAATCTTTTGATATTTGGTATGCAACATTGCGGGGTGGATCTGATTCAAGTTTGTTCAAATCGACCCCCTGGATTCATATTTGGGCTCACTATAGAAGCTCGAATTCAAACTTAGTGCATTTCAGGCAAATTTCTTCAAAAATCTTCTTCTCCAGATCCAGCTGGCAGAATCTTTTGATATTTGGTATGCAACATTGCGGGGTGGATCTGATTCAAGTTTGTTCAAATCGGCCCCCTGGATTCATATTTGGGCTTAATATAGAAGCCTGAATTCGGACTTAGTGCATTTCGGGCAAATTTATTAAAAAATCTTCTTCTCCAGATCCAGCAGGCAGAATCTTTTGATATTTGGTATGCAACATTGTGGGGTGGATCTGATTCAAGTTTGTTCAAATCGGCTTCCTAGATTCATATTTGGGCTCACTATAGAAGCTCGAATTCGAACTTAGTGCATTTCAGGCAAATTTCTTAAAAAATCATCTTCTCCAGATCCAGCAGGCAGAATCTTTTGATATTTGGTATGCAACATTGCGGGGTGGATCTGATTCAAGTTTGTTCAAATCGGCCCCCTGGATTCATATTTGGGCTCACTATAGAAGCTCGAATTCAAACTTAGTGCATTTCGGGCAAATTTCTTCAAAAATCTTCTTCTCCAGATCCAGCAGGCAGAATCTTTTGATATTTGGTATGCAACATTGCGGGGTGGATCTGATTCAAGTTTGTTCAAATCGGCCCCCTGGATTCATATTTGGGCTTAATATAGAAGCCCGAATTCTCACTTAGTGCATTTCGGGCAAATTTATTAAAAAATCATCTTCTCCAGATCCAGCAGGCAGAATCTTTTGATATTTGGTATGCAACATTGTGGGGTGGATCTGATTCAAGTTTGTTCAAATCGGCTTCCTAGTTTCATATTTGGGCTCACTATAGAGGCTCGAATTCGAACTTAGTGCATTTCAGGCAAATTTCTTAAAAAATCTTCTTGTCCAGATCCAGCTTCAGAATCTTTTCATATCTGGTAAGCAACATTGTGGGGTGGATCTGATTCAAGTTTGTTCAAATCGGCCTCCTGGGTTTATATTTGGGCTCCGTATAGGAGCCCAAATTTTAACTTAGTGCATTTCAGGCATATTTCCTAAAAAATCTTCTTCTCCAGATCCAGCAGGCAGAATCTTTTGATATTTGGTATGCAACATTGTAGGGTGGATCTGATTGTGATTCATGAACGTATTTATTTGTGAAGTTGATAGAATCTTAGACAAAATTTGCAGAAAAGATCTACTATAGAAGGGGTGGTATCCAGGGTGAACCGTTTACCCAAATCTAGCAGTACTAATGCATTATTCACACAAATCTTCGTTCAAATTTTATGACCCCTCATTGGAACACACGCATTCAGCTCATTCCAACAAAGGTCATATGCCATGTTTTCGAGACAAAGGAATAAAAATTTTAGTTATTCATGAAATTTTTAGGCAACTGTTGTCTGTTATTCACATTGCTTGATGAAATTTCAGTACTTTTAGAAGTTACCTCAGTAATCAAGGGTTAATTCCCCTTAATTAAATGTCGCCTCTAAAAAACAACCACTTTGCATATCTTACCTTTTTACCAGCATAACTGCCAAAACTTGTCAGCATTCTTCGCAAAAATCGCTATTCAAATTTTAATTTTTGTCTCTTAAACATACATGTACTTATCGCTTGTAAATACCCCATTGGAATGAGCTTTTTGAGCTCATTCCAATGAGAGGTCGCACACCATGCTTTTTGAGTCAAAAAAGGAATTTTTTTAGTTATTCCAGAATTTCGTACGTGAAACACAGCTTTATGACTTCACATTAAAATGAGCTCTCTAAGCTTGTTCCAATCAACATTCACGCACTATGTCTTTCACACAAAAAATAAAATTTTCCATTTATTCAGGAATTTTGTTTGCAAGAACACTCTTACCCCCCCCCCCCCCCCACACACACACACACACACACAAACACACACACACACACACACACATCTAAAAGTTCGTCAGCAAAAAAACAGTTACTTCAATTTTTAAATGCATTATAGGAACAACTTGCCTAATCAAATTTAAATACTTTTGCATCATTCTGTATCTAGAACAAACCATTTACCATATCTTTACGCAAAATTCTCCAGCATCATTCACAAAAAAACACCATTATTTATATATTCACATTTCTGTCTCAAAAATATACCTGATCTTCCCATACCCCTATTGGAATAAGCTGTTTGAGCTTGTTCCAATGATGATAAAAAAAAATAAAATTTGTGAAAATTTTTGTTTTCTTGCATGCAAATATATACATGTAGCACATGGAAGATATCCACAGTTGGGGAGAGATGTCCAAGGCTATCTCTTCACATTCCTTGTTTGTGCTTCATGCTAAACCAGTTTGTCTGCAGAGATAAATTTGCTTTATTAAAAATCATTGGAGATTGGCCACACACCAATGATTTTAAATAAAACTAATTTTAGGTAACAAACTTCAAACAAAATCTATCACTCAACCAGTTAATGTTGATGAGGCATGACATGGTGAAGGTGACCTAAAATACTTCTTAGAGTCACTTTGTCAGGTGAGCGATTAAGGCCACGTGGGGCCTCTTGTTATTTAATTATACCCCCCCCCCCCCCCCCCCGCAAACAAAGTTTGGGGGGGGGCGTATATAGGAATCACCCTGTCCATCCGTCTGTCCAACCTTGTAAGCGCAACTCCTAAACTGTTTGAAGAATTTTCATGAAACTTTACACAATGGAAGAACTCCATATGGAGATGTGCATGAAGCAATATAATTCCGTTCTGACATTTCCAAGGGGAGATAATCTGTCCGTCTGACCATCCTTGTAAGCGCAACTCCTCCTAAACCGTTTGAAGAATTTTCATGAAACTTTACACAATGGAAGAACTCCATATGAAGATGTGCATGAAGCAATATAATTCCGTTCTAACATTTCCAAGGGGAGATAATCTAACTTATACCGTCTGTCCATCCTTGTTAGCACAACTCCTCCTAAACCGTTTGAAGAATTTTCATGAAACTTTACACAATGGAAGAACTCCATATGAAGATATGCATGAAGCAATATAATTCCATTCTGACATTTCCAAGGGGAGGTAATCTAACTTATACCGTCTGTTCATCCTTGTAAGTGCAACTCCTCCTAAACCGTTTGAAGAATTTTCATGAAACTTTACACAATGGAAGAACTCCATATGAAGATGTGCATGAAGCAATATAATTCCGTTCTGACATTTCCAAGGGGAGATAATCTAACTTATACCGTCTGTCCATCCTTTTAATCGCAACTCCTCCTAAACCGTTTGAAGAATTTTCATGAAACTTTACACAATGGAAGAACTCCATATGAAGATGTGCATGAAGCAATATAATTCCGTTCTGACATTTCCAAGGGGAGATAATCTAACTTATACATTTCAGGCACGGTGGGGGGGGGGGGGGGGGGGGGGGGGTATCACTTTGTAAGTTTGCTCACAGTACCTCTAGTTATTATGAGTTTACTCTATAACCTAGATTCAATTAACAGGTCAAATTTGTACTGGAAGAATGGAAAATGATATTGTGTTGGAAAATTATATTCAATTAACAGCGTTATTCAGTTAAGAGATATCCCATTAAGTGGGCTCTACTGTACTGGAATTTTGAGTGTGTTATCGGTTTCAGTATTTTTATGGTGCTATACCATGGTATCAGTTCTGTATTCTGTATCTGACTTGACTGAGATTTGCTTATAGTTCCAAATGCGAATTCACACCCAGAAAATACAGAATAAGTTGTTCTTGTATCATTCTACCACAGTGCCACGAATGCCATTGCCAATGAGCTCAATCAACATTTGCATTCTTTTGTCAACACAAATCATATCAACAGTAATTTTGTGATTTGTTCCAAAACACACCTTAACCTTCAAAGGCCTATTTCAGGCTTCTGTGATCTCAGAGCATGTGCCCATAACTCACCATCATTAGGAGGTCCTGCTGACAATAGACATGTACAGGTTGCAGTTTAGTGGGAATTCAGAACAATTGCCCAGGCTCTTAAGGGTTAACAACTGATTGCCCTCATGGGGGTGGGGAGGGGGGAGCACGGCACATTGAAGCTGTGTGCTAAGGTGTATGGCACATTGATGGTGCACTTATCTTCAACCAATTCTAACCCTGTTTGTGCGGAGTTAGTATGCTGGGTAATCTGCCAGTCACTCATCACTGCTAGGTGGTTCTTTCCATGTACTCTGACTTCCAGCACCTGTAAAACTCTACATTAGGTGACCCTGGCTATCAAAAGTGTTGTTAAACCCCAATAATAAATAAATAAGGGTTAACAAAACTAAAAGGAAAATCAGTCGCTTCATTCATGAAAATGAACACTTCAATCGCTATCAAGCCTCAACAGAGCATTCATTATAAATAGCAAATGTAGGACGATCAGAAAATACAGATGGTTTCGGTATTCAGTGATTGGTTCGGTTCATTTTTAGCTCAACTTTGACGAAGTCAAATTTGAGCTATTGTCATGGCCCGTCGTCCGTCTGTCCGTCTGTCCATCTGTCCGCACGTCAACAATTGGCTATGGCTCGGGCTAGAGGTCGTATTTATGAACCGATCTTTACGAAACTTCTTGTGTACCTTTGTTATGACCCTGGGACGGGAACGAGTGTTTTTAGGTGTGGTCCGGAATTCAAGATGGCTGCAAGCGGCCATTTTGTACCGATGATGCAAAAATCAGTTTTTTGTACAGAACTTCTGTATGAAAGTTCTGATTTGAATAAAGTTTTGTATAAATGTTTAGTACCATGGGATACATCACATATAATACGGGTTTTTTTCTCGTGCGTAAATTGTGCAAATTAGACTGACTTTGATTTATTTAGTGTTACTTTCAGAGCTGTAAGTGCCAAGCTGCTATGGCTCGGGCTAGAGGCCGTATTTATGAACCGATCTTTACGAAACTTCTTGGGTACCTTTGTTATGACTGTGGGACGAGAACGAGTGTTTTTGGGTGCGGTCTGAAATTCAAGATGGCTGCCAGCTGCCATTTTGTACCGACGATGCAGAAATCTGTTTTTTGTACAGAACTTCCATATGAAAGCTCTGATTTGAATAATTTTTTGTATGAATGTTTAGTACCATGGGATACATCACATATAATACGGGTTTTTTTCTCGTGCGTAAATTATGCAAATTAGACTAACTTTGATGTTTTTTGGTGTTACTTTCAGCACTGTAAGTGCAAATGCCAATACGGCTCGGGCTAGAGGCCATATTTATGAACCGATCTTTACGAAACTTCTTGGGTACCTTTGTTATCACCATGGGACAAGAACGAGTGTTTTGGGGTCCGGTCCGAAATTCAAGATGGCCGATGGCAGCCATTTTGTACGAAATTTGGTGCAATCAGATTTTTGCACAGAACTTCCATATGAAAGCGCTGATTTGAATAATTTTTTGTGTGAATGTTTAGTACCATGGGATACATCACATATAATACAGGTTTTTTTCTCATGCAGAAATTATGCAAATTAGATGAACTTTGATTTTTTCAGTGCTGCTTACACACAGTAAGTACACATGTCAATACGGCTCGGGCTAGAGTCTGTATTTATGAACCGATCTTCACGAAACATCTTGGGTACCTTTGTTATCACCTTGGGACGAGAACGAGTGTTTCTGGGTGCGGCCCAAAATTCAAGATGGCTGCCAGTGGCCATTTTGTATCGAAATTAGGTCTAATCAGTTTTTTGTACACAACTTCTATATGGCTCAGGCTAGATGCCGTATTTATGAACCGATCTTTACGAAACTTCATGGGTACCTTTGTTATTACCGTGGGATGAGAACGAGTGTTTTTGGATGTGGTCCGAATTTCAAGATGGCCACCAGCAGCCATTTTGTACCAAAATTAGTGCAATCAGTCTTTTGTACAGAACTTCTGTATGAAAGTTCTGATTTGAATAAATTTTTGTATGAATGTTTAGTAACATGGAATACATCACATATAGTACAGGTTTTTTTCTCGTGCAGAAATTATGCAAATTAGATGAACTTTGATTTATTCAGTGCTACTTATACTCTGTAAGTGCACATGTCAATACGGCTCGGGCTAGAGGCTGTATTTATGAACCGATCTTCACAAAACTTCTTGGGTACCTTTGTTATCACCTTGGGACGAGAACGAGTGTTTCTGGGCTTGGTCCACAAGTTGGCTGCCAGTGGCCATTTTGTACCGAAATTAGGTCCAATCAGTTTTTTGTCACAACTTCTACACAGCTCATATTTGTGAACTGATCTTCACGAAACTTCTTGGGTACCTTTGTTTTCACCTTTGGACAGGAATGAGTGTGTTTTGGGGTGCCTTTGTTATCACTGTGCTATGAGAACAAATATTTTGGGGTTCAGTCAGACCCACTCTGGGACTCAAAAGAGTTTTTTCTAGTTTAGCATCTGACTGTCACCCACCTTTACAATACTTTACCTATACATTTGTTACAGGCAACGCTCAGTATTTATGTACAGACCGTTACAATACTTTATATGTACCTTTGTTATCAGGTCATTACCTAGATGTTTGTCATTGCTGTGTCACATACTATACATGTACATGTCTTTGTCTTGACAAGTTGAGCTACAGTGTCATTGACACTTTCATTTTGTTATCCCCATGATTTCATTATCAGTTTGGTTTTTTGTTATATTACCCCTCCCTGGTTTACAATCCTGAAAACTTGTAAAAGGGGTTACATGATAAAGCCATTTGAGTGGGTTTTGAAATATACCCTGTTTTGTATAGTTTGTCAGATGTGCAGTCTCCAAGCATAATGATTACTGCTGATTGAAAAACCTTTTTGCCCAACAAGTTAATGAAAGTGTCAGTGACACAGCAGCTTGGCTTGACTGTGTGTAGTGTTTGATGAAAAGGCTAATGTTCAGTGTTTATGAAGATTGTGAAATAAGACAAGGATTGTGATAATTGAGAATATGTTAAGTTCGGTACCCTAACTTGCCTGCACGTCCAACTTACAATGAAACCGATCGTGACTGAAATAAGGTGTTTTCATCTAGATATTATAACGAGTAATCCTACCAAGTTACAATGAAATCTGTTCATAAATATGACTCGTAGACTTTGATAAAGGAACCTAGGTCACATGCCCGCCCAGAGGTCACAGTTGACCAATCGCAAAATAGGACATTCTCATCTATATATCATACGGAGACATCCTACCAAGTTACAATGAAATCCCTTCATAAATATGACCTCTAGATATCTCTAAAGGAATCGGGGTCACATGCCCAAGCGGCGGTAATGGCTGACCGATCGTGACCAAAATAGGAGAGTCTCATCTAGACATCATACCGAGTCATCCTACCAAGTTACAATGAAATCGCTTAATAAATATGAACTGTAAACTGTGCTAAAGAAATCTAGGTCAAGTGCCTGTGTGGCCCTGATGGTTGACCGATAACGACAAAAATAAAATGTTCTAATCTAGGATTATAACGAGTCATCCTACCAATTTACAATGAAATCCCTTCATAAATGCAACCTGTGGACTGTGCAAAAGGAATCTAGGTCACGTGCCCCTGCAGCCACATCACGGTTGAGCGTACCCAACCAAAATAGGATGTTCTCATCTAGACATTATATGGAGTCATCCTACCAATTTACAATAAAATCCCATCATAAATATGACCTGTAGACTGTGCTAAGAGTTTTCAGGTTTAATAAATATGAACTGTAGACTGTGCTAAAGAAATCTAGATCAAGAGTCAAGTATGCTAAAGGAATCTAGGTCACGTGCCCTTGCAACCATCACAGTTGACCGATTGCAACCAAAATGGGACGTTCTCATCTAGACATGACCTCGAACCTGCACATGAAATTTAGTGATGATCGGACAAGAACTACGGGGTGTAGACCCTGCAAAAGAAAATGTGAGTAGACTCAAAGACTTTGCACGGGTGATGACAATAGCTCATCTTGACTTGGTCTAGTTAAGCTAAAAACAACCCTTGTTGTGTGTGATGTGTGTGATATTAAACAGACATGGAATTGATTTTCTTTGATAATTCAAGAGGGAAGTATCAGCCAGACATATAAAACAATGATGTCATTACCAAATGATGTGTTTTCCTTGAGATCAATTGTTTGTCACTCAAACTGTTTTTGACCCCCATTTACTCAATTACTTTAGTGATTTTTGTGTCAACTTTGTGTCTCTCCTTACAAATGTCTTGAAATTTGCATTAATTTATTACAAGATGATATGCACAGGATTAGGTTTCTTTTCTTCCTGAAGATTTTTTTCAATGCACCTTATTGAAAAAAAACCCTTCTTTATTAACTGTACTCAAGTGTACTTCTTGCATCAGCTGTCAAGAAATTATATGATCAGCTTTCATTCCAAAGTGACTTGGTTACCTAATAAGGTACAAATGTACTTGGAAATTGATTTGAGTTTGTTCACAAGGAATCCTCTGATTGTCATGGACATGAATGCAGGGCATTTCGAACATCGACATTTCAGCCTTGGATGCTTCATTGCATGATCTCTATGCAGATGGATTGCTGGAATATCAACAGAAAACAGTAAATCTTGCCCCCCCCCCCCCCCAAGATGACCAGTGGTGACTGCATTGTGTCCTTGGATAAGATACTTCATCCTGATTGTCTGATTGCCTTCAACTGCTGCTAACTCTGCTTGTATAGAGTTAGTAAGTTGTAGAGTCTGGTTGTTGCTCGCTTTTGCTCTGTTGGGCTCTCTCCAGGTACTCGGGCTTCCTCCACTAATAAATCTCTCTGACACAATGTGTCCCTGGTTGTTGAAAGTGTCATTAAACTGCAAGAAACAAATGCAGGATTCATGCAGGGCCTTGGATTCGAGGAATGCCTTGAATTTGACTTAACCCTTTACCCAACGCAGACGATATCAAAATTTATTATTTTAAATATCATTTTTTCAATTTTTTCAAGAAATGTCAACAAAACCATATCATGTGATCCCTCGCTGGAACGATGAGCTCGTTCCAACGAGGGGTCACATGATATGGTTTTGTTGAAATTTTTTGAAAAAATAATGTTTTTTCAACTGCTAAATTTACATATTACGCGGCGGATGCGGCTGATTCATTGGGTAAAGGGTTAAGGGTCATTCAGAGCCTTTAATCCTTGGAAAAAGTGTCAGGAGGCCTTGAAGCATTGAATATTCATGATATAAAAATGCTGACAAAGCTGGTAATAATAAATATATAGTTATATATACCAGAGTTTGTGAAGGCATAGTCCTAACTAGGACCCTCAGGTGGGAGAAGGGGGTAATGACCAGAGGTACTTGTTATGACTAGTGAAGGCAGGACCCTGAAAATCCTTTAATATGGCTATTGTAGGGCCCTGAAAAATGCTGAAATATATTTAGAAACAGCCTTGAATAGCCTTGAATGTTATCAGTCCTTGCCTGCATCGACCCTGAAAAACCTCCTTTGTGACATTTGATGACGTGAAGCTGTTATGCTGTGACTTAAATCAGAGCATAAGCTTTCACACCATCAGACATCATGGTCCAAAAGCCTAGCATAAAACTATGGTAACACATCATCAATATCATCAATAGTCCTTTTATGAATAACTGCAACATGCTGTGGATAATCAGTTTACATTGCCATGAATTTATTTATTTTTTATTTATGTTTTATGGTCACATATTTCTGTACACTGGCTAATCATGACCACAACAGTTTTACGGGTGGAGGAAGCCAGAGTACCCCGAGAGAACCACTGATCAATGGCGGGCAACTGACTGTCAACTAGGATTCAAACCAAGGACCTCTCGGCTTGCAGCCTGCACATCATCCTACTGAACCACCGCACCACGTACATTGTCATGAAAAATGATTACATCATAAATGTATTTGTATTTTTGCAGTCATCAAACTATGTTTTAAACAGTAGAGCATGGAGGTTTTTCTGTTTGGTTTTGGTTTTTGCCGCACACCGAAAAACCAAACCGAATACGCAAAAAAATGGCAACACGTTTTTTGCTTACTTTGACGTTAAACTTCGAAATTTACAATGTCCCCCCTCATAATCTCATTTTGAAAATGCAGCAAACGTCAGCAGAATGGGTAAACCCAAAAGCGATTATTTCCGTATTCATCCGTGCATAAGTCGCTCCCATGTGTACTTCGCACCCAACATTTTCAACCAAAATACTGTGACAATTACCTTTGTATAAGTCGCACCCTGACTGTTAGTATAGCGGGTGTGGCCTACAGAAGAACGACTATGGCCAGTGAGTGCGGGCTTTTACTGCACGAAATTAGGTGAGTGTCAGAACACCTGAACAGTTGTTTTTAGCTCACCTAAATGATTGTTTGTTATGACATTGCATTTTGATTTTGTTCAAATAAGTTGCCCCGCCCATCGGTAGGGCCACGCCCAAAAAGTGTGCCTAAATCTTAAAAAATCTCAGCAGTAGCAGAGACTTGATATTTGGTGTACATTCCGAATTTTTATACGCCCGTCCGGCGTCAGTTGTATTCCGTGCTCTACAGAGCGTGATTTCAATCAGATTTAAAAAATATTTGATATACTGCACAACCAGAATAAGGTCTCGCGCAAGTTCGAATTTGGGTCATGTTCGACAGTTTTCCTAGTAGTTATTCCCCCTTTAATACTTAGAAATCAAGCAAATTATGCTTTCCGTGCTCTACAGACCGTCAACTTAATCAGATTCTTTTCAAATTTAATACACAATTTCATGGCCATAATATGTCGCACAAGTTCATATTTGAGTCATTGTTTTCTTAGGAGTTATTGCCCTTTTCATACTTATAAATCAGTCAAATTATGCTTTCTGTGCTCTGCAGTCCGTGAACTTAATCGGATTCTTTTGAAATTTAATATGCAGCTTCATGAGCATGGTATCTCACACAAGTGCAAATTCGGGTCACGTTTGTCGATTTCCATAGGAGTTATTGCCCTTTAATTCTTAGAAATCAGGTGAATTATGCTTTCCGTGCTCTGCAGATCGTGAACTTAATCAGATTCTTTTCAGATTTAATATGCAGCTTCATGGGCATAATATCTCGTTATGTAAATCTACTAATTTGATCCGGAAATATTAACCCTTTATCCATCAAATTAGAACTCCTCCAATCCATTTCAATATGTACCCATACCATGTATGGTGTACATAATGTCGGCATCCAGGGTGGCCCTGCATCAAACAGCTTTCTGCAAGTTGCACGTATGGGAACATGTCTGACGATTTCATTGGCCTATTTTTTTTATTTTGTGAAGACCTCAGATCACTTAATATGAGGGCAGGGGATTGGCCAATGATTGGATGGAGGGGACAGACATAGTCGAGTCAACAAAAATTTCAAACTTTACCCAAAAGAAACTTGTGCATGGTCTAATTTTGACAGGCGTATATTGCCCCGCTAGGCAGTGCTCTTGTTCAAGAGAAGTTTGTAGGGCTATATTTGCCATCGTTATGGGAGGGGCAAGAATTTTCTCCCTGTCCAAAATTTCTATTTCCAAACCAAGAGGCTGATTTGAACCAAATTTGATATAAGGGCTTATTGGGTCATAAGTATGTATAATTTATGTGAAAAAAAAATTTTCCTGTCACCCCTTGCAAACTGCAGGAGCTAAAAATAGAACAAATTTAAAATGCCCATATCTCCAAAACTACATGGCACTGATAATTCGTATTTGGTGTGAAGCTTCCTTAGGACCAACAGAAAGGAATGGTCAAAAAAAATTGCTATCGGTTTTATCATAGAGTACTTTTTCGGGACTGAGTCTGCATTTTTAACACTGGGTAATGGGGAAAACATTTAAGACTCTTCTTCTCCCAAACCACTGCTCCAGACGCTTTCAAATTTCATATATAACATCTTTGGAAGATTTTTTCACACGTTTATTGAAATCAAATCCCTGGGTCCATATTTGGGTACTCTATGTTAGCCCAAATGTTTAAGTTGGTGCAGTATGAGGAATATTCTTTAAAAATCTTCTTCAAATCCACGAATCAGAATCTTTTGATATTTGGTATGCGGCATCCTTAGGGGGTGAGATTCAAGTTTGTTCAAGCCAAGTCCCTGGGTTCATATTTGGGCTGACTGTGGGAGCCTGAATTATAACTTAGTTCAAAATGAGGAATTTTCTTTAAAAATCTTCTTCAGATCCAGCAGTCGGAATGTTTTGATATATTGTAAGCAGCATCCTTGGGGGGAGGGGTGGGGGTGGGGGGGTGGAGGAATTGAGATTCAAGTTTGTTCAAGCCAAGTCCGTGTATTCATACTTGGCCTCTCTGTGGGAGCTCAAATTTTAATTTAGTTCAATATGAGGAATATTCTTCAAAAATCTTCTTCTTCACATCCACCAGTCAGAATCTTTTGATATTTGGCATACAATATCCTTAGGGATGTGAGATATAAATTTGTTAAAGCCAAGTCCCTGAGTTCATACTTGGCCTCCCTGTGGGAGCCCAAATTATAACTTAGTTCAATATTAGGAATATTCTTCAAAAATCTTCTTCTTCACATCCACCAGTCAGAATCTTTTGATATTTGGCATACAGTATCCTTAGGGAGGTGAGATATAAGTTTGTTAAAGCTAAGTCCCTGGGTTCATATTTGGGCTTCCTGTTGGAGCCCAAATGTACCTAACTTTCTATTTTCCGAACTGAGAGGCCGATTTGAACTAAATTTGATATGAGGGATTATTGGGTGATAAGTACCTAATTTATGTCCCCAAAAAGCTTAAAATAGAAAACATTTAAAATGCCCATATCTCCAAAACTGCATGGCACTGAGAATTTTTATTTTGTATGAACCTTCCTTAGGAACAGCAGAAAGGAATGGTCACCAAAAAAAATGCCATTGGTTTTATCATAGGGTACTTTTCCAGGACTTTGAAAAAATGCTAAGTCATCATTTTTTAACACTGTGAGTAATGGGAAAAACATTAAAGAATCTTCTTCTCCCATACCACTGCTCCAAAGGCTTTCATATTTCACATATAACATCTTTGGAAGATTCATTCACACATTTGTTGAAATCAAATCCCTGGGTCCATCTTCTTTGGGCTCTCTATGGGAGCCCAAATGTTCAGATTAGTGCAATATGAGGAATATTCTTTAAAAATCTTCTTCTGATCCACCAATCAGAATCTTTTGATATTTGGTATGCAGCATCTTTGGGGGGGGGGGGGGGGGGGGGGGGGGGAGAAGATTCAAGTTTGTTCAAGCCAAGTCCCTGGGTTCATACTTGGCCTCCCTGTGGGAGCCCGAATTATAACTTAGTTCAATATGAGGAATGTTCTTTCATAATAGTTTTCTTCAGATCCAGTAGTCAGAATCATTTGATATTTGGTATTCAGAATCCTTAGGGAGGTGAGATTCAAGTTTGTTCAAGCCAAGTCCCTGTGTTCACATTTGTGCTCGCTGTGGGAATCTTTTGATATTTAGTATAAGCTTTTCTTAAGAGAGGCAGATGCAACTTGTTCAAATCAATTCCCTGGGTTGATATTTAGGCTACCATGTCAGGTGAGCACCCTCAGGCCCTCTGGGGCCTCTTGTTATTCCCCCGAAAAAAATTCGGGGGAATCTAGCTGTGACGTCGTCCGTCCGTCTGTCTGTCTGTCCGTCTGAGCGTAGACGGAATTCGTGTCCGCTCCATAACTTCTTACAGCCTTCAAGGATATTAATGATACTTGGTATTATTATTGCCCACAACCAGAGGGTGTGTTGCGAATAAGGTTGGAATGGCTATCAAGGCTTTTTTCGGGGGAATCAGCCACCCTTTGGTGGCCATCCTCTAGTTTTTGTTTTTGTTTTCATTTCAGTCATATTTATCTCATATTAAATGCATGAAATAAAATAATAATAAAAATTATAGTGTTATTTACTTTGATCATTTACTCCACATGTGATACTTGATGATGCCGTAAATCCGTTATATTTTGCACATAACATGAGGGAGAGATCATACTCAGTACTTTGAAAGGAGGCAAGAGATCCAGTGAGGGATCGAGGAACAGGACAGTGAATGGAGTCGCTGTATTATGCTAAACATAACAGAAAAGTTACAAGTTCAATTTTTTTATTTTATCGAAATTAAAACTGAACACAAAATAACAAAAACAGGTATATAATGTATAGCAGTGTCGGTGCCAGTATTTCAGTTTGGGGGGGGGAGGAGGGTCAAGAGGTGGGGGTCCAGTGTGGAGATGCTGTTGGCAACTCCCAGTGGCCGAAGGCCTGAGCTAGTGGTGGGTATGGGAGGGTTTGTCCCCCACTTGTTGGTTTGGGATCTGGGGGCCCAGCCCCAGAAAAAAATTTCATATTTGGATAATTTGGGCGCCAAGGGAGCGATATCTAAGCGTTTCTAAAATGCCTGACATGGTCTTTAAAGGCACCCAGATTGTGTCTGATAGTAATTTGAAGTTTGTTTTTTGGGGGCCCAAGGGAAGAGTGTAGGTTGGAGGATGGGGGGTTGGGGGGGGGGGAGGGTGGTGGGGCTAGGCTGCCACAGATGTGTAGCACTTACCAAATAGAACATATACAACAAGAACATAAATAAAACACATATATTCTACCCCAAATTCATATTAACACTTCATCAACTGAGTGCTAGTAAAATGTGCTATGTCCCAGTACTGCCAGTAGCACACTTTGGTCTTTTCTAGTAAGATGATAGTGATTTAGATTAATTGAAGGGCCTGGAAATAATACCGAAAAACTGAACCAAAACCGAGGTTGTAAAAAAAATAAAACCGAAACCGAACCTGTAAAAAAACCCTCCATGCACTTTTAAACAGTAATTAGCAGTATCAAGCCATCTGAAAATTGAACATCATCGAGAAAATGTTGAGCATTGTTGAACCCTTTTCTATTTTTAACTTATGAGCATTCCAGCAAATCCATGTGTAACAAAGCTATTAATTGAAAATAGAATATGTTTTCATTTTTGGAATTCACTAAAAACACAAACACCCTCTTTCCGGCATCCTTTACAATGAGGGTGTCATACTAGTAAGCTGAGTTTGAATTCTTTTTGAGAATATAGAACTGGCTGGCTTTGATTATTAGCTCACCTGACTGAAAGTCAGTGTGAGCTTTTGCCATCACTTGGCGTCTGTCGTCCGCCGTCTGTTAACTTTTGCAACCCGGTCTTCTCATTCAAAACCACTAGCCCAAACCCAAACGAATTTGACATACAGTATATTGGAGGTATCCTCTTTCCAGTTTGTTAAAATGAACTCCGTGCCACTCTGGGGTGGGAGTGATGCCCCAAAAGCATCAATTTCTCCTGAAATCTTCTTCTTATGAACCACCAGTCAGAATGCTGTGATATTTGGTATGTAAGCTCCTTTGGTACTCAAGATTCAAGTTTGTTCAAAGAAATTTTCTCGGTCAATATTTGGGCTCACTACGGGAGGATCCCCATTTTGTGCCCCGCCCAAAATTTCTGTTTTCCGACCGAGCGGCCGATTTGAACTAAATTTGCTATGAGGTATTATTGGGTCCTAAGTACTTGATTCATGCCAAAAAAAAATTTCCTGCTTTCCCGTGGGAACCTCAGGAGCTAAAAATAGAAAAAAATTAAAACACCCATATCTCCAAAACTACACGGCATTGAGAATTCTTATTTGGTGTGAAGCTTCCTTAGGACCAACAGAATGGAATGGTAAAAAAAAATTGCTATCGGTTTTATCATGGGGTACTTTTGGGGGACTATGAAAAGGTGCCGAGTCCACATTTTTTAACTGTGGGTAATGGCGAAAAACATTTAAGACTACTTTTCTCCCAAACCACTGCTCCAAAAGCTTTCAAATTTCACATATAACATCTTTGGAAGATTGTTTCACACGTTTATTGAAATCAATTCCCTGAGTCCATATTTGGGCTCTCTATGGGAGCCCAAATGTTTAAATTAGTGCAGTATGAGGAATATTCTTTAAAAATCTTCTTCAGATCTCCCAATGAGAATCTTTTGATATTTGGTATGCAGCATCCTTAGGGGGGTGAGATTCAAGTTTGTTCAAGCCAAGTCCCCGGGTTCATATTTAAGCTGAAAATTTGGGGTCCCGGTCCGGACTTAGAAATTTTGGACCAAAATCCGGAAATGAGTTTTTTGTTTTTTTATGCGTTTCGGTCAATTTTAAGACAAAAAAAAATTTTTTTTTACACTGAAAATTTTGGGTCCGCGTGGGACTTAGACTTGGGAAATGGTTTTTTTTGGTTTTTATGCATTTAGGACAACTTGGTCCAGGTGAGCGTTTCTGGCTCTCTTGAGCCTCCAGTTATGTTGGCTAAAGAGTTGCTGTAGATGAGATTTACACTAAGGCTGTACAGTGTACAGGGTTATTCCTCAGTTCATAATGATTTTTTTTTGTAACCAGAAAGTGTGACTTACCCTGGGCAGTGCACAGGGCTAGTCACATTTTCTGATTATAAAAAAAATTGGTAACTGTCACATCACACACTACATGAAAATGTACATTCACTAAGGCTGTGCATGCACAGGTTTGTCCTATAATAGAGATGATATTATTTATAACCGGTGTTAGTTGGTAACTAACATACACTGGTTCACCAAAGGCAAAGCACAGGTTTAGTTAATAGGCTCATATACACTGACTAAGGCTTTAAAAATGCACAGGGTTTGTTGATTACATGTTACATTGATTGCAGGATTCAAGGAACTAAAAATGGAAATACTTATACTGGATTGTGGAAAATTATACAGCCCTCTAACATGAAAGGCAGATGACACTAGCAAACAAAATTCTTGAATAACTACATTTTTTCATTTTTTGCATCAAAAACATAGCTTATGACCCCTCATTGGAACAAGCTCAACGTACTTGTTCCAATGAGTGGTCATAAGTTATGTTTTTGAGACAAAAAATGAAAAAAATAATGAAAATTGAATGGTGATTTTTAGCTTAACTTGACAAAGTCAAGATAAGCTATTGCCATCACATGTGCTGAAGTCTGTGGGTCTGCATGTTCACATTTTCTTTAGCACAGCCTACACCCTGTAGTTCTTGTCCGATCACCACGAAATTTCATATGCAGATTTGAGGTCATATCTAGTTGAGAACATACCCTTTTGGTCACAATCAGTCAACCGTGACTGCTATGTGAGCCCCCAAAACTGCAGTCTGCAGGTTGTATTTATGAAGGGATTTCATTGTAACATGGTAGGATGACTCCATATAATGTCTAGATGAGAACCTCCCCTTTTGTTTGCGATCGGTCAACCATGAAAGCAACTCGTTCCTGAAACTTTAAAACCTTTAGCACAGTCTACAGGCCGTATTTATGAAGGAATTTTATTGTAACTTGGTAGGATGACTCCGCATAATGTCTAGATGAGAACGTCCCCTTTTGGTTGCGATCGATCGGTCAGCCGTGATGGATGCGCGTAACAAAAAATCTTTAGCACACGTCTTAAATTTATGAAGGGATTTTATTGTAACTTCAGCTGTTACCACCACCTGGTCACGTGTCCTAAATTCCCTTAGCACTGTCTACAGGTTGTTTTTGTGAAGGGATTTCATTGTATCTTGGTAGGATAATTTAGTATGATATCCAGATGAGACTGTCCTATTTTGGTCATGATCGGTCAACCATGACAGCTTAACCGTCACGTGACCTAGATTCCTTTAGCAAAGTCTACGAGTTATATTTATGAAGGGATTTCATTGTAACTTGGTACGATGACTCGTTTTAGAACTATTTTACTGTAACTTTTTAACTTTGGTTGACATGCATTAACTGTGTGTGTCACATTAACCCAGCCTCAATTCTTCAGTGCAGTCTACACCTCAAATTATTCTTATTGAAAACATAGCATTTGGGGAACAGAAATTAAAGTATTCTCAGTTATCAAAATTCTTGTCTTGTTTCATAATCCTTTCATAAAAAATGAACATTAGCCTCTTCATCAAGCACTACACACAGTCAAGTTAAGCTTCAGTGTCATTGACACTTTCATTGTGAAAACGCTGACAGTTACATTGTGTAAAGGGTTAATGTGAATTGCAAAAATGAAAACATATTCTATTTTCAATTAATAGATTACTTTGTAGAGAGATCAATGATCTTTTGTCATAATTGTCATATTTCGTTTATTCATTTATTGGGGTTTAACAACACTTTTGGCAGTCAGAGTAACCTTGTGTCTGACAGTTTTATGGATGGAGGAAGACGGATTACCCGGAGAGAACCACTGAGCAACCTCAGTAAATTGTCAGTCTCCCCAAAGTACTAATTCCACACAAGTAGGGTTAGCATTGGTTGAAGTGCACCATCAAAGTGCAGTACCCCTTAGTACACCATGCCACCAAGTGAGCAATCAATATTGTCATATTGATATTCAATTTGCATTGGAATAAGCATTAATTTTTTTCTCCACTGAAAGTCAGCTTGAGCTTTTGCCCTCAGTTGTCGTCAATCACCAGTGAGCCATTTGCACCCCCCTCCCCCTAAATCTCCATGGCCTACCTAAAAATCCTGAATTCTATAATCTGCATTGAATAGATGACGTACCATGCCTGATGAAAATTGACGTTCTTTCGGGCTTCAAAATGTTCCCTAACAGTGCCCTTAAAATGTCCACTAATACCACTCTTTGTAACTTATTTTTCAAAAGTTTATGCAGTTGGGTCTCCTCCAGAGAAATTTGTGGAAAAATATCCCCCTCCCCATGCAATATCAACATCAGAGGACACCACCTCCATACCTTTCCTCCCAGACTCAAGTTTCCGATCTTTGGAGATATGCTTACAGCATACAAATGTTCAGGTCCCAAAAAGATTCTTGCCATCCCCCCTCCATCCCCCCCCCTGCCCCCCTCCCCCCTCTAATATATATATCTGACTGACTATGTGCCTGTAGCCAATATGTTGATGGAAGGGATAAAATGGCAGCACATGTTTTTATGAAATATTATTTTAACCTTTGTTGTATGGTGATCTGTTGCTCAAAGGTTTCGCAACAATATTTCTGGCACCTAACTGTAGTATTTCAGTCTTTTAAGTTGGCCTTAGCACTTTAATCCTTTCCCAAACAAATTGACCACATCCGCCAACGTAATTTACAAATTAAGCAGTTGAAAAACATAAATTTTTCAAAACATGTCAACAAAACCATATCAGGTGACCCCCTCATTGGAACGAGCTCGTGGGGCTCGTTCCAATGAGGAGCCACATGATATGGTTTTGCTGAAATGTTTTGAAAAAATTAAAATAATTAATTTCGATATCGTATGCATTGGGTAAAAGGTTAATTTGAACTACAAATAATGTGCTTGCCTAAAATGAATTCATTTCAACAGGACTGCTATAATGAGGAATTAGTTAAATTTAATTCCTAGCACTCTGGTAGAAAGATTGAATTTTAACTGCCCCCAGCATTTTGCTCATGTAGAACTAAACATTTGACAAATTATATCATTGAGCTCTGTCAAACAAGATATAATTAGTAAAATACCCCATTTCATCCTGGGAAGATTTGGCTTTTGAAAACTTAGATATTTTCACATCTGAATACAGAGAGTTAATCAGGCAAAAAATGAGTTTTGTGAAAGGGAATGCCAGACTCAATTTCCCTAAATTTAGTGGGTATAATTTTCAAATTGTTGCGCTTGGTAATAATCGCCTCATGTCATAATCGATGGCACATTAATTATCAGATCGAATGAATCTCATGACCATGCTATCTCTGTTGGTTCACTTTCATTCGATCATTCTGTTCAGTGTTAATCTATATGTTTGGAAAAGTTATTAAAGTTTATGTAAAAGTAATATGTTACATAGATATTCAGTTATACAAAAAAATATTCTCTGTCAGTGCTATTAACCCCAAAGCTCTGTATTTTTTGTACCCTGAAAAATAAATTAACCTCCTGCTCCCAAATCTAAGGAATGTTGTGTAGGATTTCTGTTTGTGTTGAAAATTTCAGACTTCATACAGTTCTTTAAAAGTGCTGAAATTTCAGTCTTAAATTATTGGGACCTGAAAGAGCTTGGAAGTGGATATTTTTTTTTAAAAAAGGTATGAAAATTTCTTGAAAAAGTGTTTGGTCTTTCGTTTGGCCTGTTGTGGTTAAAATATGTATTTCTAAGTTGTGGTATTTTCTTTACTTGTGTAGTTTATCCACTGAAGTATTATACATGCACTTGGCATTGATCCATTGGAAGGTCTGTAAGAGAGCTTGAAGATCAGTGTCAGGTGTTGGTATTATCTCTCAAGCAAAAAAAAGGCCCTTAACCCATTACACACTGTTGTCAACAAACCTACAAATACTGCTTTCTATACCCCAATTCTCTCAAAAAGAATGTGGGGAATACTGGATTACTTTCGTCCATCCATCCACCCATCGTCCTTCCATCCATCACTCTCTCCGTTAGAGATGAGCGGTTTTCATATTTTATTTTGGTTTCGGTTTCATTGAAAGAGTCGGGTTTTTGGTTTCAGTTTTCATTGTACAAACATAACAATACATTGCCTTTGCATATAGGAAGATGGATTTGGCACCAGTCAGTGTCACAGGGACTCCCTTTCCAGGGTAACGCACATGTGTAATATACTGGTACACTGACTTCCTGAGCATATTGTATATGCATAAATTATCTCAAGAATTTCCAGTTGGAGAAAAATTTAGTCTCTAGTCAGTTGCAAAATTAGCCCCTGACCGACTAAAAAATTATGCCGACCATAAAAATTGTATCGAGTAAAAGTCGCTCATACAGGTCATTGTAACCCTAAATTTCCATCCAACTTCAACGGTGATTTTGACTCTGGCTTTGGAGTTCAAGCTTTCAAAATTACCATGCAGAAGTATATATATCTGTCATTATAAATGTGGAACAAGTGACAAGTTCCAGTTCTGTAAAGGAAATCACATTTGCGAAACAGATGAACGTTTAAAACACGATGCGTAAGAAGTATATTTTGTCACTTATTCGCACGGTAAATGCCATGCACGAATGCAATACCAATTAGTGCAGCTGTTCTGAAAAAGGGGTATCATGACTGAAGTTTGAAAACAGGGTTAACTTTAGGTTGTTTATCTCTTTATTCTGAGAAGTGAAGACCTGATTAGAGTTTTTCAACATTGAAGTTGAAAACTGCGACAACGGGTTTTCTGTAATTGTCTCGGTTTCGGTTTTGACACCAAAACTGAAACCGAACCGAATTTTGGTTAACAGCCCAACTCTACCGTCTGTTCGCAGCGATATCTCAGCAATGAGTGGATGATTCCAATGAATTTTAGTATTTGGTATGAGGAATCCTTGTAACAAGCTGCCCCTGAACATGTTATAAAATGGTGCCCCACCTATTTTTCACCAGAGTTTTGGTCATCACATTGTCAATTTTTCATGATTTTTGTTCAATCCGCAGAGATATCTCGGCAATGAGTTGATGGATTTCAATGAACTTTGGTACAGGGGATCCTTGTGACAAACTTCTCCAGCACATTTTATACAGAAGTTGCCCTCTTATTTTTCCCCAGAGTTACGGTCTTTTCTTTGTAAATTTTTAGCTTAACTTAACAAAGTGAAGAAAAGCTATTGCTATCATGCATGCGGATGTCTGTTACTTTGTCAGTCTGTTCACATTTTCCTTTAACACAGGCTACACCTGTAGTTCTTGTCCAGTCGTCACGAAATTTCGTATGCAGGTTTGATGTCTAGATGAGAACGTCCTCTTTTGGTCGCAATCGGTCAACAGTGATGGCTGCTCAAGCCCAAAACCCCAAAACTTTTAACCCAGTCTACAGGTCATAATTATGAAGGGATTTCATTGTAACTTGGTAGGATGACTCTGTATAATGTCCAGATGAGAACATCCCTGTTTGGTCATGATCTGTCAACCATGACAGCAGCCCAAGCCCAAAACCCAAAAACTTTTAGCACAGTCTACAGGTTGTATATATTATTGAGAGATTTCATTGTTACTTGGTAGGATAACTCCATATAATGTCTAGATGAGAACTTCTCCATTTTGGTGGTGTTCTGTCAACCGAAAACCTTTAGCACAGTATACAGGTCGTATTTATGGAGGGATTTCATTGTAACCTGGTAGGATGACTCCATAAAATGTCTAGATGAGAACGTTCCCTTTTTGGCGCGATCGATCAACTGTGATGGCTACAGGGGCCTGAAGCCTGAAAACCTTTAGCACACTCTACGTATGGCTGCCCGAGCCCAAAACCCGAAAACCATTAGCACAGTCTACAGGTCGTATTTATGAAGGGATTTCATTGTAACTTGGTAGAATGCCTCTGTATAATGCCTAGATGAGAACGTCCTCTTTTGGGCATGATCTGTCAACCGTGATGGCTGCCCAAGCCCAAAACCCAAAAACTTTTAGCACAGTCTGCAGGTCATGTTTAATATGGAGGGATTTCATTGTAACTTGCTAGGATGACTCCTTATGATGTCTAGATGAGAATTTCCCCATTTGGGGGTGATCTGCCAACCGTGATGACTGCCGGAGCCCAAAACCCGAAAACCTTGAGCACAGTCTACAGGTCATATTTATTGAGGAATTTCATTGTAATTTGGTGGGTTGACTTCATATAATATCTAGATGAGAAAGTCCCCTTTTGGACATGATTGGGCAACTGTGATGGCTTCAGTGGCCCAAAGCCCAAAAACCTTTAGCACAGTCTACAGGACATATTTTTGAAGGGATTTCATTGTAAGTTGGTAGGATGATTCCAAATAATGTCTAGATGAGAACTAGTGTTGAAATGGTTAGGGATTTTCAGGAGTCCACTAGTCGACAGAGGTAATTGAATACTAGTCGATCCATTTCTGTGCCTACAGGTATGAAATGGGCATTATGGCAACGCTATTTTCGTAAGTTATGAGTATCATATTCTGTGTGTCAGTACGTACTGCTCAAATGCAAAACCGACGTGTTAGAAAGTGGTTACTTATATTTAGTTTGCTTAAGCAGTTCAAGTGTGTTTGGTCACTTATAAATATAAACCGATAAATGGGTAGCATATGGGCTCATATCATAACATGGGTTTTTAAAATCAGCTGTTCGCCATGCGTACACAGAACTCAAAATGAGGCAGGTCACCTAGATTCTACACTGGTGATATTATAGTGAAACCTTTGAATAGAACATGAGGTGCATATCAATATCGCTGGAGGACATTTGTCCCAGCCTCCCAGGGTCTGTCATACCCTACCAAGTATCAATTAATGCTAGTCACCATTGTGAACAAACATTAATTGGGTGGTAGGTTATAATAGACCCTGGGACAAATGTCCCCCGTAGATATTGTTGACATGTAGCTTGAGTAAAGTGGCCACCGACTGCTGGCTGTGTTTTGCATTTGAAGAAGTTTGGACTTTGGAAACAAATTATGGTCATAGCGTATATGTGTATTGTCACTATTTTTAGAGGCAGTGCGCATATATGCATATATGCTGGTGAGCATAATTTGATTCTGAGGCAGAAGTGCAAATATAGGCTACAACACCCCCCCCCCCCCAAAAAAAAACAAAAACAAAACAACACAACAACAACAACAACAAAACAAATTGAAAACAGCCCTAAAAACTGGCTGGATCTCGAATCATGTGTTTGTGTCCCGAGAGAGGGGTGGAGTGAACTTGTGCAAAATTGACAAAACGAAATTTGGGCTAAAAAAGTGACTGATTTTTTGCCTCTTGATTACAAGAATGCTGGACGATTTGGACCATGTACAGTTCGGACAATATTATTTTTGGACGATCCGGCTCAGATCTTTGGAAGATTCCGGCCATATTTTTGCAGAAATCGGACCACAATCATCAGATCTTTTGACCATGATTCGGGATGGTTCGGATAATTTCTTTGGATGATACGGATAATTGCCAAAACAGTTGCAGTACCACAAGAGTCACCCTAGAATGATGATGAAGGATCATCTTCAAAAAAAGTTCATAACGACTATGGAGTACCCCAAGGAACGGTGCTGGGACCGTTACTTTCCTCTGACATATAAAAAATAACAGGCCATCATATTTTTCCAAATTTCTCTGGAGAGCCCCAATGGGGATGTGGTGGGGGGGGGGGGGGCACATAAAAAGACTGCACATTTGACATTTCCACACACCCATGTTCGCGATACGTGCCTCAACGGTGACCGTGGTATCACCTTTTGGACAAAATCTGCAGACAACAAAATTGATACATCTATGGGCCATACATTACAAAACGTATGCTTCACTTCACAAAAGTGTGTGGCCTCACTGGCCTGGTATTGAGAATGTGAAAAGATAGTTAATTAAGGTATGGATCATTTAATATATGTCTAATTCACTAATCTGATCTTCCCAATATATAGTCAAACAAAATAATTGTTGGTGTTTTTTGTTACAATTTAGTCCCGAACCCTGATTAATGGAGAATAAAGTACTATTCTTCAACATCATGTCAATACGGGCCATTATGGTGCTGAGTCTTGCTGCAGGACTCAGTTCCCCTATTGACATGATGTCGAAGAGTAGTACTTTGTTGTCACCCATTAATTAGGATTTGGGACGAATTGGGTTTGTGTATCATTGTTTTGTTGTAACAAACTCCTGTTGACTAAACAGTTTTCAACACTGAATTTAAATCCGGTAAGTCAGGGCAAGTCAGATGTCAATGAGTTACATTCATTGTGTGTCTTCAGTTTGTTTGGTTTTGGCCTTTTCACAAACATGACACTTGCAGTCGGCATCATTGGCAAATTCTGACACCTCATGAGATCAGTTGTGACATTTTTGGTTAAACCGACAGAAGCCGTCATCTTCATGTTCTCTCGAACGAAGATGAGTTCATCCATGGTCCCAGGGTCAAGATTAGCTCGTCTCTTACAGATAATAATACCTGTTAGCGAGAATACACGCTCCGATGGAACTGAAGTGCCGGGAATGGCCAGGTATTTTCTGGCTAGCACAGCAAGTCTGGGAAATCTATCACAATTTCTTTTCCACCAATCTTTAGGGTCCATGCTTGTAGCTTCAACTTCCCTGTACGAACTCAGCTCATGATCCACAGTATGAACCGATGCAGTTTTGACCGTCTTAGCATCAAAATAATCACCCATTATGAACTTCATTGTTTTATTTGTTTGTTCAATTTTTGACTTTTTACAAACTGGTCCGGGGTGTTTCTGGGTGTCAACTTCGGTGCTAACAGCATCTTGTTCACTTGGTCGGCTCTAACTGCAGTCACCAGTATTATCCACGTGGACACCTTTCATTTCATCAATGACACACACCCATTCTAAGTCCTGTTGCGTTTTGGTTAGAAATTTAAGACTTTTGTACCTCGTATCAAGAGCACTTGCAATAACAATTGATGACTTGGCAAATTCCTCCGAATATGTCCCTTCCCCTATATCCACATACCTCTTACTCAAATCACTGGGAATTGAACTCAGTGACCCGTTTAGAATCTACAGGCTCTTGCGACACAGGATCACTAGAATTCACTTTAAGGTGTTTTTCAAGCAGTCCCTTGACTATAGGGTATGTCATGCTTAAAGATGGGTACGTTTCGGATCCGAGCAGTGTTGTCGCCATTTCCAAAGGCTTCAGAATGGGTGTGATCTCTTCCATTGTCACCCATGTATCATCAGGCAGTTCCAACTTACGCGCATCGGAAGAGCTAGTCACATTTCTATCATGCAATACAGCAAAGATTGCCAACCGCTGGTCAAGTAACTGCTCAAACATGTAAAAGGTCGAGTTCCATCAGGTATCAACATCCTGTATCAGCCGGTGGGGAGGCAAAGAAAAGTTTGTTTGTTTGATTTTCAAATCATCAGATGCTAGTGTAGATTTTCTGAAATGGGTGACTAAAGTGCGACCTACTCTAGCTGCCTTTGACGTAAAATTCAGCATAAGTCCACGGTTCACCCCTAACTGCAGGGTGTGTCCAAAGCACCTAATATGTTCAAACTTCATCAGACGTGATCCCTTAACAATATTAGCTGCATTATCTGTCATAATTGCAGATACTTTTTCGGGATCTATGTTGAAATCATCAGGGATTTGCAAGAGAACATTACAAAGATGCTCACCTGTGTGGTGATCAGTAATAGCTTTTGTACATAACACGCCATGTTTATAATTCCAGTCCTTGTCAATGAAATGGTAGGTTACCGTAACATACCCTTGCATAGAACAACTGGTCCACGTGTCTGTGGTAAGAGCAA
This sequence comes from Pictodentalium vernedei, assembly GCA_031216915.1. Classification (NCBI taxonomy): domain Eukaryota; kingdom Metazoa; phylum Mollusca; class Scaphopoda; order Dentaliida; family Dentaliidae; genus Pictodentalium; species Pictodentalium vernedei. The sequence continues at coordinate 250,300,680 of CM062295.1, forward strand.
TTGAATCGATTTCCGAAATTTCATCCATCTGTTGGGATTTGAGCTGAAGAATAAAAATATTTGAGGTGAGTCCGGAATGTTGTATGGCACGGTACTTTGAAAGCTGGTTCCAGCTCGGCCATCAGTTTGTGGAATACATCACCATTGACGATGCTCAGCGGTCACAAATCCATTGCACACCATTCCATGAGTTTTTTCACAAGCACTTCATACCACTGTTTAGTTATGGTTGGCTTGCCACTTATTCGGCAAGATAACTTTAATGTGCTTTGAGTTTGTGTCTCTCTTGGAGTCGTATTTGTCGACGTTGGGTGCTTGTATTTGAGGTGATTTCGCATACTGGAAGTTGAGTTATTGTATTTAAGCTTTGCTTTACAAAGATTACACTCGACACTTTTGTCTTTGTCAGCTAATGTGAAGTGTTGCCAAACATCGGACGTTTTTACTTTTTGAGTTGCAGCCATGATGATCGCTATTCTGAGAATGCAGACTGCTGAAGTCTGAATATGATGTTATGAATCAGCGAATGGTATTGAATGTTATGCCCTCATTTTGCTCACATGACACATCAAAGGCAAACTCGGTCCTTTATGCGGTACGTGCCACAGTTACAATTTTCATGTTCAATTGCATCACATCAAAATAAACAAGGTCGCGGTTGGCACTGTGTTTAATCAACATAAAACAATGAAACCGCAGACACTTGTCTTTGAAGTTTGATACTTAGAGTTCAGTTCGGATCACCGAGTTCACACCCCCCCCTCCCACCGGCTGTAGGCAGTGGCAATCATCAAGGCAACAATTCATTGAGGCTTTAACAAATTAATCATGTGTCCCGATAACGTTCAACGGCACTGATGACCGGATAGCATGGAGGTGGTGCTTTTTCCCGACTAATCGACTAGCAGATTTCGGGATCGACTAATTTATTAATCGCGTCGACGTCGATTAGTCGGATAATCATTTCAACACTAATGAGAATGTCCCATCTTGATCGCGATCATTCAGCCTTGATGGGTGGCCGAGCCCAAAAACCTTTAGCATAGGCAAAAGGTCATATTTATGGAAGGATTTCAAAGTTCATATTAATATTGGCATTTTGATGACACATTTCAGGGAGAAAAATAAACTGTGCTTTGAGTGGGGGAGATTGTCTGCAAACACACACACCAATACACACACGACCACCACCATCACCACCTTGGCATCAGAGTCATGAAAATTTCTCAAAACATTCTTACTCAGATTTTCAGACATGTAAAGTTGATGAATTGTAAAATAGTGAGATTTCTGAGCAAAAATAGTGAGATTTCAATTTTTAACCCTTTACCCAACACAACGGCCAAAACCGGTCAGCGCTATTCTCAAAAATCGCCAATTAATTTTCAAAATATTTTCATTTTTTGTCTCAAAAAACATAGGTTATGACCCCTCGTTGGAACAAGCTCGTCGAGCTCGTTCCAACAAGGGGTCATAACCTATGTTTTTGAGACAAAAAATGAAAAAAATTAGTTATTCAAGAATTTTGTTTGCAAGTGTCGTCTGCTTTTCATGTTAGGTAAAGGGTTAAATGGCTCAAAGAGTAAAATTTATTGACATTAATAGTGAGATTCTGTTAAAAATTCCAATTTTAGCCTCATTTTAACAAATATTTATGTTGGAAAATAGTGAGTCTCCCTCCAAAATAGTGAGACTTAACATGTCTGCAGATTTTACATAGCCCACATACTGCATATTGATGACAAAAGTAGGAGATATGTTTTATGGCAGCCAGCTCACCTCGAGCACACAATATCTATTAAATCTAATCATTGCAAAATATTGTTTTGTTTTGTATCTCTGCATAATTAACATTTCCAAAGATAAGCATGCTGAGTTGTATAATATAAGTTATTACAATGCTTGGCAGTTTCATATATTGCAGAAGTTAATTTAAGTTCATTATATAATTTTTCTGATCACATTGTTGGATTTACTTGTCAGTTTTCATCAATTGTATTTATTATTTCAGAAGGGAAATTTCACACTTGTTAAATTGAGAATATCATTGTAAGTTTGCAGTTAATAATGTTGAAATCAATACCAAATGTACCCATCTGAATACACCTGTACTTGACATGCCTCTCATTCCAACAGGCTGTGTATGCAAATTATACAAGTGTTAGGCTTTTCAACTAGTGCTAATTTTCCTCCTTTTTTGCTGTCAACCCTTATTTTCATAATTTTTTTTGTAAAAATCTTAAAATTTCCCTTATTTTTAGCTCCCCTGAGCGAAGGTCAAGGGGAGCTTTACTAATCACTTTCTGTCCGTCGTCCGTCGTCGTCCGTCCGGCGTTAACTTTACATTATCGACTTCTCCTCCTAAACCACTAGCCCAATTTTATTCAAATGTTGGCTAAATGTTTATTACCTAATGCCAATTCAGATTTGTTCAAATGAAGTTGCCCCTCCTCCTGGGTGGTGCCACGCCCCCAAGGAGCACCAAAATCTTTGTAAATCTTCTTCTCATGAACCAGCAGTAGCAGAGACTTGATATATGGTGTGCAGCTTCCTTTTGAGGTGTAGACTCAGATTTGTTCAAGAGAAGTTTGTGGGGCTATACTTGGCGTCGTTATGGGAGGGGCAAAATTTTTTGCCCCACCCAAAATTTCTATTTTCCAAACCGAGAGGCTGATTTGAACCAAATTTTATGTGAGGGCTTATTGGGTCATGAGTACTTGATTTATGCAAAGAAAAATTCTCCCGCAGCCCCGTGGGAACCGCAGGAGCTAAAAATCGAAAAAATTTAAAACGCCCATATCTCCAAAACTGCACGGCATTGAGAATTTTTATTTGGTGTGCAGCTTCCTTAGGACCAACAGAAAAGATTGGTAAAAAAAAATTGCCATCGGTTTTATCATAGGGTACAGTTTCGGGACTTTGAAAAAGTGCTGAGTCAGCACTTTTTAACACTGTAGGCAATGGGAAAAACATTAAAAAATCTTCTTCTCCAGATCCAGCAGGCAGAATCTTTTGATAATTGGTATGCAACATTGTAGGGTGGATCTGATTCAAGTTTGTTCAAATCGGTCCCCTGGGTTCATATTTGGGCTCAGTATAGGAGCCCGATTTCGAACTTAGTGCATTTCAGGCAAATTTCTTAAAAAATCTTCTTCTCCAGATCCAGCAGGCAGAATCTTTTGATATTTGGTATGCAACATTGTGGGGTGGATCTGATTCAAGTTTGTTCAAATCGGCCCCCTGGGTTTATATTTGGGCTCAGTATAGGAGCCCAAATTTGAACTTACTGCATTTCAGGCAAATTTCTTTGAAAATCTTCTTCTCCAGATCCAGCAGGCAGAATCTTTTGATATTTGGCATGCAACATTGTAGGGTGGATCTGATTCAAGTTTGTTCAAATCGGCTCCCTAGATTCATATTTGGGCTCACTATAGGAGCTCGAATTCGAACTTAGTGCATTTCAGGCAAATTTCTTCAAAAATCTTCTTCTCCAGATCCAGCAGGCAGAATCTTTTGATATTTGATATGCAACGTTGCAGGGTACATCTGATTCAAGTTTGTTCAAATCGGCCCCCTGGATTCATATTTGGGCTTACTATAGAAGCCCGAATTCGAACTTAGTGCATTTCAGGCAAATTTCTTAAAAAATCTTCTTCTCCAGATCCAGCAGGCAGAATCTTTTCATATTTGGTAAGCAACATTGTGGGGTGGATCTGATTCAAATTTGTTCAAATCGGCTCCCTGGGTTAATATTTGGGCTCAGTATAGGAGCCCGATTTCGAACTTAGTGCATTTCAGGCAAATTTCTTAAAAAATCTTCTTCTCCAGATCCAGCAGGGAGAATCTTTTGATATTTGGTATGCAACATAGTAGGGTGGTTCTGATTCAAGTTTGTTCAAATCGGCCCCCTGGGTTCATATTTGGGCTCAGTATAGGAGCCCGATTTCGAACTTAGTGCATTTAGGCAAATTTCTTAAAAAATCTTCTTCTCCAGATCCAGCAGGCAGAATCTTTTGATATTTGGTATGCAACATTGTGGGGTGGATCTGATTCAAGTTTGTTCAAATCGGCTTCCTAGATTCATATTTGGGCTCACTATAGAAGCTCGAATTTGAACTTAGTGCATTTCATGCAAATTTCTTAAAAAATCTTCTTCTCCAGATCCAGCAGGCAGAATCTTTTCATATTTGGTAAGCAACATTGTGGGGTGGATCTGATTCAAGTTTGTTCAAATCGGCCTCCTGGGTTTATATTTGGGCTCAGTATAGGAGCCCAAATTTGAACTTAATGCATTTCAAGCAAATTTATCAAAAAATCTTCTTCTCCAGATCCAGCAGGCAGAATCTTTTGATATTTGGTATGCAACATTGTGGGATGGATCTGATTCAAGTTTGTTCAAATCGGCTTCCTAGATTCATATTTGGGCTCACTATAGAAGCTTGAATTCGAACTTGGTGCATTTCAGGCAAATTTCTTAAAAAAATTTCTTCTCCAGATCCAGCAGGCAGAATCTTTTGATATTTGGTATGCAACATTGTGGGATGGATCTGATGCAAATTTGTTCAAATCAGCTCCGTAGATTCATATTTGGGCTTACTATAGAAGCTCGAATTCGAACTTAGTGCATTTCAGGCAAATTTCTTAAAAAATCATCTTCTCCAGATCCAGCAGGCAGAATCTTTTGATATTTGGTATGCAACATTGCGGGTGGATCTGATTGAAGTTTGTTCAAATCGGCCCCCTGGATTCATATTTGGGCTCACTATAGAAGCTCGAATTCAAACTTAGTGCATTTCGGGCAAATTTCTTCAAAAATCTTCTTCTCCAGATCCAGCAGGCAGAATCTTTTGATATTTGGTATGCAACATTGTGGGGTGGATCTGATTCAAGTTTGTTCAAATCGGCCCCCTGGATTCATATTTGGGCTTAATATAGAAGCCCGAATTCGCACTTAGTGCATTTCGGGCAAATTTATTAAAAAATCTTCTTCTCCAGATACAGAATGCAGAATCTTTTGATATTTGGTATGCAACATTGTGGGGTGGATCTGATTCAAGTTTGTTCAAATCGGCTTCCTAGTTTCATATTTGGGCTCACTATAGAAGCTCGAATTCGAACTTGGTGCATTTCAGGCAAATTTCTTAAAAAATCATCTTCTCCAGATCCAGCTTCAGAATCTTTTCATATTTGGTAAGCAACATTGTGGGGTGGATCTGATTCAAGTTTGTTCAAATCGGCCCCCTGGGTTTATATTTGGGCTCCGTATAGGAGCCCAAATTTTAACTTAGTGCATTTCAGGCATATTTCTTAAAAACTCTTCTTCTCCAGATCCAGCAGGCAGAATCTTTTGATATTTGGTATGCAACATTATGGGGTGGATCTGATTCAAGTTTGTTCAAATTGGCCCCCTGGGTTTATATTTGGGCTCAGTATAGGAGCCCAAATTTGAACTTAGTGCATTTCAGGCAAATTTCTTTGAAAATCTTCTTCTTAAGATCCAGCAGGCAGAATGTTCTGATATTGGGTATGCACCATGCTTAGGGGGTGAGATTCAAGTTTGTTCAAGCCAAGTCCCTGGGTTCATATTTGGGCTCACTGTGGTAGCCCGAATTATAATAACTTAGTTCAAAATGAGGAATTTTCTTTAAAAATCTTCTTCAGATCCAGCAGTCGGAATGTTTTGATATTTGGTGTGCAGCATCCTTAGGGGTGAGATTCAAGTTTGTTCAAGCCATGTCCCTAGGTCCATATTTGGACTCACTGTGGGAGCTTGAATTGTAACTTAGTTCAAAATGAGGACTTTTCTTTAAAAATCTTCTTCTTCAGATCCAGCAGTCGGAATGTTTTGATATTTGGTGTGCAGCATCCTTAGGGGGGGGGGGGGGGGGGGGGGGGGGGGGGGGGGGGTGACATTCAAGTTTGTTAAAGCCAAGTCCCTGGGTTCATATATGGACTCCCTGTGGGAGCCTGAATTATAACTTAGTTCATTATGAGGAATATTCTTTAAAAATCTTTTTTTTTTAGATCCACTGGTCAGAATCTTTGGATATTTGGTATAAGCTTTTCTTAGGAGGAGCAGATGCAACTTGTTGAAATCAATTCTCTGGGTTGATATTTAGGCTACCATGTCAGGTGAGCGCCCTCAGGCCCCTTGGGGCCTCTTGTTTTAAAATGTTGTGCTTTTTTAGCTCAACTGACTGCAAGTCAGTGTGAGGTATTGCCATCACTTGGCATCCGTCGTTCATTAACTTTTGCAAACCTGGCTTCTTCTCTGCAGCCATTCAGCCAAATTCAAACATATATTGCACAGACCAACCCTGGGATATACCCTTTCTAGTTTGTTCAAATAGAGTGGCTGCTTTCTTCGGGCTCTGGGCAATGATGCCAAAGCCTAAAAATCTTTAAAAATCTTCTTCTCATGAACCACCAGAGAGATTGCCTTGATATATGGTATGTAACACTCTTTGGTGTTGAAGATTAAAGCTTGTTCAAGAGAAGTTGGTAGATCAATATTTGGGCTCTCTGTGGGCACATATCCATTTTGGGCTCCACCCAAAATTTCTATTTCAAGAACAGCTGGGCCAATTTGAACCAAATTTGGCATGTAGCATAAGTGGGTCCAAAGTACTTGCTTGATCGAAAAAAAATTTTTCGTTGCCCCATGGGTACCCCAGAGGCTAAAAATAGAAAAAAATTCAAATGTCCATATTTTCCAAACTTCACGGAACTGTTATTAGGTATGAAGCATCCTTTTGACCAGTAGAATGGATTAAAAAAAAATGGCCATCGGTTGTGTTAGGGTGTTCTGTTGGGGCGTTTAAAAAAATGCTGAGTCAGCATATTTGCAAAAATTAAAAAAAAAATTGTTTTCTTTAAAACTGCTGATCAGAATCTTTTGATATTTGGTATACAGCATCCATAGGATGGTCAAATACAAGTGTGTTCAAATCGACCCCTTCGGTTAATATTTGGACTCAACAGAGTAGCCCAAATAATTAACTTTGGGTGTTATGGGGAATAAGCTTTAAAAATCTTCTTCAGATCATACAGTCAGATTCTTTTGATACCTGGTATACAGCATCCCTTCAGGGGTCAGATTGAAGTTTGTTCAAATTGAGTCCCTGGGTTAATTTTTGGGCTTCCTATGGAAGCCCGAATATTAACTTGGTGCAATATGGGGAATAATCTTTAAAAATCTTCTTCTTCAGATCCACCAGTCAGATTCTTTTGATATTTGGTATGCAGCATCTCTAGGATAGATTCAAGTTTGTTCAAATGGGATCCCTGGATGAATATTTGGGCTCTTTGTTGGAGCTCAAATTTTAACTTGGTGCAATATGAGAAAATTTCTTTAAAAATCTTCTTTTTCAGACCCACTAGTGAGAATCCTTTCATATTTGGTATGTGACATCTCTAGAGGTGTAAGATTTGAATTTGTTCAAATCGACTTCTTGAGTTAATATTTGGGCTTCCTATGGGAGCCTGATTATTAACTTGGTGGGATAGGGGGGGTATTCTGTACAAATCTTCTTCTTCAGATCCACCAGTCAGGTTCTTTTGATATTTGGTATACAGCATCTTTAGGGGGGTTAGATTCAAGTTTGTTCAATTGGGAGCCATGGATGAATATTTGGGCTCTTTATTGGAGCCCAAATTTTAACTTAGTGCAATATAAGAAAATATCTTTAAAAATCTTCTTTTTCAGACCCACTAGTGAGAATCCTTTCATATTTGGTATGTGCCATCTCTAGAGGTGTAAGATTCAAGTTTGTTCAAATCGAGTCCCTGAGTTAATATTTGGGCTTCTTGTGGGAGCCTGAATATTAACTTTGTGCAACATGGGTAATAATCTTGAAAAATCTTCTTCTTCAGATCCACGAGTCAGATTCAGGTTTGTTCAAATGGGATCCCTGGATGAATATTTGGGCTCTTTATTGGAGCCCAAATTTTAACTTAGTGCAATATGAGAAAATTTCTTAAAAAAATTTTCTTTTTCAGACCCACTAGTGAGAATCCTTTCATATTTAGTATGTGACATCTCTAGAGGTGTAAGGTTCAAATCGAGTTCCTGAGTTAATATTTGAGTTTCCCAAGGGAACCCAAATATTTACTTAGTGCAATATGGGAAATTATCGTTCAAAATCAACTCCTTCAGATCCAGCAGTCAGATTCTTTTGATATTGGTGTACAACACCTCTGAGAGGGGTTAGATTGAAGGTTGTTCAAATCAGGTCCCTGGCTTAATATTTGGGCTTTTTATTGAAGCCCAAAGTTTAACTTAGAGCAATATGAGAAAATTTCTTGAAAATTCTTCTTCAGATCCACTAGTGAGAATCCTTTCATATTTGGTATGTAACATCTTTAGGGGTGTCGAATTCAAGTTTTGTTCAAATCGCTTCGCTTGTTTTTTTAGCTCACCGAAGGGAGCTTAACTTATCACTTGCCGTCCGTCGTCGTGAACATTTTTCAAACGACTTCTCTGAAACCACCGGTCCAATTTTCACGAAACTTCATATGGATGTTCATTACTATATGACAATTCAGGTTTGTTCAACTGAAATGGCCACGTCCCTTGGGGGCTCTGTAAGCAGCATAACTCTGATAGCACCGTATGAATTATAGAAAAATTATTAAAAAATCTTCTTCTCCAGAACCAGTGGGCAGAATCTTTTGATACTTGGTATGCAGCATCTTGGTATGGATCTGATTCAAGTTTGTTCAAATCGGCCCCCTGGGTTCATATTTAGGCTCAGTATAGAAGCCCAAATTCGAACTTAGTGCATTTCAGGCAAATTTCTTAAAAACTCTTCTTCTCAAGATCCTGCAGGCAGAATCTTCTAATATTTGGTATGCAACATTGTAGGGTGGATCTGATTCAAGTTTGTTCATATCGGCTCCCTGGATTCATATTTGGGCTCACTATAAAAGCCTGAATTCGAACTTGGTGCATTTCAGGCTAACTTCTTAAAAAATCTGCTTCTCCAGATCCAGCAGGCAGAATCTTTTGATATTTGGTATGCAATATTGTGGGGGTGGATCTGATTCAAGGTTTGTTCAAATCGGCCCCCTGGATTCATATTTGGGCTCACTATAAAAGCCTGAATTTGAACTTAGTGCATTTCAGGCAAATTTCTTAAAAACTCTTCTTCTCAAGATCCTGCAGGCAGAATCTTCTAATATTTGGTATGCAACATTGTAGGGTGGATCTGATTCAAGTTTGTTCATATCGGCTCCCTGGATTCATATTTGGGCTCACTATAAAAGCCTGAATTCGAACTTGGTGCATTTCAGGCTAACTTCTTAAAAAGTCTTCTTCTCCAGATCCAGCATGCAGAATCTTTTGATATTTGGTATGCAACATTGTGGGGTGGATCTGATTCAAGTTTGTTCAAATTGGCCCCCTGGGTTTATATTTGGGCTCAGTATGGGAGCCCAATTTGAACTTAGTGCATTTCAGGCAAATTTCTTTGAAAATCTTCTTATCAAGATCCAGCAGGCAGAATCTTTTGATATTGGGTATGCAGCATGCTTAGGGGGGTGAGATTCGAATTTGTTCAAGCCAAGTCCCTGGGTTCATATTTGGGCTCACTGTGGTAGCCCGAATTATAACTTAGTTCAAAATGAGGAATTTTCTTTAAAAATCTTCTTCTTCAGATCCAGCAATCAGAATGTTTTGATATTTGGTATGCAGCATCCTTTGGGGGGGGGGGGGGGAGATTCAAGTTTGTTCAAGCCATGTCCCTAGGTCCATATTTGGGCTCACTGTGGGAGCCCCGAATGATAACTTAGTTCAAAATGTGGAATTTTTGTTTAAAATCTTCTTCAGATCCAGCAGTTGGAATGTTTGGATATTTGGTATGCAGCATCCTTAGGGGTGTGAGATTCCAGTTTGTTCAAGCCATGTCCCTAGGTCCATATTTGGGCTCACTGTGGAAGCTTGAATTATAACTTAGTTCGAAATGATTAATTTTCTTAAAAAATCTTCTTCAGATCCTGCAGTCGGAATGTTTTGATATGTGGTGTGTAGCATCCTTAGGGGGGTGAGATTCAAGTTTGTTAAAGCCAAGTCCCTGGGTCCATATTTGGGCTCCCTGTGGGAGCCCAAATTATAACTTAGTCAATATGAGGAATTTTTAGCTCACCGAAGGGAGCTCAACTTATCACTTGCCGTCCGTCGTCGTCATGGTGAACATTTTTCAAACGACTTCTCCTCTGAAACCCCTGCTCCGATTTTCACGAAACTTCATGTGGATGTTCATTACTATATGGCAATTCATGTTTGTTCAAAAAAAAATGGCCACGTCCCTTGGGGGCTCTGTATGAGGCATAACTCTGATAGCACCGTATGAATTATAGAAAAATTATTAAAAAATCTTCTTCTCCAGAACCAGTGGGCAGAATCCTTTGATATTTGGTATGCAGCATCTTGGTATGGGTCTGATTCAGGGTTGTTCAAATCGAGTCCCTTGATCAATATTGGGGCTCCCTATAGGAGCATGAATTTTTCCTTAGTGCAATTTAAGGAAAAATCTTCTTCTCCAGAACCAGTGGGCAGAATATTTTGTATACAGCATCTTGGTATGGGTCTGATTCAAGTTTGTTCAATGGAGTCCCTTGATCAATTTTGGGGCTCACTATGGGGACCTGAATTTTTACTTAGTGCAATTTAAGAAAAAAAATTTAAAAATCTTCTTCTCCAGAACCAATGGGCAGGATCTTTTGATATTTGGTATACAGCATCTTGGTATGGGTCTGATTCAAGTTTGTTCAAATTGAGTCCCTCGATCAATATTGGGGCTCACTAAAGGGGTGTGAATTTTTACTTAGTGCAATTTAAGAAAAAATCTTTAACAATCTTCTTCACCAGAACCAGTGGGCAGAATCTTTAGATATTTGATATGCAGCATCTCGGTATGGGTTGGATTCACGTTTCTTCAAATTGAGTCTTTTGATCAATATTGGGGCTCACTATGGGGCATGAATGTTTACTTTGTGCAATTTAAGGAAAATTCTTTAAAAATCTTCTTCAGAACCATCATGCAGAATCTTTTGATATTTGATCAGCAGCATTGTCCCATTCAGTCCTGTTGATATTTTAACTCCACAGAGAGTATAGATTTACTCTGTAGAACCTTAAGAATAGCTTTTGATAAAATTTGTGTCTTTACAGTATGGAACATTCGGTGAGTGCCTAAGGCCCCCTGGGGCCTCTCGTATTAGCTCACCTGACTGAAAGTCAGGGTGAGCTTTTCTTATCACTCTTCGTCCGCCATGTTTCCGTCTGGCGTCTGTCTCGTCCTGCATGAAGGTGGTGTTTGAGCCTTTTTCCCCTAAACCACTGGCCACATTTTAATTAAATTTCTTGGAAGTAGTGGTTATTTTGGGGCATTTTGATTTTTATGCAAATTAGGTTTCGGCTCATATTGAATAGAGGTGTGGGGGAAAAAATGGCCAAATTTTTTGAAAATCTTCTGATGAACCACCATTACCAGAGACTTCATATGTGGTATACAGAGTCCTTTTGAGGTTTAGAATCAAATTTGTTCAAGAGAAGTTTGTCGGGCATTATTTGCCTTTGTTATGGGAGGGGCAAGAATTTTTGCCACTCCCAAAATTTCTATTTTCCAAACCGAGAGGCAGATTTGAACCATATTCGATATGAGGGTTTATTGGGTCATAAGTACTCAATTTATGCCCAAATTTTTCCCGTCGCCCCATGGGAACCACAGGAGCTAAAAATAGAAAAAAATTAAATCACCCATATCTCCAAAACTACACAGCACTGAAAATTTTTTTTTGGTGTGAAGCTTCCTTAGGACCAACAGAATGGAATGGTAAAAATAATTGCTATCAGTTTTATCATGGGGTACTTTTTAGGGACTTTGAAAAAGTGCTGAGTCAGCATTTTTTAACACTGTGGGTAATGGGAAAAACATGTAAGACTACTTTTATCCCAAATCACTGCTCCAAAAGCTTTCAAATTTCACATATAACATCTTTGGAAGATTGTTTCACATGTTTATTGAAATCAATTCCCTGGGTCCATATTTGGGCTCTCTATGGCAGCCCAAATGTTTAAATTAATGCAGTATGAGGAATATTCTTTAAAAATCTTCTTCTTCAGACCTACCAATAAGAATCTTTTGATATTTGGTATGCAGCATCCTTAAGGGGGTGAGATTCAAGTTTGTTCAAGCCAAGTCCTTGGGTTCATATTTAGGCTGTTCCGGACTTAGAAATTTTGGACCAAAATCCGGAATTTTTTTTGTTGTTTTTTTATGCGTTTCGGTAAATTAAGACAAAAAAAATTTTTTTTTTTTACACTGAAAATTTGGGGTCTGGGTGGGACTTAGAAAATTTTGGAACAAAATCTGGAAATTAGTTTTTTGGTTTTTTATGCATTTTAAGAAGAAAAAAAAATTTCGGCTGAAAATATTTTGTTTGGGAAAAAAATCTGTTTTTTATGCGTTTATCTCAATTTTGGGACTTAAAAGTGCAGGAACTGAAAATAGAAGGAAAATCCTGTGTATTGTGTGGGCACAATCACTTCATCTAGTTGGTATATGCTTTTCTTAGGAGGGGCATATGCAGCTTATTCAAGTCAAGTCCCTGGTTTGATATTTAGACTACCATGTCAGGTGAGCGCCCTCAGGCCCTCTGGGGCCTCTTGTTTATTTATTTTTTGGTGGGGGGGGGGGGGGGACGCTAGAGAGAACACAGTAGTTTAAAACAAAACAAAAATTTCTTTTCGTTGTTGTTTTTTAATACTTCACAGAACTGAGTTTGATAGGAAGCTTTCCTAGGACCAGCAGAAATAAATGGCCAAAAAAGTTGCCTTTGGTTGTGTCATTGCAAATCAAAAAAATTGCTCTTGCTGCTGATCACATGCTGATACACTCATCTGTTTTGACAATTTGAGCCAGGTGAGCACTTTAGGCTCACTTGAGCCTCTGGTTTAGTTAATGATACACATTTTAAATCAGAAATAACAATAAGGCAAGGTTTCCGCTATGGAGGCTGAAAGTCCACTTGGCGGCCTCATTGCCTAAATTAACCTTTTTCTATTTTTTTGTATTGTATAGTTATATAATCTCTGATAACTGTAGACTATTTTATAATTATATCCCTCGCAACGAGTTGGGGGGGGGGGAGGGTTATACTGGAATCACCTTGTCTGTCCGTCCATCCATCTGTCCGTAGACATAATTTTGTCTGGACATTTTCTCAGACGTTTTTGGACCAATCTGCTCAAAACTTGGTATGAATGTTCACTTCCATGGGAACTTGTGCACTTGCAATTATAGTTGCAGTCGGATTATTTTTTCAGAATTATGCCCTTTTCAGCTTCAAATAGCAGGCCTAGAATTTTGTCTGGAGATTTTCTCAGAGTTTATGGGTCGATTCATTTGAAACTAGGTATGGATATTTACTACCATGGGATCTTGTGCACCTGTGATTATAATTTCGATTGGACTATTTTTGCCAGAGTTATGCCCCTTTTCATCTTAGAATGCACAAATTTTGTCTGGAGATTTTCTCAGATGTTTATGGGTTGATTTCTTTGAAACTGGGTATGGATGTTCACTACCATGGGAACGTGTACACTGTGTTTATAGTTTCGATCAGCCTTTTTTTTGCTAGAGTTATACGCCTTTTCATCATAGAATAATGGCAGCGGGGGGAAGGTATGGACACGCCCATCTGGGACAGTCACACCTCTAGCTTAGTAGTGGCTAATGTTTTCTGGGCATGAAAGATGTGCAATATTTTGCCCTTATTTTTTTTTTAAAGTTCTCTTATTTATCCTTAAAAATTCTCTAATTTTTTTTACATTTGTGCCTAAAAATGCCCTTGTTTTTCACAAAAAGGGAGTTGAAAACCTGAAGTGTTTTTTATAGCTAATGTTGCTTCTGTGATGAAACAACCACAATATTGTCACTTCATATAGTGGATTTTGTAATGAAGTAGACTTCCATGACACACAGTTGGTATAACACCTTGAGTCCCCACATACAGAGATTGATCTAGTAGCCAGTGTGAATTTTACCCCAGAAATTCTGATTTGGCTATTAAATCTTAAATGTAGGCTTCTAAGTTGGCTAGTACTGGTCCCTAACACCTCATTTCCTACATTGGTCACTTAGGCAGCTTAGACTTGACTAGTATGTCCTACCCAGCTGAAAGCTTTCATCAAGAAGGTCATTATCAAAACATAATATACCGGTAACTGCAGTTAACCCTTTACCCAACGAATTGCCCGCATCCACCCGCGTAATATGCAAATTCAGCAGTTGAAAAAAAAATTATTTTTCAAAAAATTTCAACAAAACCATATCATGTGACCCCTTGTTGGAACGAGCTTGTCAAGCTCATTCCAACGAGGGGTCACATGATATGTTTTTTTTTTTTTTAATTTTTGAAACATTTGAAAAAATGATATTTAAAATAATAAATTTTGATATCGTCTGCATTGGGTAAAGGGTTAACTGGTAGAATGCTTGATGCCCATATTTGGGCTTTGTGTTGGTCTGAAGGTGCTGCAACTTAAAGGCTTCATGTTCTGAAAATGTAATTCAAATTATCTTTGAAGGGAAATTATATCATCTGTGTGGATTTGCCTTGTTACAATTTATGGGAGAGTGCCTATATAGGCACTCTTCCATAAATTGTAACAAGGTAAAACACATTTTGACACCCAACAATAATTTAGCACTCTGCCTGTTAAGCAGTCAATAAAAAAAGTTTTCAAACAATTTCAACAAAACCACATCATGTGTTCCATCAATGGAATGAGCTCATAGAGTTTTGTTGAAAATGTTTGAAAAATTGAAAAATGGGGGCAAGATGGCTCAGTGGTCACGGCATTTGACTTTAAATCAAAAGGTTCATGGTACGATCCTTGCGAGTGTGTTGTGTCCTTTTGCAAGGTACATAATCCCAATTGCCCATGTGAGGCATGGTGACTAAGGCATACTACACTTGTCTACAACCAATGATAATCCTGCTAGTGCGGAGTTAGTATGTTAAGGAGTCTGTTGCTTGCCACTACTCAGTGGATCTCTCTGGGTACTCCAGCTTCCTTCACTGGTATATCTGTCCAAATAATGAAAATTGAATGACAATTTTTGTGAATAGCTCTGACCAGTTTTGTCCATTACATTGAGTAAAGGGTTAAGAAGTGGGGAATACTGAATTCCATCCATTTGTCTGTACATATATCTCTCTCCGTCCAGACATCCATGCATCTGTCCATCCATTTGTACAAGTCCATAACTCAGTAGATAGTAGTCATCTGACTCTCTTCATGAAATCTTTCTTGATTATCCAACATGTTATGCCCTTTCAGACAAGTTATGTGGTCCGAGATGTGAGCTTGGCCCATTTTTAGCTCACCTGACTGAAAGTCAGAGTGAGCTATAGTGATCACCACTCTTCGTCCATCATTTGTCCATCCATTGTCTGAACAGTATTCTTTCCTCCAAAATCGCTGAACTGATTTCAGTGAAATTTGAGGTGGTTGTTTGTTATGATATCACATATTGATTATGTTCAAATCTTCTTCTCACGTACAATGACCTCATATATGGTACTGAGCTTCCTTTTGAGGTGTGGAACAAAGTTTGTTCAAACGAAGTTTGTATTGAGAGAAGCAAGATTTTTAGTCCCACCCAAAATTTCTATTTTCTGAAATGAAGGTCCTATTTGAACCAAATATGGTGTGTGGTATTATTGGGTCATCAGTACTTGATTCATGTAAAAAAAAACTTTCCTGCATCCACGTGGGAATCTCTGGAGCTAAAAATAGAAATATTTTTTAAAATGCCTATATTTCTCAAGCCACACAGTACAGAGAACTGTTATTTAATATGGTGCATCCTAAGGACCAGTAGAACTGAATGGTAAAAAAATTGCAATCAGGTATGTAAAAGGGTATCGTAGGGGGGGATCGAAAATTTGCTGAGTCAGCATATTTTCAAATAATTTAAAAAAAATTTTCCCTTCAGAACCACCAATTAGAACCTTTTGATATTTGGTATTCATTATTCCTCGGGGGGCGGATTCAAGTTTGTTTGAGTTTTCAATATATAATATTTGACTTGTAGTTTGAACATGCTCACCAAGCTTGTTGTAGTTGGGGAAGGGGAAGGAAGGGTTATAAATACTTTTAGAAACAATACTTAGATACAGTAATTGCAACCGTGTAAATTGAATACTCACTTTGCCAATGAAAATTATTCAATTAACAGGAATATTCAATTAACAGGGATATTGTCACTCTTGTATTCTAGAGATAAACTTAGCATTTATTCTATTATATCTTGTTTGACAGAACTCCATGACAACAAGATATAATAGATTAAATGCCTGTATTGGATGCACTGAGGCCAAATAGGTCTATAAACAATGGAAAACTGTGGAGAGTCTGGGTAATTTCTTACAGGTTACAAGATTTTTTTTATTCAATTAACAGGAGTTTACTCTATAACCTATATTAAATTAACAGGTCAGATTTGTAGAGGGGGTATGGTAAATGGTTTTGTGTTGGGAAATTATTTTCAGTTGACAGGGTTATTCAGTGAAGTGATATCCAATTAAGTGGGCGCCACTGTATTGGACAGATATGTTATCTGGAAGCCTCATAGGGTAAAAGGTTAAACATTTTGTAGCTGTTCCTCTTGCAAAACAAGTTCCAATACTAGGTAAAAAAAAAAAATAAAAATCTGTTTCTCAGGCCCTCCTGCATGGTCCTTGTGGCTGTCACATCCTCTCTTTTTAAAACCAAACGTAAAAAAATAAGAATTAAATGGTTTATGTCTGTTATTTTAACAAAATTAATAAAATTGATAAATTTATCATTGAGTGCAACAAAGATTTGTTGCACTCAAGGGACGAAATACACCACCACCCATTCTATTCTGTAGAAAACTAAAATAAAAAAAAACACCCTTCCACATGCAGTTTTACAAAAAACTGGCCTGAGGAACAGAAGATCTACTTTGTGGGTGCCTTACATCTAAAATATATTAGTGTGTCAATCCTACAATAATATAAAGATCCTCAAAATATGTAGTGTGGACATTTCTTAAAAAAATTATGGGGGATTCTGATTTTTATGTGGATTATAAAGAGGAAAAAGATCAGCTTTCATGGGGGAATCTATCAAAATTCACATTTTTCATGCTTATTCATTGGGAATTTTCTGTGGATTTCCATCTGAAATAATGAAACTGAAAATATCTGCATCTGACTCACAAAAATTATGATTGATTGAGAAGGTTCTCCTGAAAACGTGATAGAATCAGTACTTGTTTTTTGAAAGGGGCAAGTTTAGTCATTGGTTTAATAGGATCTGGGGCCAATACTATAAAACTTTTACAGTTGTATTTTCTAGAATTGTATTTTCTACCTCTTTATATAACTGACTAAAATGAATCATTGGCATTTTAAAAGGAATGGCAATTAGCAAACTGGCAAATTGCCAGATCTTTGAAAATGCTAATGGTTCCTTTTTCCTCATTTAAAGTCATAACTAGAAAATACAATTCTAGAAAATACAACTGGAAAAGTTTTATAGTATTGGCCCCTGGTAACCAGTAGGTGGAAAAAATTATCGAAAGTGGGCAGTGTATATGAAAACAACTCTCAGAATTGAACATCATTCTTTTACTGATGTTCAGACATATTAAGCTGAAAGTTGTAAAATAGTGATATTTCTGACATATTAATTTTTACTTCGCTCAAAGAGTAAAATTTATTGATTTCTGTGAGATTCTGTTGAAAATCCAAATTATCTTTCTTATTTAACAAACATTTATTGTGAAAAATAGTGAATCTCCCTCTAAAAGAGTGAGACTAAACATGTCTGCTAACGTTGTGATGTAGCCAAAGTTGCGTAAAGTCTAATTAAACCCTGATAAATAAAGATTCTGATGAGATAATTGAAAGACTGTCAGTAGAACATAATTGTCAAAGTACAAAATTTCATGAGAACGCTTGTTCAATTCTTGTAAAAGTTATATGAAACCAAATAATGGTCAGATGGTTAATCCTTTACCTAATGAATCAGCCATATCCATCTGCATAATTTACAAACTGAGTTGTTGAAAAAAAATTATTTTGAAAACAATTTAATCAAAATCATATGTGACCCCCTCATAGGAATGAGCTCGTCGAACCAGCCATATCTGCCCATGTAATCTACAAACTGACCAGTTGAAAAACAAATTATTTTTAAAAATATTTCAACAAAACCATATCATGTGACCCCATATTGGAACGAGCTCAGTGAGCTCGTTCCAATAAAAGGTCACATGATATAGTTTTGTTGAAATATTTATTTTATAAAATAATTTAGCTCTCTACCAGTTAAGAGTGTGTATACCCCATTAGTGAAGGTCTTGGTTCTTCGTTGGGGAAAAGATTAACTTTTCATTAGGGCTTCATGGTATATTGGTAAGCCAGTAATTATTGGTATTGAGAATGATATCGGATGAATATCGGTATTGTTTTAAAAGTACTGGTATATTTTAAGAAACGGTACTGTATCAGGCCTGGGAGGAGTTAACGTGTTAATGCGTTAACGCGTTAAAATATTTTAACTGAGTTAGAAAAAAATTAACACGTTAATAATGCGAGTCTTCAAATTCGGAGATTAAATCAACCGCGCACGATGATGACAGTGTTTTCGCGTCAAAGTTTTATTTGTAGATGACGAAATAACCTATTACTCTAAAATCTAAATGGAATCGCCCAGCACGGTCATCCAGTTCCAGTCGGTCGTGCCATACACTTGCTCGGAGATTTGATTCAGCATCTTCGATCTCGTTCATCATAATAAGTATAAGTAATATTTCAAATTTTCAACGATAGCGAGTCTCGTGTGGCCAACTGATCATGCCTCCTACGTTGTGGATATGGAAGCACCTAACGAAGTTAGAAGACGGTAAAGTTGAGTGTAACAACTGCCATAAGAAAATGTCGATGAAAGGGGGTACAACTACTCTCAAGTACCGTTTAGAGAAGACTCATGGAATGAGATACCCCACAGGTGAGACTCCATCTAAAATTACATTGAAACTCCCGCCTTCCTTCTCTCAGTCATCGGCCACGGAAACCAGAGCTCCTGAGCTTGAGGGTGAGTCTCAATCAGCTTCTAGTACCACACACACGACAGCCAGTACAGAGCTCGTCATAGATGTGGACGCTTCCTGTCGAGATGCTTCAGGTCGGGTAGTCAGTGGGAGTAGCATCAAGCAAAAGGGGGCTACGTCAATAGCTGCACAAGGACAGTCCGTCCTAACAGAATGGGTGTCTGCTTAAAAAAAAACGACCCTGTTCAGCAAGCCGAGCATCAGAACTCACGAAACTGGCAGTGGGCTGTGTTGTGAAAGACCTTCAGCCACTTTCATTCTGCAAAGATGAAGGGATGCGCACATGGTTGCTCTTCATCGAACCAAATTACCAACCCCCAACCCATAGAACGATGCGGGAACACTTGATGAAAATATACGACGTCAATCGAAAGTGTTTGATGTCAGAGTTGAAATGTATGGAAGTTAGCATTACTGTTGATGGGTGGACCAACACACAGATGGTGGGATTTTTCACGGTGATGGCACATTTCATAAGCGGAGACTGGAAAATGAAATGTTATAATTTAGACAGTCCCAATATCAACGGCCGTCATACCGGTGAAAATGTAGCACAAGTTATAGATGCAACCATACAAGACTGGGAAATGGAGTGTTTCGTGTGTGTTCATGACACAGCTGCAAATATGAACAAAAGTCTGCGTCTTAGTAAATGTGTGAAATATGACTTCAGGTGTTTAGCACATATCCTGCAATTGGCAATAAACGATGCTTTGAAAGAGAGTGATGGAGGTGAAGTGATAGAGTTGATTGACAGTTCGTGAACTGATAAAGTTCAAGGGGAAATCGGAGAACTTATCCCGGGAGATTCGAAAATATCGTGAGCAAGTGTTACCAGATGATGTGCAGAAGGTTGAGTTACAAATGGACTGTGACACCAGATGGAACTCCACCTGCATGATGCTCAAAAGTTTTCTGAAATGCCACACGGCAGTAGACCTGGCTGTTAAAAGCCTTTGTAAGCCAGAAAACAAGCGAAAATTTTACTTCAGCCCAGAGCAAGTTTCATTGAGAATCTCAAGAAAACTACTGATCAGTGGCAGGGGAAGAAATTTGTGACCGTGTCGACTGTGTACCCTGTTATCTTTGCAGTCGTAGAGTCGATGAAGTCGATCAAAACCACATCCTCCGGGGAAGCACTCAAGACCATGTTGATTGACAATATCACGGAAAGATTGTCTATGAATGACGATGAGTTCCTCAGTGATATGAGTATTCCCATGATTGCCTCTTACTTGGATGCGCGTTTCAAAAACTTATCATTTGTCAAACCACATGTGGCCGCATCAGTGAAGCGAACAGTGAGAGAAGAAGTCGGCAAACTGGCGACCAGTGAAACTGATGAAGTCAGTAATTCTTCTTTTTCGCAGGACGTTCAACCTCCACCCACGAAACAAGCAAGAAAATCATTTCTTGAAGAATTGCTTGGATCGAACGACCAAGAATCATCTGCTGATGAAGTTGCTGAGTATGATAAGTTCCGGACTGCTCCTGTCACAGCCGACCCTTTGAAATGGTGGCAAGACCACGAAAGACTCCTTCCCAAAATGGCGGGACTTGCGAGAAGATACTTAGCTATTCCTGCTACGTCTGCATCGTCAGAGCGGCTGTTTTCGACATATGTCCTGGTGTTCGAGCAAAGACGGATGTCTTTGTCTAAAGACGTGGCTCGGGCAATAATATTTATGCATGAGAATTCGGAGTGAGCGACTATCACTTAACTTGACTTAACTTAAGAGTATAGAACTTTTGAGCACCCGAAGCACGCACTCATCGAACTTTGCCGGAGTCCGGAGTTTTTCCAGTATTTCAAAGAATGCAAAGAACGCTGTTCATGAGTTACTAGTCATTTATTTGTTCATTAAAACATGTAACATCATGTTACGTTGAACAATTGTCGATTTTACTCATTATATGTACAAAAGACCACAGTTAACGTTTTATTAACGCGTTAACGCGTTATTTCGTTAACATGTTAACTACGTTAAGAAAATTTTAACTCCTCCCAGCCCTGTACTGAATCAAATTATCAAAGTTGATATATTAAGTGAAAAAAACCAGTTACTGCATTCTGTCATGTCTGTCATTCCCCAGATGTCAATCATAGAAAACAGATGAATACTTCATGAAACTCCTCCCAGACTGACAACTCCTGTTATGAAGTCCATGTCAATCACTCTTCATTTGTCCAATGAAAACACAGCTTGCAGCGAACTTGAGCTGCAAAGGTTATAAATAAGTATACCCATACCAGCAATTTGAAATCGAAACTGAAAGTGGAGTATTTCAGGAGTGCGTCAAATTCAGGTGATGAATACTTTGGCAGATCTGTCTATGTAATCTCAAGTTTTTCCTTATGGATAGTAAAATTACTCACAAAATCATTTTAGGGAGTGTTTGTTTTATTTATTCTCTCCCTCTCAAAAACAGATAAAACCTGAAGCCAAGTTGATCAACATTTCTATCAACACTGTCATTGTGAGCTTTGAACTTCATAATGGCCACATATGTGAGCATTAACACAACCATACCACTGACCATATCTATCAACACTTAAACCTTTACTCAATGAATGAGCCACATTCGCCCGCATAATATGCAAATTCAGCAGCTGAAAAAATAATATTTTCAAAAAATTTCAACAAAACCATAAAATATCATGTGACCCTCTTTGGAACGAGCTCATCGAGCTAGTTCCAAAGAGGGGTCACATGATGGTTTTGTTGAAATTTTTTTTTTAAATTTTAAAATAATAAATGTTGATATCGTCTGCGAAAACACAGAAAACACAGAAAGCCCTACTCGGGCTAGGGGCTGTATTTATGAACTGATCTTCACGAAACTTCTTGGGTACCTTTGTTATCACCTTGGGACAGGAACGAGTGTTTTTGGGTGTGGTCTGAAATTCAAGATGGCCGAAATTAGGTGCAATCAGTTTTTTGTACAGAACTTCTAGGACTACGTTTGTTATCATCATGGGATGGTAACAAGTGCTTTTGGGCTTGCCCCAAAATTTAAAATGCCTGTCGGCAGTCATTTTTACGAGAATTGTGTGTATTACATTTTTTGTACAGAACCTGTAACGAAGATTTTTTATGTCAGTAATATTTGCTATAAATTTATTGGATGCCTTTGTTATCACTGTGGTATGAGAACAAATATTTTTGGGTTCAGTCAGACCCACTTGGGGACTCAAAAAGGGAGATAATTAAAAATCTTTTCCAAAAACACCAGACAAAATAATGTTTCTTCAATTCAGCATCCCTAGGATGTGTATATTCAAATGTATTGAAGCCAAGTTCCTGTGTTAATATTTGTTGTTTGGGAAGTGTAAACATTATTAGCACAACCCGATTTTCTATTTCGAATGATAAAAATAAAACCTCCTCACCTGTGGGAACCCTATGAGCTAAAGATAAAAAAATCAAATACCTATATTTTAAGAAGGACTGGACAAATATTTATTAATTAGTATGAATCAACCTTAGAAGGGTTTGAAGCAAACAGGCCAAAACAATTGCTAACATTTGGCTTATGGTGCACCATACAAGGATCCCCATTGTAACATTAACCCCTTGGAGATTTCTTTTCCAGTTTAGCATCTAACTGTCACCCATCTTTACTATACTTTACCTGTACATTTGTTACAGGCTACGGTCAGTATTTATATACATACCTTTACAATACTTTACATGTACCTTTGTTATCAGGTCATTTATTTATTTATTGATGTTTAAGGTCACATATTTATGCACAATGGCTAATCATGACCGTGACAGTTTTACGGGTGGAGGAAGCCGGAGTACCCGGAGAGAACCACTGAGCAAAGACGAGCAGCTGCCAGCTCCCCAACATCGTAACTCCGCACTGCAGCACAGGCAGGGTTAGATTGGTTGAAGACATGCGTACCATCGACGTGCAGTACGCCTTAGTACACAGCGTCATTGTGCCCCCACGCGGGCAATGGATATGAAGTGTCTTGCCCAAGGACACAACGCGGTTGCCGCAGGTGGGATTCGAACCGAGGACCTCTCGACTTGCTGCCTGCACCTCTACCTACTGAGCCACCGCGCTCCCATTTATCAGGTCATTACCTAGATGTGTGTCATTGCTGTGTCACATACTGTACATGTCTTACACGTGTTGTTCTTCAGTGTCATTGACACTTTCATTTGAAAGGGTGAGGGGGAAACTAATCGGGCCTGGACATCTTCCCCTCAGCCCTCTTTCATTTTTGTCCAAAAAATACCTGCAAGGCTCTAAGATTGTCTATTTCTGATTCACTGCTCTGTTATTTAACTGTTTATGATTGGAAGAATTTTTTTTCTTCCAAGTTTTCTATATTATATTTTGACATGGGTGGGGTGTGGGGGAAGATAATCAGGCCTGGACATTTTCCCCTCCACCCTTTTCCTTTTTTGTCCACAAAATTGCTGCAAGATTCTAAGATTGTTAATTTTGTTGTCACTGTTCCCGATATTCAATTGTATAGGATTGGAAGAATTTTTTTCTTCCAAGTTTTCTATATTATATTTTGACATGGGTGGGGGTGAAGATAAGCCGGCATAGATATCCCCACCCCCACCCCCATGTCACCTTGTCAAAGTCCTGTAGACATTCATACAATCTTTACAACCATTGTTTGGATTTTGCTATGGTTGTTTGAGTGTGCAAATAAAACCTATTTATTAATTTTTTTCAAATGATTTCTATGGGAATGGGTGAAGAGGAAGATAATCATATTTTGACATGAACTTAAAAGGAAATGCATAAATGTATGTATTCAAGAGTTTGAACAACTTTTTCAATGTTAATGTGATGCAAATTCAGTAAATAAATGTTATGTTATTATAAGTATTTTTTTTGGTGGGGGAAGATATTCAGGGTGGGGGAAGATATCCTAGGATAACTTCCCCGCTGGTGGGATATCCTAGAACATCTTCCCCGGGTTGGGGGTGTACAAGGGGTAAGATATCATGGCATACTGGTATTGAAATTTGAATACTGAGCAGCCCTACTTTTCGTGGCAATCGGAGTATTGTTTTGAAGGTTCAAAAACCCAGAAAGTGAAGCAATAAATGTCACAAATTGACCCAAGGAACACATCAACTAGTAAAGATTTCAGACATTAATGTATATATGGTTCACATTTTTCAGAACCCCGCCCCCATTTTTCAGGAACAGCAATCTCTCCTCCCAATCCGTGACACTGACTTTGACATGATCCTTCTTTTAAAAGTTGTCAATCAAATCTTGGGAGATGCTAAACCATTCTACCCCGGTAGGAAAAACTTCTAAGCATTATTTTAACCCTTTACCCAACGAATCGCCCGCATCCGCCCGCGTGATATGCAAATTCAGCAGTTGAGAAAATATTATTTTTCAAAAATTTTCAACAAAACCATATCATGTGACCCCTCGTTGGAACGAGCTCGTTGAGCTCATTCCAATGAGGGGTCACATGATATGGTTTTGTTGAAATTTTTTGAAAAATATGAAAAAATGATATTTAAAATTATAAATTTTGATATCGTCTGCGTTGGGTAAAGGGTTAAGAACAAAATTTGCCATAGTCTCGTCAAGAGTATAAATGCTTGCCATTTATTCCAATGTCAGGTGAAATTTTTGCTTCCAATAAAAAAAACTAGTTCAGTGAGATAACTCCAATTGGTGAACAGATCTGTAATGAGAGATTTTTAATGAAAAAATTACAACTACTAATTTGAAACTGGACCTGTAAATTGGATTTGACTTTCATTTCTTACACTGCTTGTCAATAATCTACACTTCAATAAGTGTAGATTATTAACTGGTAGAGTGCTGGAAGCCCATATTTGGGCTTTACTCTGACATGCAGGGACCGTAATGTAAAGGCCTCATGTTCAGTGGATATGCTTCATATTATCTTTAAAGTGAAATTATTTAGTCTGTATGTCTTTGCCTTGTTACAATTTATGGTAGAGTGCCTTTAGGCACTCTCCCATAAATTGTAACAAGGCAAAGACATGTGAACAAATTTTGATGGTCAAAAATAATTTAGCACTCTACCAGTTAACAAGCAGTTCAAGAAATGAATGTTTAGTTTGCTGTTTACCCAGCAGTAGAGTTCATATAAAAATACCTGTGAATAAATATTTGCTGTTTTTTTTTTTTTTATCTGATTTCAGTTTTTTTCTTGCCGAACTACAAAATTTTGAGACCAAGTTGTGATGGTGTAGCTGTGTTATCTGTAGCATACTCATGAAGGCCTAGTGCCAAAAGCTTGGCAAAGAGTTATTACGATGTTATACAAAGTTTTAATTTCTTTAAATTTACGTGAAAATGGGTCTTCAGACAATTTTCATGTAAATTCAAAGAAATAAAATGTAACCAAAAGCTTTATTTTCTCAGGATATCAGTCATATGAAAAACTTCTTCCTCTGTGCAAACATGCTTTGAGTCTTTTTTCATCAGGTCCAAATCACACCTCTGATCATGTGACTCCTCATTGGACAGTGCTTGTTATGCCCACGACTTGAAAAGTCGAAACGGTACCTAGTGGAGACCTCCGTCCATTTGTTCATCCATCCATTTGTCTGTCCGTCCGTACCAACATTTTCCCATGTATCTCAGCCACTGCTACTCCGATTTGAATGATATTTGGTGATGTGATAGAGCATCATGGTGGAATGATGCTTGTACAGCGTGAGATTCTTCCACACAGTTTTTCCAGAGTTATGGGCTTTTTTCGACTTAGAAAATTCAAAATTCCTTTCATCCGAACATTTTCCCATGCAACTCAACTACAGCTACTCCATTTTGAATTATATTTGGTATCGTGTTAGAGTAATATGTGGGTAACGATACTTGTCCCGCATAAGTTTTTTCTACACATTTTCTCCAGAGTTCTGCCCCTTTTTCGACTTGGAAATTTTTAAATTCCCTTCTGTACAAACATTTTCCCTTGTATCTCAGTCACTACTGCTCTGTCTTGAATGATATTTGCTGTGGTACTAGAGCATCATATCGTTATATACAAAACCTATGTAGTGTGAGTTTCTTACACACATTTTCCCAGTGTTATGGCCCCTTTTCACTCTTTCGACTTAGAAATGTTTTTGAGGTCGGGGGCATTAGCAGTGCTTTACAATGCTGGCCTCTTGTTTCAGTTGGGTGGGGGGGGGGGGGGGGGGTGCAAACAATGTTATTATGTAGAAATTTTTTTTTCTCAATTGCTCAGTTTGTAAATTTTGTGGTCCGATTTGTCCAGTTCATTAGGCAAAAGGTTAACTGGTGGAGTGCTTGAAGCTACTGTCATGGCTCTTATGAGAAGTGCTGAAAGCCACTTCAGTGGCTTCACACTGTAAGCATTTTAGCTTGTTGTTTGCCCAGCAGTAGAAAAAAAGTGCATATAAAAATATCAATGAATAAATATTTAAATAAATAGAGCATTGCTTGTTTACTGTTATAAGTACTTGCATAATATGACCTAGTGTCCAATAACTGGAATGGTACTTGCCTCTAAGATGAGCAATATGATTTTGAGAAACAAATGACTAAATAAAATCCACTTCATTCATTTCTTGCTGTTGTGATATAGGCATAGATGCTGAGTGGGATGTTGAACCTCAGTTAACAGCATTACAGACCAATCTGTCAAAAAACTAATTTGTAGCAAAAATTAACAGTGGAAATTCTGTGCTGAAGAAGCCCTATATTAGTTCGATTATTTTTCAAAATTTTCCTGTTTTACCATATATTTCTCTTCTTTCAGATGCAATTCACTTTTGGAAAACTTTTGTTTCTAAGCAAAATTAGGCACTTTGAATGCCAAAATAATTCCATTTAAGGCACATTCTAAGAAATCTCTTTGAGAAGTAGTGCAGTGCAGTCGAACCTTGTTAATTGAATAACCACTTTGCCTTTAAAGGTTATTCAAGTATCCTGGCTCTATTGAAAAGTGCTGGATGCCAATTTAGTGGCTTTACACTGTATGGAATAGCTTGATGTTTGCTTAGCAGTAGAAGAAAACAATTTATATAAAATTGTTTGGTTGTAATTTATTGGAGAGTGCCAATTGGCACTTTCCACCATCAACTGTAGCAAAACATTTATGAACAAAATATTGTTAAACTGAGGGTACACCTGCTGGTAGCATGGTATCTTTGAAAAAAATACCCATGTTTCAAATCACCTCTGAAAAATAATTTTGCATTCAACCAGTTAACTAGTAGACTGCAGGAAGCTCATATTTGGGCTATATTCTAAAGTGCAGGTACAGTAGAATCCTCTTAATTCTACTGTACCTTTATCTTAATTAATACATTCTGCCAGTGAAAATTATTCAGTTAACAGGAGTATACCATTAACAGGGATTTGGTCAGTTTCCTGTGTTCTGGAAGTAAACTGATCATTTATTCTATTATATCTTGTTTGACAGAGCTCATAGAGCTCTGTCAAACAAGATATAATAGAAGAAATGCCTGTATTGGATGTAGTGAGGCCAAAAAGGTTGATAAATAAGGGGAATTTGGTGCGCGTCACAGTAATTTTTTCGACATATTACAAAAATTTATATACAATTAACAGGAGTTTACTCTGCAACCCATATGCAATTAACAGATCAAATTTGTACTGAAGGTATGGTAAATGATTTTGTGTTTGAAAATTTTATTCAATTAACACGGATATACAATTAAGAGATATCCAATTAAGTGGGCTTCACTGCCACAACTTAAAGGCTTCAAATTAACATTGAAGTCAAATTATTTAGTCTATTTGGATTTGCTATGTTAAATTTTATAGGTTAGTTTTGATGACCAAAAATAATTTTGCACTCTGCCTGTTAACAGGGTTGACTTCCTTTATTCTAGTGATCAACTGAGCATTTATTCTATTATTACATGCCTGTTCTTTGTAATCCTCATTTACAGCAACACTAAACCATGCAGAAAATAATCTGTTCTGTACATATGTGCAGAACGGAAATCGTTGACAGACTGACTGTTTTTAAATAGAAGCAAAATGTCACTGGAATTTCCTACAAATCATGTAATGCAATAACAATCTGAATCACTAGCAATAGCTGAAAATCGTCCCCTGTGTTCCAATGTGTTCTATGTGCTAGTAGGCACATAGAACACATTGGAACTCAGGGGACGAGATAGTAACACGGATTCCCCTCGCAAATTTGATTGGTGATAAAATGTGTTGTTTTTGTTGATAGTTGTCAAATGAATTGCTGAGTGTCCTTCTAACAATTGTTTTTATAGATGTGAAGGCATGTAATAAACACAGAATGACACATGCATGTGAATGGGTTAATCGACATAGCGCTTGTGTCATCGCGGAAGGATAAAACTCAAGGCCTGCAGCCTCTCATTTTATCCTTCCACACTGGCACTCGTGCCATATCGATTAACCCATTCACACATGTGTGTCGTTCTCTGTATTTATATCTTGTTTGAAATAGCTCGACGAGATAGATTAAATGTCTGTATTGGATGTACTGAGGCCAAATTGGTCTATAAACTTGTAAGAGGAATTTGGTGATCGTCAGAGTAATTTCGCAACCTATTCAGTGCATTTTTCCCCAATTAAGGAGGCTTCTTTATAACCTGTATGCAATTAACAGTTCCAATTTGTACTGAAGGTATGGTAAATGGATTTGTGTTTGGAAATTATATTCAATGAACAGCATTATTCAATTAAGAGATATCCAATCAAGTGGGCTCCATACTTTTTACAGTGATAAAAAAGTTCTTTTTTTTTAACTAGGATAATTCCCATTTGGATCCCAAGGAGGTGATGCACTGCATGTTTACTATGGTAGATAACTACTTCACTGGTATAAGCATACCTGGGAGCAATGCCTGGGGTGTGAGTTCCCGAAAGTGAGCAACATAATTATAAAAGATTGACTAAATTTGACTTTTTGTTGTGCACACAATTTTGATGAAGATGCTAAAAGTGTCCGAAAACACAATTTAATATAAAAATTGAATAAATTAAATGAAGTCTTTATTATCATGGTCCCAGCTGTTTTTCATGGAGTCCCAGTTTTGTGGCTTCTAAAACGGAGAAAGTTAATTTCATGTTAAGCGGGAGCTAGATTGTCACCGCCCTTTAAGTCCATGCCTCCATCTCAAAATCTGTCTATCCATCTGATATTTTTGTGCAAACAACTCGTCCTACATTTTAAACGATTTCGATCAAACTTCTCAACATTATGACTGACAAGTGGACATGCTTATAATCAAAATTTTGATCTGCGATAATTTTAACTGGGTTTTCTCCCTTGAACTTAGATTTATTTTGGATTTCCAAATGAGATTCTCCTGTGCACATCTCCAACTTTAATGAACCAATTTCGATGAAACATCTCAAACATGCCCACTAATGAGTGAACATACGCATATTTTCAAATTTTCTATCTGCGATGATTTTAACTACGTTATCCCCTTTTTAACTTAGAAAATTTGATTTTGATTTCTATACAAGATTTTTGAGTGCCCAACTCCAGCACTTATCAACCAGTTTTGATGAAACTTTTTATACTTTATGACTAACAAGAGGACGTGCACATGTTGCAAAATTTTTGATCTGTGACAGTTTTAACCAGGTTATTTCCCCTTCACTCAGAAGATTTAGCATTTATATCTCTATGAAATTCTGGTGTGTGCAATTCATCCTACATGTTTCAAACCATTGATTTCAATTAAACTTCTCAAACTGTTATAACTAACAAGTGGACGTTTGCATATTCAAAACATTTTTGAACTTTGAAAATTTTAATCCGGTTACCTCCCTTGACCTTAGATTTATTAAGGGTTTGCAAATGAGATTCGTGTGTGTCCAACTTCAGCTAAATTAATGAAACGATTTTGATGAAATGTCCCAAACATGATCACTAATGAGTGAACATGTGCCTATTTCCAAATTTTCCATCTGCGATATTAACCCTTTACCTAACATGAAAAGCAGACGACACTTGCAAACAAAATTCTTGATTAACTATTTTTTTTTCCATTTTTTGTCTCAAAAACTTAGGTTATGACCTCTCTTTGGAACGAGCTTGACGAGCTCGTTCCAAAGAGGGGTCATAACCTATGTTTTTGAGACAAAAAATGAAAAAAATAATGATAATTAATTGGCGATTTTTGAGAATAGCGCTGGCCGGTTTTGGCCGTTAGGTTAGGTAAAGGGTTTACTCTGTGATCAACTCCCTTCAGCTTTGAAAACTGGATTTCAATTGCTATTCAAGATTTTTGTGTTTTCTCCGCTCCTACATTTATCAACCAATTTTGATGAATCTTTTGATACGTTATCTCCCCTTCAACTTGGAAGATTTATTATTGTTTTCTTTTTGAGATTCTTGTGTTCAAAACTTCTACATTTATGAACTGATTTTGAAAAAACTTCTCAAACATTATAGGGCTAACAAGTGGATATGCGCATAATCCAACATTTTTGATCTGCCACAATTTTAACCAGGTTATTGCCCTTGAACTGGAATTTATTATAGATCTCCAAAGGTGATTCTCGTGTGCAGCTACTCCTACATTTATAAATTGAATTAAAACTTTTGAAATATGACAACTAGAGCTGAAATGGTTAAGGGGTTTTCTTGAACGATTAATCACATGGATTAACCTTGGTTAACTGATTAATCACCTGTTCAAATAGATATCTGAATAATTGCCATACCATTGATGATTTACAGCATGAATGAACCCTTTACCCAATGTAACAAACAAATCGACAAGGCCGATATACAATAATCTACATTCAAATTTATTATGTTTTAAAATTCCTTGGTGACAAAAAAACTTGTTGGTGACAAGTCCATAAATGTGACAAAAAGTATCCGAATGACATGCACTATTGAGAGGAGGGTGTAGACATCATGAAGATACACTTGCATACCAAGTATGGTGTCATTCCATCAAGTATTTTAGGAGTTATGGTGTTTTTTAAACTCGTTGGTGACAGACCGACAGACCGACCGACAGACAGACCGACATTGTCAAGTATAGAGCTTCTCGTTGCAGCTACAAACCTAGCTTATGACCCCTGAGGTGTCTTAAGCTATGTTTTTGAGACAAAAATTAAATTTTTTTTAGTAATTTACGAATTTATTAGCAAAGTATCATCGACTACCCGCAATGGGTAAAGGGTTAAGAATGACCATTTCCAGCTACTGATACAGTATAATGATCATGCAAGTAAACAAGTATGTCAGCAAGTCACTTGCATGCTTTTCTCTGTCTCATATTTGATGTGAGTCAGTGTGACAATGTTTGCTTGTTTTGGAGCAAGTTTGTCCCTTTGTTGATCCATATAAGACAGGAGTTCAAAAGTAACGGTTAAACAAACAATTACTTTTTGGATCGATCAAGATGTTGATCATTGATTAATCGGTTAACCATTTCAGCTCTAATGACAACCAACAATGAACATGCGCAGAGCCCAGAATTACACCCCTTGAATTTACAACTGATTTGGAAGTGCCATGTTAAGATGTGCATTCTGGAAAGTATGAAGTGTGTGGTGGGGGGGGGGGGGGGGGGGGGGGGGGGGGGAGGTTGGGTGTTAATCACATTTAACGATAGTTCCAGTATCTATTTTCTTTAACCTTTAACCCAACACACACAATATAAAATTTTTTATCTTATTTGTTTTTAGATTTTAAAAAAAAATTAACAAAACTGTATTGTGACACCCGCATTGGAACGAGCTTGATGAGCTTGTTCAATGGGGTGTCACATCATGTGCTTCTGTCAAAGGTTCTCTTTTCAACTGCTAAATTTATAAATTACTTGTTCAGATGCGGCTGATTCATTAGGGTAGGTGAAGGGGTAAATGCAGTGGAACCCTGTTAATTGAATAGTCATGTTGCCTATGAAAAATACTCAGTGGGAAGGAGAATATTCAGGTATTCATTTAAATGGAATTTTGGCATTCTCCTGTTTTCTAGTCATAAACTGGGCATTCTATTATAACTCGTTAGACAATGCTGAGATGGAGCTCTGTCAAACAAGTTGCTTAGTGCAATAGGAGGCATAATCTTTAAAAATCTATTTAGATGCATCAGTCAGAATCTTTTGATATTTGGTATGTAGCATCCTTAGTAGGGTAAGATTCAAGTTTGTCCAAAGCAAGGCCTAGCTAGAGTTGCACGATATTCAAAACAGAATACCGGTATCGGTATTAAAAGAAATACCATGGTATACCGCTATATCGAAAACTGTTTATATATCTGAGCATGAGTACCACAATCGAGACTTGAGGCATCACAGTCAGAATGAATCAGCATGCCTTGATGATGTGTTTCGAAAAACCTTTATACACCACGCAGACAATATCAAAATTTATTATTTTAAATATTAGTTTATAAATTTTAAAAAAAAATTCTACAAAACAATATCATGTGACCCCTCAATGGAATGAGCTCAAGCTCCTTCCAATAAGGGGATCACATGATATAGTTTTGTTGAAAGTTTTGAAAATTATTTTTTCGACTGCTGAATTTGTATATTACGTTGGTGCATGCAGATGATTCCTTGGGTAAAGCAATAATATTATTCATTCTGAGCTACAGTTAAAAAACTCAAGACATATCTTGAAAATTAAATTGTGGGTAAATAAATAATGACGATAAGCCGATATTTTTGTAATTTCACCGGTATTCAATCGATATTGGTTTGAATACCGGTATATATTGGCTTATCGATATATCGTGCAGGCCAAGTCCTAGCTGTGTTTATATTTGGGTTCCCAAGAGGAGCCTGAATTTTAACTCTTTTTAATAAAAATCTTTTTCTGGTCCACCATTCAGAATCTTTTGATGATTGGTATAGAGAATCCTTTGGAGGGCAGATACAAGTTTGTTCAAATCAAGTCCCAAAGGTCATATTTGGGCTCCCTATGGGAACTCAAAATTTAACAAATAAATATGAGGAATATTCTTCAAAAATCTTGTTTTTCGGATCCGGATACCACTTAGAAACTCATGATTTTTAGCTTAACTTGACAAAGTCAAGATACGTTATTGCCATCACGTGTGCGAATGTCTGTTATTCTTTGAGTCTGTTAGTCTGTGAATCTGTTAGTCTGTGTGTCTGTTCACATTTTCATTTAGCACAGGCTACACCTCGTAGTTCTTATCCGATTGTCACAAAATTTCATATGCAGGTTTGCGGTCATGTCCAGATGAGAATGTCCCCTTTTGGTCGCGATCGGTCAACCATGATTGCTGCCCGAGCCCAAAACCTGAAAACCTTTAGGCACAGTGTACAAGTCGTATTTATGAAGGGATTTCATTGTAACTTGGTAGGATGCCTCTGTATAATGTCTAGATGAGAATGTCCCCTTTTGGTCATGATATGTCAACCGTGATAGCAGCCCAAGCCCGAATCCAAATCTTTTAGCACAGTCTGCAGATCATATTTAATATGGAGGGATTTCATTGTATCTTGGTAGGATGACTCAGTATGATGTCTAGATGAGAACTTCCTTATTTGGTCGCGATCTGTCAACCGTGATGACTGCCTGAGCCCAAAACCCGAAAACTTTTAGCACAGTCTACAGGTCATAATTATGGAGGTATTTCATTGTAACTTGGTAGGATGACTTCATATAATGTCTACAAGAGAACATCCCCTTTTGGTCACGATTGGTCAACTGTGATGGCTGCAGGGGCCTGAAGCCTGAAAACCTTTAGCACAGTCTACAGGTCATATTTATGAAGGGATATCATTATAACTTGGTAGGACGACTCTAAATAATGTCTAGATGAGAATGTCCCCTTTTGGTCGCGATCATTCAGCAGTGATGGCTGCCCAAGCCCAAAACCAAAAAACCTTAAGCACAGTCTATATCTATGGAGGGATTTCATTCTAACTTGGTAGGTTGACTCCATATAATGTCTAGATGATAATGTCCCCTTTTGGTCATGATTGGTCAACTGCGATGGCTACAGGGGCCTGAAGCCTGAAAACCTTTGGCACAGTCTACAGGTCATATTTATGAAGGGATGACTCCAGATAATGCCCAGATGAGAACGTCCCCTTTTGGTCGCGATCATCCAACCATGACGGCTTCCCAAGCCAAAACCCGAAAACCTTTAACACTGACTACAGGTCGTATTTATGAAGGGATTTCATTGTAACAAGGTAGGATGACTCAGCGTAATGTCTAGATGAGGACGTCCCCTTTTGGTTGCGATTGGTCAACCGTGATGGCCCTGATGGCTACACAGACCCAAAGCCCGAAAACCTTTAGCATAATCTACAGGCCGTATTTATGAAGGAATTTTATTGTAACTTGATAGGATAACTCATTTTGGAATAATTTCAATGTAACTTGGTAACTTTCGTTGACATTCATTAATTGTGAGGGCCACATTAACCACCCTCAGTTCTTTAGTACAGTCTACACCTCATATTATTTTTATTGAAAACATAGCATACAGGGAACAGAAATGAACATATTCCCAATTATCACAATTCTTGTCGTATTTCATAATCCTTTCATAAACATTGAACATTATCCTTTTCATCAATTCATTAAACACAACACACAGACAAGTTAAACTGCAAGTGTCATTGACACTTTCATTGATATGCAGCATCCTTAGGAGGTTCAAATTCAAGTTTGTTCAAATCAAATCCCTTCTCTTGGGTTATATTGGGGCTCCCTGTGGGATCCTAGATTTTAACTTCGTGCAATAGAAGGACTGTTCTTTAAAAAATCTTCTTCACATCCACAGGTTAGATTCTTTTATTACATAATATTGACATCCTTGGTGTGGTGAGATTCAAATTTTTTGAAATCAAATCCCTGACTCGTATTTAGGAGCCAGGATTTGAATTTACTGCCGTGTGCAAAATATTTTTCAGAGATCTTCAAATCCAGAATCTTTTGATATATGGTATATTTAATTACTATTACACCCAGATTAAAGTTTGTTCAAAGTCATGTTATTAGGTGGGCACAAGAGAGGTTTGAACACACCTGGCATTCTTTAGGAGTGTAGGAGTGCTGCACGCCCAGAAAAAATTGAGGAGGGCAATTTTTTGCACCCCTTGATTTTCTGGAATGCCAAACCTGTTCGGGACTGCCTTTAAAATCTGTTATTATTTCGCCTCCTGAGTTCCAATGTGTTCTCTGTGCCTACTGGCACAGAGAACATATTGGAACTTAGGGGACGATTTGTCAATGTTGGATTGATTCGCAATAATTCTTGACCCATTCTGTGTCGCATTTCGATACATTTGGAGTGTAGAAGACAGTCACATAAGAATTGAATGCAACATTTTGAATAATGAGAAGATGTGTGTGCCAATTTTTCCACTATGTAGCTGAATGCAGTACAATTTTTCAGTCACTATATTGATACCTTGAAGTGAATATAACCAAAATAGCTTACAAGTTTTTGTATTGAAAATTTCAGGTGCAAATGCACTCCCAAATAATCTGAGGAGGGCAATTGTTTTGCACTCCTTGATTTTCTTGATTGCCTGGCCTGTTTGAAATTTACTACAGAAGTCAATTGAGAATTTATAATTTGAATAAATTGTGCCCACACATGACAGTGCTGATTGTAATCTTTAGTTAGGTTTAACTCCTTACATGCTGCTGGTGGATATTACTGCCAAGGACAGAATTTCTCTTGTCACTAAAATAAGTATCTTTTGAGTACTTTTCCCCAAAGATTTCTAAAGTTAAATTTAGATGAATTTTTCATCAAATCTAGTCATGGCTGCTTCAAAGCAGCCATGACTAGAGTTGATAAAAAATATCTTAAACATACTCAGCAAGAAGAGTTAAATGTCAGTACATAAGATTAATATTTGTTCAGAAGAGGACCCACCTGTCCACTGGAGGTCCTGGTTGGGGGAGAGAGTCCATTGGGCAATCCTCTTTTTTACCATAGAACAAGATTTTAAGTCTTTTGTGTGATTTTATGTAAAAATTAACCTTTCATCCTGTTGGGTGGGGAGTAAGAAAGAGGAGGACGTATGCCAGTGTGATTTTTTTCTCATTGCTTTAAAATGAATTCTGAAGGGGTTTGAGTGATTTTACTAAGAAAAAAATAATAATTCACCCCCCCCCCCAACTCTCCTAGCTAAATTAGATTAACTGTATTAACCATGTGCCTAATGAATTGGATGCATGCCCCCTCCCCCCCCCCCTCCCACCCCCGTGTAATTTGCAAATTAAGCAGTTGAAAAAAAATGTATTTTAAAAATATTTTAACAAAAACATATCATGTGACCCCCTCTTTGGAACAAGCTCATCAAGCTCGTGCCAATGAGGGGTCACATGATATGGTTTTGTTGAAATTTTTGCAAAAAATTTAAAAAACAATAATCAAAATAATAAATTTTGATATTCTGTGTGTTGGGTAAAGGGTTAACATGTTGCTGAATGTAAGCTTAAATCTGTTTTATCAGGTGAGCAATTAAGGATTCAACTGCTGAATTTGAAAATTATGTGGGTGGATGTGACTGATTCATTTAGGTAATGGATTGACAGGTGTTTACTCTTCAACATATGAGCAATTAACAGGTCAAATTTATATTCAAGATATGATAAATGTTTTGGCATTTGAAAGTAGTCACATGCACTTTACAGGTTTATTCTATTTATAAATATTCAGTTACATGGCATCAGATTTTTAAAAATTCAGATCTGTACTTCCTGTGGAATTCACAATGAAAAAGCTATTAATTGAATGTAGAATATCTTTTCATTTTTGGAATTCACTTTAACCCTTTACCTAACATGAAAAGCAGACGACACTTCCTCATAAAAACAATTAATCCTTTACCCAACGTAACAGCCAAAACCGGCCAGCTATTTTGAAAAATCGCCAATTAATTTTCATTATTTTTTCATTTTTTATCTCAAAAACATAGGTTATGACCCCTCATTGGAACGAGCTCGTCGAGCTCGTTCCAATGAGGGGTCATAACCTATGTTTTTGAGACAAAAAATAAAAATATTTTGAAAATTAATTGGCAATTTTTGAGAACAGCACTGGCCGGTTTTGGCCGTTACGTTGGGTAAAGGGTTAAAAAAAACAGTTAGGAGTCTTAAGCTGAGTTTGAATAGTACTGGCTGGTTTTTGCCATTACACTGGGTAAAGAGTTAATTAAGACGATAGCCACACGGAGACTGACAGTGCACATGCTCAGTTGCTCAGTTAAAAATGAAACCTTTCTATAACCACGAAGTGTGACTAAACATGTACAGTGTACAGGGTCACACTTTCTGGTTATAAAAAATCTGTAAGGCCCCACAAAGTAGATCTTCTGTTTCTCAGGCCATTTTTTGTAAACTTGCATGTTGGCAGACAGGTTTTTATTTTATTTTTATACCTCCGCCCGCTAGGCGGGGGTATATAGGATTCCTCGTGTCCATCAGTCCGTCAGTCTGTCCGTCAGTGTGTCTGTCAATCAGTCCTTCCGTCGTGAAATGGTTTAATGGAGGGTACCGTCATGCTGTAATCAACTCCTCCCCCACTTTTCAATTCACATAGTTGAAACTTCAGAATATGATCATACACACAATGAAGATGTGCACCATGTATAAAGTCTTGCAAAAATTTTGTTTCTCCACAGTTATTTCCCTTTCTTGACTTACAACATTTTTAGTGCTATTTTCATATATCATTTTTTATAGAGGGTACCTTTATGCTGTAATCAACTCCTCTTACAGTTTTAAATGCAGATAGCTGAAACTTTAGGATATGATCATACACACAATGAAGATGTGCAACATGTATAAAGTCTTGTTTATTTTTTATTTTTTTTTCAAAGATAGGGTAAGGGGATTTCAGCTCAATGATGGTATAAACTAAACCTGTCATTTTATCTATATAGTGTAGTCACAGTGGGAAATCACGTGGTTTCGAATTGTATGGCGGAGGAGTTCGGAAACGCGAGAAAAATCGAGGAAAAAGGTAATATACTAGATATGACATATTACATAGTATTTTGGCAGCGACGAGCATATGAGATACTGTTTTTAGCTCACCTGACTGAAAGTCAGGGTGAGCTTTTCTTATCACTCTTCGTCCGTCGTCTGTCGACCTGCGTGAAGGTGGTGTTTGAGCCTCTTTCTCCTAAACCATTGGCTACATTTTAATTAAATTTTATGTAAGTAGTGGTTATATAGGGGCATTTTGATTTTTATGCAAATTAGGTTTCGGCCCATATTGAGCAGAGGGGTGGGGAAAAAATGGCCTTATTTTTTTAAAATCTTCTTCTAATGAACCACCAGTAGCAGAGACTTGATATGTGGTATACAGAGTCCTTTTGAGGTTTAGAATCAAGTTTGTTCAAGAGAAGTTTGTGGGGCATTATTTGCCTTCGTTATGGGAGGGGCAAAAAGTTTGGCCACGCCTAAAATTTCTATTTTCAGAACCGTGAGGTCGATTTGAACCAAATTTGATATGAGATGATAATGGGTCATAAGTAGTTGATTGATGCAAAAAATGTTTTTTCTCATTGCCCCCTAGGGAACCTCGGGAACTAAAAATAGGAAAAACCATAAAACTGCCATATATCCAAAACTACATGGCACAGAGAATTCTTATTTTGTATAAAGCTTACTTTTATCCAGTAGAAAGAATGGTTAAAAAAATCCCTATCGGTTTGATCACAAAGGCTGTAAAAATGCACAGGGTCAGTCACACTTTCTGGTTATCATAAAATTGTAACTGCCATATTACAAACTACATGAAAATATATACTGACAGAGGTTGTAAAAATGTTACATTGAGTGCAGGATTCAAGGAACTAATGAAAATACTTAACACTGGATTGTGAATATTTTTTTGAAGTGAATTCCAAAAATGAAAACATATTCTATTTTCAATTAATAGCTTGTTAATTTTAAAAATCTAACAAAATAATAAAAAATAGTTAATAGTATAAACTTTACCAACCTTAGTTCACAAGGTGTATCCAGATTATTCAATAAATCCATCTCCAGTTAAAGATGCGAAGATCTAATTTTTACAGAAGTAAAAGTTTGAACAAACTCTATTGGCAGAAAGCAATATGATCTAATGTCACTAATGATCAATGAGCTTTATAAGAGAGAATCAACCGCTTCACAGACTTGGTACACCTCAATATATCAGAGAATATTTCTCTTCTGCTGCTGTATCATTTATGCAGGCCAAGTTACTATCCTTTATCCAGTTTATCCACTTGGCAGATAAATATTCTCTTGTCACAATGAGATATTGACTATTTTTTTTCAACACTCTTCCAACCAACATTTTCATGTCTGCCTCAGTTGCTGTTTTAACCCTTTACCTAACATGAAAAGGAGACGACACTTGCAAAAAAAATTCTTGAATAACTAATTTTTTTCATTCTTGTCTTTGGAACGAGCTTGATGAGCTCGGTCCAATGAGGGGTCATAACCTATGTTTTTGAGACAAAAAATGAAAAAATAATGAAAATTAATTGGCGATTTTTCAGAATAGCTGGCCGGTTTTGGCTGTTACGTTGGGTAAAGGATTAATTGTTTTTATGAGGAGGATTTTTATGCCCTGTCATGAAATGTTCTGGGGCATATAGTGTTATCTTTGTCCATCTATCTTTCCATCATTCTGAAATAACAATTTTCCAGACTTTTTTTCCCACCATGCATTTGGGTGCAGTCCAAAATTCAAGATGGACAGATTTCCGGTTATGTGACTTTGTCATGGTACCTACAAACTGAGTTCGAATTTGGTCCCAGTTGGATGATTTTTAGCTCAACTTTGACGTAAGTCAAATTTGAGGTTATGCCATGGTCCGTCTGTCCGTCTGTCCTTCCATCTGTCCATCAACAGTTCAATACAGCTTGGGCTAGAGGCCGTATTTATGAACCGATCTTTACGAAACTTCTTGAGTACCTTTGTTATCGCCGTGGGACGAGAACGAGTGTTTTGGGGTGCGGTCCGAAATTCAAGATGGCCACCACCAGCCATTTTGTAGTTAGTGTAGTCAGTTTTTTGTACAGAACTTCTGTATGAAAGTTCTGATTCGAAAAAATTTCTATCTGAATGTTTAGTAACATGGAATACATCACATATAATACAGGTTTTTTTCTCGTGCAGAAATTCTGCAAATTAGATGAACTTTGATTTATTCAGTGCTACTTACACACAATAAGTACACATGTCAATACGGCTCAGGCTAGGGTCTGTATTTATGAACCGATCATCACAAAACTTCTTGGGTACCTTTGTTATCACCTTGGGATGATAACGAGTGTTTCTGGGTGCGGTCCAAAATTCAAGATGGCTGCCAGCGGCCATTTTGTACCAAAATTAGTTCCAATCAGTTTTTTGTTCACAACTTCTGTACGGCTCAGGCTAGAGGCTGTATTTATGAACCGATCTTTACGAAACTACTTGGCTACCTTTGTTATCACCGTGGGATGAGAACGTGTGTTTTTGGGTGTGGTCCGAAATTCAAGATGGACGCCAGCAGCCATTTTGTACCAAAATTAGTGCAATCAGTTTTTTGTACAGAACTTCTGTATGAAAGTTCTGATTTGAATAAATATTTGTATGAATGTTTAGTAACATCGAATACATCACATATAATACAGGTTTTTTTCTCATGCAGACATTATGCAAATTAGATGTACTTTGATTTGTTCAGTGCTACTTATACACAGTAAGTACACATGTTAATCCCCCTCTCATGCTAGCATCTGTAGGATGTGCCGCCATGAGAGGGATTATTTGAGTATTAGCCTGAAGGTTTAGAGGGTATTACAAATGCGATTTCGCTTTGCTTGTGCAAATCGACCATCTCGTTTCAAAGAGTGAAAATTGCGTACCTGAGGCTATATAATCCCCTGTTGGTCTAATATTGTCATCTTTCAAAGAAAGACAAGTACTGCTCATTGACAACAGATCTGCCGAAGTGAGAAAAGAACAGGGCAGGGAAATTTGGGAAGGCTTATTCAGGTTCTACAAATGCGGATTCAAAGATGGTCAATGATGATTACTTGTCTCCCCTCAAACAGTAGAACTAACGTATCAAAGTAAAAAGTTATAGAAACTTGGCCGGGTTGTGGACAGCCAGAATGTACAAGTAGCAACGGTATGAAACAATTCTGAACCTATGGTGGAACGTCCTTCTGCCTGAGGAATAGTATCGTGAATGGACACTGGGAAGGCTAGAGGCGAGATATCTGCAGTGCACCCCAGGAGCTATGAATATGGACCGAGAACCATGAAGAAATAATAACATATAATATAACATAACAGTTCTGAGAGTTTAATGAGTTCCAGACAATACAGCAAGGAGTTAAACCGTGAAATGTAGTGCTTCAGTCTGTGGTCTTGAAAGTTCTCGGACATTCCTCCATTGCAGATGAAACCTAACATGTTCTGTAATAAAATGTATAAAAAGTATTAGCAGACTGCCAATTGGCCATTTTGAGAATGTTCTGAAGGGAGATACCTTTATCGTGAAGAAAAGAGGTAGAAGCACTGCGGACTGAATGTGCTTTGAAAAGATTGGTATCTATCCCAGATTTATGTAAAATCTCCTTAAGCCATCTTGAAATAGTAGCGGTAGAAACCTCCCGTTTTGTTTTAAAAGAAATAATTAAATTATCAGATTTCCTGATTTGTGCAGTCCTCCTGAGATATTCCCCTAAAAATGTAAGGACACAGTTTTTGCACTTTTTAAACCTGGAAAGTTCAATAGGATGAGAGAATTTACCCCTTCTAGAAGTTTTCTGAGGCTGATGCGTGACCGGTATAGCTTTGTCCTTTTGAATAGTCATGAAATTCAAACTCAGAGATGCCAAAGTATGACACCTTTGGGAAGATAATAATGCAAATAAAACTGTAAGTTTCTTAGTGAGTGTTTCGAGTGAAAGACTATCTGGTGGATATAAGGTGGCCAGATATTTTAGAACTTTGTGTACATCCACGTTACAGGATAACGTGGGGTGGGAGGATTTTGGTTGTAGAGGACTTTCATAAACCGAGAAAGAAGCGGAGTATGCATAAAGTCTGAGATACCCAATGACAACATAGTCTGAACCAGAATAGATTTGTGGATATTAATGAGGCTGTAAGATTTTTTTCTTTTTGGCCAAGTGTGTCAGATAATTAATCACCAGAATTTCATTTGCTTGAAGGGAATTATAAGAGTGTTTATCACACCACAAACACCAGGACTTCCATGCACACTGATACTGCTTGTTTGTGGAGTGTCTCCAAGAGTCATTGATGATTTTTGAAGCTCGTTTTGAAATGCTTGAAGCTTTGTGGTTTTGCCTGATACACAACAGGCGATTAAATTTAGCCTGGGAAGAAGAGGATGACTGTTGTTGGTGACACTGCAAGTGAGTAGAGTGTCCATGAGAGGAAGCCGAATTGGCCTGTCTATTAAGGACCTCAGCAGAACCGGAAACCAGGTCTGACTGGGCCAGAACGGTGTTATAAGTATGGCTTCGTTTACCTGGTTCTTGGCTATCTTTGCCAGTACT
Source organism: Pictodentalium vernedei (assembly GCA_031216915.1). Taxonomy (NCBI): domain Eukaryota; kingdom Metazoa; phylum Mollusca; class Scaphopoda; order Dentaliida; family Dentaliidae; genus Pictodentalium; species Pictodentalium vernedei. The sequence continues at coordinate 250,343,330 of CM062295.1, forward strand.
CTGTTCATGAGGCTGAAAGGAGGAAAAATGTAAGGCGAGTATTGAGACCAATGTACGGAAAAAGCATCAGTAGCATAGGAATTACAATCTGGCCCCCAAGAACAGTAGTTATTGACCTGAAAATTCTGAGAAGAGGCAAACAGATCAATGTCGGGTGAAAACATATTTTGACATAATTTCAAGAAAACATTTCTATTCAGTCTCCACTCAGAATTAACAATGTGTCCTCTGGAAAGGGAATCAGCAACGATGTTGCAGGCGCCAGGGACGTATACAGCATGAAGCTGAATATGGCGCTTGAAACACCATTTCCAAATTACTTTAGCCTCCTTGAAGAGAGGGGTAACTGGACCCCCATATGATTAATGTAGCACACTGTCGTGGTATTGTCTGACTGGATGCATATTATACAATTGTTCAATTTTTGAGCCAAGAGAAAAAGTCCCTTTTTGATTGTCAGTAGTTCAAGATGATTAATGTGTAGATCACATTCCTCCCAGGTCCAGGTACCATTGACGGTGTTATCACCGTGTACTGCACCCCTGTCGATGTATGAGACATCTGTTTCAATATAAATAGAAGGAGCCGCCTCTTGGATAAGACGTCCATTATTTCCTCTAAGGTTAATAGTCCATCAACATATGTCGGAGCGGGCTTTGTTCGAAATAATGAGTTTAGCATCAAAGGATACCTTCCTTCGAAGCGCCAACATTTTGTCCTTTTGTAAGGATCGATAATAAAGTGGTCCCATTTTCACTGCGGGAAAGGAAGAGACATACAATCCACATAGTCTCGCCAGGTCTCGAATTTGAATGCACCTTTTGGATAAGCGGCTAGAGGACAACAGAAGTATCTTCCCAACTTTTTCTTTTGGAAGGCTGTCCGAAAGAATGAGTTTGGCATCAAAGGATCCCTTCCTTCGAAGCGCCAACATTTTGTCCTTTTCTAAGGATCGATAATAAAGAGGTCCCATTTTCACTGCGGGAAAGGAAGAGACATACAATCCACATAGTCTCGCCAGGTCTCGAATGCGAATGCACCTTTTGGATAAGAGACTAGAGGACAACAGAAGTATCTTCCCAACTTTTTCTTTTGAAAGACTGATTTTAAACGTCTTAGAATTAAACTTGAAGCCGAAATATTGAATTTTCTGTGTTGGAAGGAGGACTGATTTTGCCTGATTTTCAGTAAACCCTAGTTCGGATAATAATGAACACAGATTAGACACCTGTTCTCTGCAAATTGTCAAGGAAGGATTCCAAAGTAATGAATCATCAATAAAACTGGTACAATGACAGCCTTGCTGCCGGCAAAAAGAAAAAACAGGTTTAAGAAGTTTAGTAAAAACCCGCAGAGCGGACTCCAATCCGAAAGCTAAACATTGAAACTCAAACAACTTCCCTTGCCAAGAAAACATAGATATTTCCGGTGTGAGCGATGAATGGGAATGCTAAAATAAGCATCCTGCAATCAACGGATGTAAAATAATCCCAGGTTGAACTAATTTTAAGACCGAAGCAATGTGTTCCATTTTGAAATGCTGGTACTCAATAAATTTATTGAGAGCCTGTAAACTGATAATAAGACAAATTTTGCCATTCTTTTTCAGTCTAAGAAAAATATTTGAAAGAAATTCGCCATGTTTGTGCATGCTAATAGGTTGGATAGCACCTTTGTGAATAAGTAACTTGATTTCATCATCAATCTTTGAAGATTCTTGCGTGGAAAACCTTAGTTCTCTTGGCAGAGAAACTTGTTGGGGTTGCCTCACAAATTTCAAGCGAAGACCCGATACTGAGTTCAAGACCCATTTATTGGAAGTAATAAGCCGCCACTTGTCAATGCAATGCTTAGGTCGGCCAGTAACAAAGTTGAGACCTACAGACATACTCACTTTTACTGACGAGGCATTCTTCTCTGGTACCATCTTCCGTAACCCCATTGACCCTGTGGTCGTCTGAAATTTCCTGGAGGTTGGTAGTTCTGGGCTCTGCCTAGTTCCAAAAAAGGATTGGAAGATCTTTGGAATTTTCAGTTCTTGTAACAGCCTCTACCGGCATAGCCACTCCCGAAGCTCTTAGCACTGCTGCCTTTAGAAAACTTTGCCACCTCATTACATGATGTTAAATCATTGATCACGTTATCTCCAAATAACAAAGTCGTAATCGGCTGAGGTTGAAAATCAGGTTTCATAATGTTTTTGTGACATTGAGAACTGTCAAAAAGAGTAGTAGCTCCTGTGAGAGAAACGCCATCAATGGCGAGTGTGTTAAGCTCAGCTACATTAGAAAATAAACTGGCCTGAATCTGTTTTACTTTATCATTGTTCTGGGGTAAAAACTTCTGCTGCATTGTGAGCAGCTTTTTGATTTTTCGGGTATGCTCCACCATATGGAAATATGGAACAGAAGAAATTGCCACAAATTTTGGGAATTCCTGCCATTTTACATCCCTTGCCCAAGTTTTGGGGTCCAACTGACTCCAAAGTTCGCCATTTACCCATGGTGGCAATAGCAATTTGGCATTTCCAGGAATGGGGTGTTTTTGAATCAAGTCGTCTAGACGTTTTTGAAGTGGATGCCCTGTTTGCAAATTCAGCAATTTGGGGGTTAACATCCTTTCCAAATATCAAATCATCCTTAAAAATGGATGGTAAGATGAGTTCATCCGCATCATAATCATCGGAAGACATTTCTGAGACAGACAGTGAAACATCGGATTCCAAGACTGAATCGGGGCATTCATTGTTAGCATTAGGATCAACGCCATCAGTGGCTGTCTTTTGCGACTTCGATGAACCACCGAGCCCAATATCTTTAAAATTGTCTGTTCAGAAGTACCTGGCCTTTCCAGTGTATGGGTTGCTGTAGATGTACCTGGCCTTTCCAGTGTACGAGCCTCCTTAATACTGGAAACATCATGTTTGGCCTACTTCGAAGTGCCATGTTTTGATTTACTTTTGTTTGAAATAGTTGTTTTGATGGAATCAGTCATTGCAACTACCTTTCGTGAAGGATTTTTAAAATTATATCCAGAAAAGGATGATTCATTGCCGTCAGAGGCAAAAATTTTGACTGCTTCAACAAAAGACTGAGTGTCTTCAAAATCAGATGAACCTGTGTCCGAATCAGATTGCCTATCACGTTTTCATGGCGTAATAAACTGACGGCCAAAACCTCTATAAAGATTGAAATTAATAATATCGACTGTCCTAACAGCTAGCTCAAAGTGAAAAAATGACAATATTAGACCGACAGGGGATTATATAGCCTCAGGTATGCAATTTTCACTCTTTGAAACGAGACGGTGGATTTGCACGAGCAAAGCGAAATCGCATTTGTTATACCTGAATAAGCCTTCAGGTGGAACGGAAAATAATACGGCTTGGGCTAGGGGTTGTATTTATGAACCGATCTTCACGAAACTTCTTGGGTATCTCTTTGTTATCACCTTGTGACGAGAACGAGTGTTTCTGGGTGCAGTCCAACATTCAAGATGGCTGCCAATGGCCATTTTGTACCAAAATTAGGTACAATCAGTTTTATGTACAGATCTTCTATATGAAGGTTCTGATTTGAATAAATTTTTTACTGAATGTTTAGTAACATGGAATACATCACATATAATACAGGTTTTTTTCTCATGTAGAAATTATGCAAATTAGATGAACTTTGATTTATTCAGTGCTACTTATACACAGTAAGTGCACATGTCAATACGGCTCAGGCTTCTCTATTTATGAACTGATCTTCACGAAACTTCTTGGGTACCTTTGTTATCACCTTGGGACGAGAATGAGTGTTTTTGGGTGCGGTCCAAAATTCAAGATGGCTGCAGGTGGCCATTTTGTACCAAAATTAGGTACAGTCAGTTTTTTGTACAGAACTTCTATATGAAGGTTTTGATTTGAATAAATTTTTGAATGAATGTTTTGTAACATGGAATACATCTCATATAATACAGGTTTTTTTCTCGTGCAGAAATTATGCAAATTAGATTAACTTTGATTTACTTATACACAGTAAGTGCACATGTCAATACGGTTCGGGCTAGAGGCTGCATTTATGAATCGATCTTCACGAAACTTCTTGGGTACCTTTGTTATCACCTTGGGACAGTGGGACAGGAACGAGTGTTTTTGAGTGCCTTTGTTATCACTGTGTTATGAGAACAAATATCTTTGGGTTCAGTCAGACCCAATCTGGGACTCAAAAGATTTCTTTTCTAGTTTAGCAGTGGGCGCGGTGGCTCAGTAGATAGAGGTGCAGGCTGCAAGCCGAGAGGTCCTCGGTTCGAATCCCACTTTCAGCAACCGCGTTGTGTCCTTGGGCGAGACACTTCACCCCCATTGCCCACGTGGGGGCATGGTGACGTTGTGTACTAAGGGATAGTGCACGTCGATGGTACACTGTCTTCAACCAATGCTAACCCTGCTTGCGTGGAGTTAGTATGTTGGGGAGCTGACAGTTGCTCACCATTGCTCGGTGGTTCTCTCCGGGTACTCCGCCTTCCTCCACCCGTAAAACTGTCGAGGTCATGATTAGCCATTGTGCAGAAATATGTGACCTTGAACACCAATAAATGAATAATTCTAGTTTAGCATCTAACTGTCGCCCACCTTTACAATACTTTACTTATACATTTGTTACAGGCTATGGTCAGCATTTATGTACAGACCGTTACAATACTTTATATGTACCTTTGTTATCAGGTATTACCTAGATGTGTGTCATTGCTGTGTCACATACTATACGTGTACATGTCTTACACAAGTTGAGCTACAGAGTCATTGACACTTTCATTCATGGATGTATTGACCGTGAATTTAGTTTATGATGTGAAAACTCTGAGAATCAGTTTTCCAGACTTTTTTTTCATTATATGTTCAGATAAATGGCTGACTTCTAGTTCTAGTGTGTCGCTTTGTCATGAGTACCTATAAATCAAGTTTGAGTTTGGCCCTTGTTGGATGATTTTTCGTGGAATTATTATTATGTTCCGATAGTTACCTTGAACTTAGTCTATGATGTGAAAACTCAGTTTTCCAAACTTTCTTTCCACATATGTTCAGATAGTTAGTTGATATCTGGTATGTAGCTTTGCCATGGGCACCAACAAATCGAGTTTGAGTTTGGTTATGGTCGGATGATTTTTCGCAGAGTTATTGTCCTTGAACTTAGTTTATGATGTGAAAACTCAGAGAATCAGTTTTCTGGACATTTTTTCGCTATACGATCAGATAATTGGCTGATTTCTGATATGTGGCTTTGTCATGAGTACTGTGATATTGTTGTTGCAAAGCTGTTTGCCACTGCTTACTGGTTCTGCATGTTCAACCACTGCTAACCCGGATTTTGCAGGGTTAATAAGTTGGAGAGTGAGACAGTTGCTTGCCACAGTCCAGTGGTTTTCACTGTGTATTCTGGTTTCCTCCACCCATATGACATGATATGACCCTGTTGTAGGTGTCATTCAACCCCAATAAACTAACAAACAAAAAGAGAATTTAATGCATCATATTACTGTTTGACAGAGGTCTATGGAGCTCTGTCAAACATGATTTATCTCTTTGCATGCTACTAGTGGATACTCCTGTGCAGGACACCAAGTCTTGTGCCAAACGAATAAGTTGCGTTTGGGCAATTTTATCCCAATTTTCCTCTGTAAAAGTGAATCAACTTTTTTGAACAGTCAGATTTTGTAAATTTCAATAAATTTTTCGTTAACGCTCTGTCTAACATCATGGTGAAAACCAACCAACGCTATCAAAAATTGCCTTTCAATTTTCTCCTTTTTTTAAAAATTTTTGCCTCAAAAGCATAGCTTATGATCACTCATTGGAATGAGCTTATTAAGCTCCTTCCAATGAGGGGGTCATAATCTATGTTTTTGAGGCAACAAATGAAAAAAATTAGTTATTGAATAATTTTGTTTGCAAATGTCATCTGCTTTTCATGTTAGATGAAGGGTTAAATCCAGCAACAATGACAAGATACCCTTATAAAAAATCCAGCTTAATATCCGAGCTTGCATGAGTTTCTGTTGTGAGCTCATAAGCTCGTAATTGAAACAAATACAAGCTTGTATGAGTTTGCACAAGCTTGTTGCGTGCTTATAACAAGCTTTCAACAAGCTTGAGCGAGCTCGCCAAGGGCTCATATGCACTAGCTTGCATGAGCTCTTTGAGAGCTAGTGCGAGCTCATCCCAAACATATGAGATCACTGCAAGCTTGAACAAGCTCGCACAAGCCCACAAACTCGTAATTTCAACAAATACAAGCTTGTGCAAGCTTGTGTATGCTCTCAGCTTTGCAAGCTTGTGCGAGCTCGCATAAGATTCTTTCATGTACGTATGGCAGATGAAAAAATTTAGATTTCCAATATAATTTCATTAATATGCATCAAGATGTATCTTGAAATAGAACTGGAATGTTATTTAGTTGGCTCAGAATTTCTATGTACTTAATTAGCTCGAGACCTGCATAAGTGATGAATCTTTTGCTTGTCAAGGAATAAGAACCATTAGAGGGAACTATCTGGAAGTATACAGTCGCAAAAAGAGATATATTGAATATAACTAAGTGCTTTTATTACACAATAAATATATCATTCCATATTTGAACATGTTTCTGAACAAAGAATCACTCAGATCATTTTAACATGGATACATAGCTTTTAATGTAATTATACTACACTATTATAAAACTAATATTAAATTTACTGTAGCTCTTATCAGTATATAATAACATATAAAAGGTTTACTAATTACCTGATTATAAATAACAGTAACAAGAGAAAAATGTTGGAAAACATGCAGACCTTACCTAACACGCATGCATGATGCACCAGACAAATTTGAATTCTAACAGGTGTATCTGGAGCCTTTAGTGGAACATAATCACATGATGTGTTCTGCCTAATAGGCATCCTGAACCCTTTGTAAGCAAATGTGGCACTTCGCATGAGACCACAAGCTCATTGAATGCTACCAGCTCGCACAAGCTCACAACAGACGCTTTATGGCTTTTGTTGTGATTTCTGCTGCGATGCCGCAAAAGTTTGCGAGTACAAAATGGGCTCACCATTAGCTCGTGCAAACTTACCACAAGCTCACGTGAGCTCGCAGTGAGCAACAAGCTCACTAGCAGAAAATATTTTTGTACATATGATGAAATATATATATATGATTTAAAATACTCTGCAGGTCAAGAGTTAACGGATAAACTCTGGTAATATGCTATAAGTAGGGCTCTGCGAATCACAAATTTTTTTTTGAATCGAATCTCAAATTGAATCATGTCTGATATCAATATCGAATCGAATCCCGAATCAAATAAAAGACAAGGTATTTCATATTGCACCAAACCGAAGTTACGGAACACTGTGATGACCCTTACACGACTGAATGAACACCTTAAACACTGATAAATAAATACTTTCTGTAGTACCGTCGCTGAAACAGCTAGGCCTGTTATCAATAGTTTCAGTTTTTGATGACTAGGCAGCTAGGCCTGTTATCAATAGTTTTAGTTTTTGAAGGCTTAACTTGTTACTGTTCACGTTCTTGAGATTTGTTCTCTTGTTACTATTCTTAAGTACGTCAATAGTAACAAGTTAAGCCTTCAAAAACTAAAACTATGGATAATGTTCTGCGCAAAATTCACTACTTACCCAACAATTAAACATTGTCAATTACTCAATTAAATAGGAATTGAGCCTACATGAAAGAATTTTCTAATGACAATTTTATCTAATTTTTGTTGGAAATGTAAAAAATTGAAGACTGATTCGGGAACGATCTCGAAGCAGATGTATGGTATCGATACCGAATCGAAGCTTGAATATTCACAGGACCCTAGCCATAAGCCCATAGTTGGGTTTTATTAAAATATAGTGCAGGGCTTAAAATTCATGCCAGAATCAGAGTCGCTTCTCACAATGAACACAATGAGAATTAACTATTGATTCTTGCAAGGCTTCACTGGGAACCACTGCAAAGGTTCAGTAACTTCTGTCAGCAAGGCCACCCAAAGCCATTCTTCTCGGTGCACATGCAAGACAATAAACTCAGAAAGTTGGAACTGGGGTTAAACTCTTATAAAAATATAAAATATGAGGTTTGTTTTTTTCTCTTGAATATATACTGGTTGCCCTCAAAAGTCTTTAACCCTTTACCCCATACAGACAATATCAAAATTTATTATTTTAAATATCATTTTTAGCTCAACTTTGAGGTTGTGCCAAGGCCCATCGTCTGTCTGTCAACAATTCAATATGGCTTGGGCTAGAGGCTGTATTTAGGAACCGATCTTTACAAAACTTCTTGGGTACCTTTGTTATCACTGTGGGACGAGAATGAGTGTTTTTGGGTGCGGTCCGAATATCAAGATGGCCACGAGCAGCCATTTTGTACCTAAGTTAGTGCAATGAGTTTTTTGTACAAAACTTCTGTATGAAAGTTCTGATTTGAATAAATTTTTGTCTGAATGTTTAGTAACATGGAATACATCAAATAAAATATGAGGTTTTTTCTCACGCAGAAATTCTGCAAATTAGATGAACTTTTATTTTTTCAGTGCTTCTTACACACAGTGAGAGCACTTGTCAATACGGCTCGGGCTGGGGGCTGTATTTATGAACCGATCTTCACGAAACTTCTTGGGTACCTTTATTATCATCTTGGGATGAGAACGACTGTTTCTGAGTGCGGTCCAAAATTCAAGATGGCTGCCAGAGACAATTTTGTACTGAAATTAGGTAGAATCAGTTTTTTGTACTCAACTTCTATACGGCTCTGGCTAGAGGCTGTATTTATGAACCCATCTTTACGAAACTTCTTGGGTACCTTTGCTATCGCCGTGGGACGAGAACGAGTGTTTTTGGGTGCAGTCCAAAATTCAAGATGGCCACCAGCAGCCATTTTGTACCAAAATTAGTGCATCAGTTTTTTGTACAGAACTTCTGTATGAAAGTTCTGATTTGAATAAATTTTTGTATGAATCTTTAGTAACATGGAATACATCACATATAAAACGGGTTTTTTTCTCGTGCAGAAATTATGCAAATTAGATGGACTTTGATTTATTCAGTGCTACTTATACACAGTAAGTACACATGTCAATATGGCTCGGCTATGAACCGATCTTCACAAAACTTCTTGGATACCTTTGTTATCACCTTGGGACGAGAACAAGTGTTTTTGGGTGCGGTCTGAAATTAAAGATGGCTGCCAGTGGCCATTTTGTTCTGAAATTAGGTACAATCAGTTTTTTGTACAGAACTTCTATATGAAGGTTCTGATTTGAATAAATTTTTGAATGAAGGTTTAGTAACATGTAATACATCACATGTAATGCAGGTTTTTCTCTCGTGCAGAAATTATGCAAATTAGATGAACTTTGATTTATTCAGTGCTACTTATACACAGTAAGTGCACATGTCAATATGGCTCGGGCTAGAGGCTGTGTTTATGAACCAATCTTTGCGAAACTTCTTGGGTACCTTTGTTATCACCTTGGGACAGGAGCAAGTGTTTTCGGGTGCGGTCCGAAATTCAAGAAGGCTGCCGACGGCCATTTTATACTGAAATTAGGTGCAATCAGTTTTTTGTACAGAACTTCAAGGACAACGTTTGTTATCATCATGGGATGGTAATGAGTGCTTTGGGGCTCGGCCAAAAATTCAAAATGCCTGTTGGCAGTCATATTTACGGGAATTCTGTGTATTACATTTTTTGTACAGAAACTGTAAAGAAGATTTTTTGTGTCAGTAATGTTTGCTATAAATTTAATGGGTGCCTTTGTTATCACTGCTATGAGAAGAAATATTTTTGAGTTCAGTCAGACCCACTCTGGGACTGAAAAAGGGAGATAAGTAAAAATCTTTTCCAAAAACACCAGACAAAATAATGTTTTTTGAATTCATCATCTCTGGGATGTGTATATTCAAATGTGTTGAAGCCAAGTTCCTGTGTTAATATTTGTTGTTGTTTGGTAAGGGTAAACATTATTGGCACAACCCGATTTTCTATTTGCAATGAGAAAAATAAAACCTCCCCTGTGGGAACCCTTTGAGCTCAAGATAAAAAATTCAAATACCTATATTTTAAGAAGGACAGGACAAATATTTATTAGTTAGTATGAATCAACCTTAGAAGGGTTTGAATCAAACGGGTCAAAACAATTGCTCACATTTGGCTTACGGTGCGCCATACAAGGATCCCCATTGTAACATTAACCCCATGAAGATTTCTAGTTTAGCATCTAACTGTCACCCACCTTTACAAAATACTTTACCTATACATTTGTTACAGGCTATGGTCAGCATTTATGTACAGACCATTACAGTACTTTATATGTACCTTTCTTATCAGGTAATTAACTAGATGTGTGTCATTGCTGTGTCACATACAATACATGTACATGTCGCACACAAGTTTAGCTACCATGTCATTGACACTTTCATTTTTAAATTTTTCAAAAAATTTCAACAAAACCATATCATGTGCCCCCCTCATCAGAACAAACTTGACGAGCTCTTTCCAATGAGGGTTCACATGATATGGTTTTGTTGACATTTTTTGAAAAATAATATTTTTTCAGCTGCTGAATTTGCATATTTCATGGACGGATGTGGCCGATTCATTGGGTGAAGGGTTAATAGCACTTTTCAAATTCAAAATTATTTAAGAACTGACAATTGATTCTCAAAACTGTACTTCATGTGAATCAAAACTGATTCTCATGAATCGTAGTGTTGAAACGACTAGTCGACTAGTTGCCGGTTAAATTTTCGGCATTAGTCAACAATAAAACCAGCAGTCAACACATCATGAATAAGCAAATGAAAGTTTGTATTCCATAATTTGATATCAGGCCTTGCCATTTGAAAATCACAGGCACACGGTATGTTGATCTTTTTTCTTCTCACTTTTAAGATAAATGTCACAATCAGTTTGATGTTTACCAATTCCTTGCAATTGGAATTTCTGGAGGGAATAATATGCAAATCATGAAAAGGCCGCAGTGCTGTCGATTTGAGGAACGCTATTGCACTAGCGCTTCTAAATTGGAAACAAGAACTCTCTTTTTTGTGCTTCACTAATTTTCAAGACAATAGATTAAATTACCAGACAAATATTCAAGATTCCATTAAACTGATTAAAACACACAAATGAGGCATGAACAGTATTCCTGCAAAGTGTTGTGTCATTTTAATTAATGCTGACAGCGGAAGTACATCTACAGACATTAATGCTTTTTCAGCACCTTCTTGTTTTGGGTAAATGTTGCAGTAATAAGATTGGTCAGAAAACAAAACGTCACATAATGATATTTACCACTGAATGAAGTTTTACAACTCGCATTACATAGTGCACATACTGACCAAACAAATTGCACCGTTTGGCCACGTGATGTATTTAATTATATTCAATGATGCTATTTATAGTTTGTCTAGCTTTTCATTTGGGGTTGATTATGTTATGCAGGTCATGGAACATTTAACAGTTGCGTCATCAGAGTACACTTTTTCAGTCACATGTTTTCTGCTTTCGAAGGTTTTTTTGCACAATAACAAAGTACAGAAATTTCTGTTTAGATCACAATATACAAGGGAATTTTCTGGAAAAGTTCGATTTTGCTGGTCAGATACTGTTCATTCAACATTCTAACACCATAACCCTTTCATTTTAAAGAAGTAAAGTTGAACAAATGCACACTCAAATTATCATTTTTTTTAGATGCGCAATTTCATTAATAAACATTATTACCACTTTATAGGGCCAATACTTAAGCTATTATCACTAAAAATGAGGGCGTTCATTTCGTGTATTCACCCTGTTCCTGATGATGTCACCGGGCCGGCGGGCCAATAATAAAATTGATTTTCATTATTGGCCCAGCGGCCCGGTGACGTCAGTGTTCATTCAGCAGTTCGGAGCATCAAACCGCCAAGGTAACTTTCCTTCACTTCCGAGAAATATTGATATATTTTGAATGCGGTCGTGTTTAAATTGATCGTTTCTCAGTCGTTTCCTTGAGCTCTCCATTATTTCATGAGAAAAGAACATTTCATTGGAGAGTACAATCATCCGATGATCATTGTCAGGTAAGTAACATACATTGTAAATAATATATCGTTAGTTGTTCGTCAATTTCGCCTGAACTTGGCTTATGTCTCGCCTAATTTCGATGTGAACAAGACGATTGTCAGCTGATCAGTCATGTGACTATGGGAAGTGACCTTACTAAGTTAGCCCAAAAAGCTTCAATGCTGTGATGAAAGTTATTGTTTTTTGTTCATTAAATTATGTTGAGTTCAGTAGTACAGTATTTCTCTCCTTGAAAATCCAGTGAAGCAATACCTACATGTACCTAATGCCCTTGAATATTTATTAACAGTCCATGTGGTAATAATAGTAATAACATGATTTTGTAGGGTTTTATGGTTCATTAACGGCCTTACAGGAATGATTAAACGCCCTTGGGCCTAATAGTCCCTTGGGTTTTTAATCATTCCTGCCAGGCTGTTAATGAACCATAACGCCCTACAAAATCATGTTATTGTATAAGTAACGCCCTCCAAACCAATTTTTGTCCCGTCATTCTTTTAACTGGTTCAGGGCTACTTTATTTTTGATGGTAAAAATTTTTTATTCAAAATTTGTTTTATTACAAATTATTGGATAGTGCCCACTGTGTATCACCTTTACAGTCTCGGAACTTGTGTTTTGTCTACAGGCCTGAAAATAAGCAGTCTGACATTTGCAGAATGAGGTCCTCCGCGGGTGAATTTGATGATGCTATCCCATACAGTGGGCCAATTTATCCCCTGGGTACCTCTTTCTGTTTAGTTTTGAGACCCTGATTCAGATTGAGGTTTACAGAGGGTAAATTTAGTGATGCTACCCTGCTGTGCAGGGTAGCATCACTAAATTCACCCTCTGGGAACCTCACTTTGCAGATGCCAGTCTGCTTATTTTCTGGCTTGTTTGGCAAATAATTCAAATATGTTGTAAATATTCAATTTATATTGCTCAGAAACATATTCAGGAGCATGGTGGTTCAGTGATTACGGCATTGGACTACAAACCAAAAGATCCATGGTTCGATCCCCACCAGGGGTAACTGCGTTGTGTCCTTGGGCAAGGCACTTCATCCCGATTGCCCACGTGGGACATGATGGCACTGTGTGCTAAGGCATACTGCATGTTGATGGTGCACTTGTCTTCACCAATGCTAACCCTGCTTGTGCAGAGTTGGTACGTTGGGGAGTCGGACAGTTGCTTGCCATTGCTCAGTGGTTCTTTCTACTTACTCTGGCTTCCTCCACCCATAAAACTGTTGACACAAGGTGACACTGGCTGTCAAAAGTGTTGTTAAACCCCAATAAATAAATTCAACATATTCATTTTCACATACATCAAAATATATTCTTTAAAAAATGATCGGCATTTGCGAGGCATCAGGGAAATTGAGAGCCTAAAAAAAAAAAAATTTGTTGAGCATTGTTTATAGCCACTTCGACCCCTGCCTTCTCCCCCCCCCCCCCCCCCCCCCCCCCCCCCTTCTCTAAGATATATGGCAGCAGTGGAGAGGAGTCACTTTTCTGTATGTTACCAATGTATAGAGATCAGCAATTAACAATTTTGGCCATACTTGTACAATTTTGATAAATGCAACATGTACTGACAGTAGTAAGCATGTTTTATGAATCAGAGATTATTGTTTAGTTTTGAAATGGTGTATTCAAGTGGTAAATAATGAATTCATTAAATTTCTGTATGAGATACACCTTGATGGAATATTGGAAAAGGTGGGTACCCAAAGTACAAGGGCATTAATTAACAAACAAACTTGATGGTTACTGATCATCTGAAGCATTGTTACAAAAAAAAAATAATGAGATTCTTTCCCATCATCACCTGATTATAATCTAATTGATTATTCCTGGGCCATTTGATATAAGGCCGATATCAATTGATGATTTTTTTTGCATTCCCTCCCATATGTATCATGGAGAGCCACAATTGTTGTGGGAAATGAGGATATAAATGGTTATACAATTGGGTTTTTGTAGTATTGATAATACACCTTTTAGACTATTGTCATCTAAGTGAAATGATGAAATGCACCCTTTGCTCTTGACCCAATATCAGTAGCTTAAAGTTAAAAAAAAAAAATGTTCTCCTTCAAAAATATGACTTATGACTAATCATTGGAATGTGCTCACTAAGCTCATTCCATTGAAGGGTCATTAGCTATGTTTTGAAGACAATAATTGAAAAAAATAATAACATTTGACTGATGCATGATTTTTAGCTCATGAGGTATTGTCATGGCCCATTGTCCATCCGTCTGTCCGTCAGTCACACCATCAACACGGCTCGGGCTACAGGCTGTATTTAGGAACCGATCTTTACGAAACTTCTTGGGTACCTTGGATATCACCGTGGGACAAGAACGAGTGTTTTTGGGTCCGGTCCGAAATTCAAGATGGCCACTGGCAGCCATTTTGTACAAAATTAGGTCAATCAGATTTTTGCGCAGAACTTCCATATGAAAGCTCTGGTTTGAATAAGTTTTTGTATGAATGTTCAGTACCATGGGATATATCACATATAATACGGGTTTTTTTCTTGTGCGTAAATTATGCAAATTAGACTAACTTTGATTTATTTAGTGTTACTTTCAGCACTATAAGTGCAAATGCCAATACAGCTCGTGCTAGAAGCCGTATTTATGAACCGATCTTTATGAAACTTCTGGGGTATCTTTGTTATCACCACGGGACGAGAACAAATGTTTTTGGGTGCAGTCCGAAATTCATGATGGCCACCAGCAGCCATTTTTTGTACTTTAGTTAGTGCAATGAGTTTTTTGTACAGAATTTCTGTTTGAAAGTTCTGATTTGAATAAATTTTTGTGTGAATGTTTAGTAACATCAGGGATTTTTCTAGGTGTATTGGGAATGGGTCCAAGGGCCCGTGCAATTGGGAAAAAAAACATCTTATAGGACCAAATTGGGAATTCTGTTGATGCTGTAGAGTGGAGAAAAGTGCACATTTCTTCTCTACAGGTACATTAAAAATGAAGAAGTTGGTTTTATTAATTGAAATTATGGTTTTACAGTTCTTTTATCAGCATAATAAGACCAACTTTTGCAGTAAAAATCATAAATGTTATGGCCAAGTTGATACTGGTTACCAACTGGGAATTTAATGTTACAAATTTGGAAAAATCATGCCTAAATCTCATTGGGAATGGGGCCTATATTCGGCCCCTGTCGTCACCTAGAAAAATCCCTGAACATGGAATACATCACATATAATACAGGTTTTTTTCTTGTGCAGAAATTATGCAAATTAGATGAACTTTGATTTTTTCAGTGTTACTTACACACAGTAAGTACACATGTCAATACGGCTCAGGCTAGGGTCTGTATTTATAAACAAAACCGATCTTCACGAAACTTCTTGGGTACTTTTGTTATCACCTTGGGACGAGAAGGAGTGTTTCTGGGTGCGGTCAAAAATTCAAGATAGCTGCCAGTGGTCATTTTGTACCAAAATTAGGTCCAATCAGTTTTTTGTACACAACTTCTATATGGCTCATGCTAGAGGCCATATTTATGAGCCGATCTTTACAAAACTTCTAGGGTACCTTTGTTATCACCGTGGGACGAGAACGAGTGTTTTGGGGTGCGGTCCGAAATTCAGGATGGCCGCCAGCAGCCATTTTGTACCAAAATTAGTGCAATCAGTTTTTTGTACAGAACTTTTGTATGAAAGTTTTGATTTGAATAAATTTTTGTATGAATGTTTAGTAACATGGAATACATCACATATAATACAGGTTTTTTTCTCGTGCAGAAATTCTGCAAATTTGATGAACTTTGATTTATTCAGTGCTACTTATACACAGTAGGTGAACATGTCAATACGGCTTGGGCTAAAATCTGTATTTATGAACCAATCTACACGAAACTTCTTCGGTACCTTTGTTATCACCTTGGGACAGGAACGAGTGTTTTTGGGTGCCTTTGTTATCACTGTGCTATGAGAACAAATATTTTGGGGTTCAGTCAGACCCACTCTGGGACTCCAAGATTTCTTTTCTAGTTTAGCATCTAACTGCCGCCCACCTTTACAATACTGTACCTATACATTTGTTACAGGCTACGGTCAGCATTTATGTACAGACCGTTACAATACTTTATATGTACCTTTGTTATCAGGTCATTACCTAGATGTGTCACAAACTATACATGTAAATGTCTTAAACTATTTGAGCTACAGTGTCATTGACACTTTCATTGTGAATAGTACTGGTCGAATATGACTGTTACATCAGGTAAAAGGTTAACCCTTTACCCAACATAATTGAAAAAAACTACCATTCAATTTTTGTTATTCTTTTTCATTTTTTGGCTCAAAAATATAGCTTATATGACCCCTCATTGGAACAAAGTTGTTGAGAACGTTCCAATGATGGCCATAAGTTATGTTTTTGATGCAAAAACTAAAAAAATTTAGTTATTCAGGAATTTTGTTTGCAAGTGTTGTCTGCTTTTCATGTTAGGTAAAGGGTTAAATAAATCGTTGTCATTCTTCATTTTCCGAAATAATGATTCATATCCATGGAACATGAGGAGTAGACTACCTCTATAATGCCAATAGAATGGACAAATACAAAATTCAATGAAGGAGAAGACAAGCTTGCAGTTTTTCAGCCATTGGGCTGCTGGGGACAACCCAAAGGTCCATTATCTGAAACTGTACTGGAACATCTGCTGTTTCATATCATTGTTCCCGTATGTCCTTTAATTTACTATAAAAGTAACAGCAAATGAATTTCTGTGAAAATCCCAAGTCTGAAATTCCTGAAAATGCATAAATATACACAGATTGAACAGTAAAATGAAGGCTGTGGTGTACAGAATGCAAATAATATATGCTTTTAACTCACACAGTTGATGGCAGGCACAAATGGTACATGGAAGTCTGCTTCCATATTCGTACCAGACCTGATAATAATATTATATTATTTCATGAGAACAACTTGTGGTCAAGACAGGATATTAGCAGACTGTCATCTGCAGAATGAGGTCCCCAGAGGGTAAATTTTATGATGCTACCCTGCACAGCAGGGTAGCATTATTAAATTTACCCTCTATGAACCTCAATTTGAATCATGGTCTCAGTTTAGTTGTTGCTGACTGACTCAAATAAAGTTTGGTGTATAGGTGTATCAACATAAACCACAGGTCAAGTACAAATCGGGGTTTGGTCCAACATTGTTTGCCAGAGTTATGCCCCTTTTTTACTTCGAAAAATTCACTTATTTTTTTGGAATACCTCAAATTGCACACTTTTTCGGGGACGTGTGGCCAGGCGGCTTTTTATGGAAATTTTATTGTCAGTTCTGGTACGAATGCGATAGCAGACCTTAGAGAACTATTCATGCCTTCCATCAGCTATACATCACAACCTTCATGTCGGTGAATAATTTGTGAATATTTATTCCAGTTTTATGGAATTTCAGACCTGGGATATTGATAGTAAATTTGTTCGTTACTTTTACAGCAGATTACTTTTTTTCTTATTTGGCCTTTTTTGACCTGAACCATTTAAAAGGTTCTGTTTTTATACCCACAGTGGGGGTATATAGGAATTGTCTTGTCCATCCATCTGTCCATCCATCCTTCCATTTGTCCGTACTGAAATTCAAGCATGAATAACTAGTAAAGTACTTGGTTGAGTGACTTGATATTTGGTATGCATGTGTATGCTATTGCTGTATATCTATAGTGAAATTCAGGTGTTATTCGAGATTTTATTGCCAGTCATTGCCAGTCTGTCCGTCCGTCCATCTGTCCATCCATCCATCCATCGCGAAATTCAATCATGAATAACTTGTAAAGTACTTGGGTGTGTGACTTGATATTTTGTATGCAAGCGTATCCTGTTGCTGTATTCCCAAAGTGAAATGCAGGTGTCGTTTGAGATTTTATTGCCAGAGTCATTGCCCCTTTATGGACTTAGAATTTATATGGTGACACTTTATTTTCCTTCCCTTTTCTGAGTATCAAAATGAAGCACCTATACAATGTGTTAAAATATTTTTAAAAATCGACTTGATAGCAATCTTTATTTTGGTTGGCCTGCACATTGGTGGGTATTTTGTTAGCTGTGCTTACGAAGCGGTCTAGTTTAACCCTTTACCAAACGTAACGACCAAACCAGCCAGTGTTATTCTCAAAAATCGTTTTTGAGACAAAACATAGGTTATGACCCCTCATTGGAACGAGCTCTTTGAGCTCATTCCAATGAGGGGTCATAACCTATGTTTTTGAGACAAAAATTAAATAAATTAGGTATTCAATAATATTTTTTGCAGGTGTCATCTGCTTTTCATGTTAGGTTAAGGATTAAGATGGAATGATCTTGAAGTCCTGCAATAACTGACTACTATTTGCAAGTGAAAAACTATCAGCTTTCCTGGTTCTTCACAGGTTATTGATTGGAATAATTCCAATATTCTATGTCTGATTTACAGTGGCACTGAAATTGTTTATTGTTTTCAGTTGCAAATATTTCCCATAATGCAGTTTGATATTTAAACAAATAGATCTTGTTTGACAGAGCTCATTGAGTTTCCCATAGTGCAGTTTGATATTTAAACAAATATATCTTGTTTGACAGAGCTCATCAAGCTCTGTCAGACAAGATATAATTGGTTAAATTCATAGTAAAACAAGAGAAAAACAGTAATTGAGAAACTTCTTTTGCACTACCGCAGTCCCAGGGGTTAGTTAATTCTTATCAGTCAGTCAGTAATGAAACTAAAAATAGGTTTTTGCTTTTTTAAAAACCACTGCATTGCTACTCCACCGCTGCCATGCTGTGATTTTATGAAAAATTCATGAGAAATTTAACTAATAGTGTCTGTGGGCAAAGGTTATAATATTTATTATTGTTCTCCAAATTGGATTTGATTTATACTACATTGTGCCAGCTCCATTGGGACTCACATTCAGCAGTTTTATTGTTGATTGTCGTTTCACAATTATTCTACAAGTTGCACACTATGCCATCCATTAACAGTCTATATGTTGCTTACTGGTGCGATCAGCTATGATAATAGACTTGTTCTATCAAATCTGATACCTTAAGAGTCAGGTGTGTAGTCAACAATAATATAAAAGCTTGGCTATATTAATTTTATGCATTCAGGGAGCGAAGTGAATAGAATTTCCATCAGATTGCAATTCCAGCACAGTCTTACTCCATCCACCTCAAAACCTCATCCATTTTCTCTTAAAAGTTTGAAATGTCTGTTTTTGTTATCCTTTAAAAATATTCTTCCTCAGATAGACCAGGCATAACCTTTTCTGAGAAAACATGAATTCAAATGAATATTCTGTTTACATTAATTATTCCATCATAAAGCTTAATTCATCGAAAATTTTCTCTTAGTCATGTCCTTGTCGACTGCCATTTTTTCACTCTATTTCTTTTGCCTCTGTCTTTCTGATCCCTTAACACTAACACCTTTATGTCTCTCTTGCCTCCTCACTTTAACCCATTTTAATCTCCTTGTAGACAACTTGATCCAGATTAGCATTTTAGGCTTTCTTGAGAATCTCTTTTTTAGCTCACCTGACTGAAAGTCAGGGTGAGCTTTTCTGATCACTCTTCGTCCGCCGTCCGTCTGTCCGTCGTCTGTCATCCTGCGTGAAGGTGGTGTTTGAGCCTCTTTCTCCTAAACCACTGGCCACATTTTAATTAAATTTCATGTAAGTAGTGGTTATATAGGGGCATTTTGATTTTTATGCAAATTAGGTTTCAGCTCATATTGAGTAGAGGGGTGGGGAAAAAATGACCAAATTTTTTGAAAATCTTCTTCTAATGAACCACCAGTAGCAGAGACTTGATATGTGGTATACAGTGTCCTTTTGAGGTTTAGAATCAAGTTTGTTCAAGAAAAGTTTGTCAGGCATTATTGCCTTCATTATGGGAGGGGCAAAAATTTTGGCCACGCTTAAAATTTCTATTTTCAGAACTGTGAGGTTGATTTGAACCAAATTTGAGATGAGATGATAATGGGTCATAAGTAGTTGATTGATGCAAAAAATTTTTTTCTCATTGCCCCGTGGGAACCTCGGGAGCTAAAAATAGGAAAAACCTTAAAACTGCCATATCTGAAAAACTACATGGCACAGAGAATTCTTATTTTGTATAAAGCTTACTTTTATCCAGTAGAATAGAATGGTTAAAAAAAATCCCTATCGGTTTGATCACAAGGTACTTTTTCAGGACTTTGAAAAAGTGATGAGTCAGCACTTTTTAACACTGTTGGCAATGGGAAAAACATTAAAAAATCTTCTTCTCCAGATCCAGCAGACAGAATCTTTTGATATTTGGTATGCAACATTGTAGGGTGGATCTGATTCAAGTTTGTTCAAATCGGCTCCCTAGATTCATATTTGGCCCCCCTGGGTTCATATTTGGGCTCAGTATAGGAGCGCGATTTCGAACTTAGTGCATTTCAGGCAAATTTCTTAAAAAATAAAATCTTCTTCTCCAGATCCAGCAGGCAGAATCTTTGGATATTTGGTATGCAACATTGTGGGGTGGATCTGATTCAAGTTTGTTCAAATCGGCTCCCTAGATTCATATTTGGGCTCAGTATAGGAGCCCAAATTTGAACTTAGTGCATTTCAGGCAAATTTCTTTGAAAATCTTCTTCTCAAGATCCAGCAGGCAGAATCTTTGGATATTTGGTATGCAACATTGTGGGGTGGATCTGATTCAAGTTTGTTCAAATCGGCTCCCTAGATTCATATTTGGGCTCACTATAGAAGCTCGAATTCGAACTTAGTGCATTTCAGGCAAATGTCTTTGAAAATCTTCTTCTCAAGATCCAGCAGGCAGAATCTTTTGATATTGGGTATGCACCATGCTTAGGGTAGTGAGATTCAAGTTTGTTCAAGCCAAGTCCCTGGGTTCATATTTGGTCTCACTGTGGTAGCCCGAATTATAACTTAGTTCAAAATGAGGAATTTTCTTTAAAAATCTTCTTCAGATCCAGCAGTTGGAATGTTTTGATATTTGGTATGCAGCATCCTTAGGGGAGTGAGATTCAAGTTCGTTCAAGCCATGTCCCTAGGTCCATATTTGGACTCACTGTGGGAGCTTGAATTGTAACTTAGTTCAAAATGAGGAATTTTCTTTAAAAATCTTCTTCCTCAGATCCAGCAGTCAGAATGTTTTGATATTTGATGTGCAGCATCCTTAGTGGGGTGAGATTCAAGTTTGTTAAAGCCAAGTCCCTAGTTTCATATATGGGCTCCCTGTGGGAGTGCGAATTATAACTTAGTTCAATACGAGGAATATTCTTTAAAAATCTTTTTTTTTTTTAGATCCACTGGTCAGAATCTTTGGATATTTGGTATAAGCTTTTCTTAGGAGGAGTAGATGAAACTTGTTGACATCAATTCTCTGGGTTGATATTTAGGCTACCATGTCAGGTGAGCGCCCTCAGGCCCCTTGGGGCCTCTTGTTCCCTTTTTTCTTTACTGATTTCGAAGCATTAAAGGGGTTCACAGTGGGTATGTCTGGAAGAAGTTCTGACACTTGTTTCTTCCTTTCACGACAAGCTTTTTTTTAAAAGAGGTTCCAAGCCACTGCTAAAGACTCCATCGCAGGAAAGCGGTAAATTTGCTATATCATTCCAAGCTTCGTTTTCAGTCCAACCCACATCTCACATAGCACAACTGCGTCTGATGATGTGATGAAACGCTGCAGTCTGCCCCGCTTGATCGAGGGATTTGGATGACATTTCAAATATATTTTTGATTTGGTCTGTGACATCAGATGGTCCATAATCCTAAGTTTCAATGGTTGTCAGGAGTTTAGCCAAAGCTTGCTGAACATAAAGCTGTAATACAATGTTCATTCTCCCAGCTTGATGTCCATTATAAGCCACATTTTCCAGAAATTTGGGCGGATGAGAAACTAAACCAGAATGAGATCCGAACTGTTTTTTTTGCTTATTTCTGTGGTACTTTTTAGCCACTGCGTTACCCAACAAGTCGTCCATAGAAGGGGCTTGCAGAAAAGTATCTGTGTCATCATTCACAGGAAATTGTCCTCTTTAAATGAAGACGAACAAACAGGCTCTGAGGTGCGATAACTTTCCATCAAAAGTTCCTTTTGTTCCTCGTCGATTTGTAGCCCTTCTTTCTGAGGACGATTTTTAATTTTAAAATTTTGTTCTCCGAAAATATCAGATAGGGGTTTTTTCGACAAGCTGTGAGTATTAGTTTCCCCATCGACACATTCGTTTTCATCAGACGAAATATTTGCATGTAAACTAATATAATCATTGTCTGATTCCGGGTCACTATTTTCCAGCTGTCTGCTGCGTGACTCACACGAAATATCTTCGTCGGCCAGCTTAGCATGCTGCCTAGATTTTCCATCAGAACGATCTATATTTGCCGGCAAAGCAAGCTGCATAGATCTTGAATCTGAGGTAAAGCTCCTCTTCGAGGACTCAGATAAGGGGCGATTATCAAAAAGTAAATTCATAATCTGTCCCATTTTAGCATTCAAGCCCGTAAACTTTTTCTGTCAGTTCTGATTGAAGCCTATCACATCCAGCTTCTAAAGCATCATATTTAGAGGCCTTTTTTTTCTTAGGACTGCCACAAGAAGTATATTGAGGAGTACCTATACAAGACTCCTCTGATAACGCAGATTCAAAACCCACTTCAGTCATGGTTAAAACCAGGGTTAAATAAACGTCTTTGTTGTTTGACAGAATGAACAAGTGAAGATTGGTATCGTCCAACCTTGGTGTATATCACCGGTTGATCACATGGGATGCTTTTTAAGCTTTTTGATTGGTCCCAAGGGACCAGAGCGAGTCGTATGTTAGCCAGAGGGAACATTCCACATGTATATTAATTAGTGGAAGTTATGAAATAAAATAGAAGTAGTACTTCAAAACAGTTTGTGATGTGCTCAATTGGCTAGATGCAGGAGGGCTAAAAATAGCCCTCCTAAAAAAATTGCGAGGGCTCTAGGAGCCCTCCAGCCATCCTTGAGAATGCCAGGCCTGCCACAACTTGACACCAGCATCTCTGATGCGAACCTCTCATTAATGTGGTATTTGAATACTTTGGGAGTACACTGAGTCAGTGATAAGAGCATTGAACATCAACTCTTAACCCAATGAATATTATCAAGATATTTTTCAGCATATCAAGTCATGGCTGCTGTGAAGCAGCCATGACTAGATTTGATGAAAAATTCATCTGAATTTAACTCATGAAATCATTGGTAAAAAGTCCATTCAGTTTTCAGGGGAGAAATTGTATTAATTGTGCCCAAATTATACTTACTTCAGTAGCAAGAGAAACCCTCCATCGGCGGGAATATCTGCCAGCAGCATTCAAGGAGTTAAACCGAAGAGTAGTGGATGCCTTCACATATTGATCCTGACCCGCGGTACCTGTGTTTTGTCCTTAGGCAAGATCCTTAATCCTGATTGCTTATATTTATTTATTTATTTATTTATTTATTTATTTGTTTATTTGTTTATTGGTGTTTAAGGTCACATGCTTATGCACAATGGCTAATCGTGACCGTGACAGTTTTACGGGTGGAGGAAGCCGGATTACCCGGAGAGAAACGACGAGCAGCTGTCAGCTCCTCAACATTCTAACTCTGTTCAAGCTCCGCTCAAGCAGGGTTATAGCGGTTGTGCACCATCGACATGCAGTATGCCTTGGTACACGGCGTCATCGTGCCCCCATGTAGGCAACCGGAATAAAGTGCCTTGCCCATGGACACAATGCGAGTTGTCCCGGACGGGGATCGAACTCGGGACCTCTAGCATAGAAGTCCAACAGTCTACCACTGCACCACCACGCTCCCTCCTGATTGCCTATGTGGGGGCATGGCAGCACTGTGTACTAGGACATACTACACATCAATGGTGCATTTGCCTTCAACCACAGCTAACTGTGTTTGTGCAGAGTTAGTAAGTTGGAAAGTCTGAAGTTGCTTTCCACTGCTTAGTGGTTCTGTCTGGGTACGGCTTCCTCAACCCATAAAATTTTCTGACATGATGTGACCCTTGTTATTGAAAGTATCATTGAACCCCAATAAACAAATAAAACGTGAGTAATTTAACCCTTTAACTTACATGAATATCATCATTTACATGCCACATGCAAAAAAATCATTCTTGGATAATTAAACAATCTCATTTTTGCCTTAAAAATTAGCCTATGATCACTCATTTGAACATACTCGATTATCTCATTCCAGTGATATGCCCTAAACTGTGTTTGGGGGCAAAAAATGAAAATTTAATAAATTTAGCATGAATTGTGAATAGCACTGACCTTTTATTTATTGGTGTTTAAGGTCACATATTTCAACACGATGACTAATCATGACCGGAGGCTTTTTGTGGCTGTTATATTCGGTAATGGGTCAGGGAAGTGTGGTGTAGGGTAGAATACATCTTGGTAACCATTATGTATTAATAATCACTGTACTGGCAATAATGTAATGCATTTTTAATAAAAAAAACAATAATAAAAACAATACATTGTGAAATAAAAATCACTGGCTTTTGTAATAATGCATAGATGTAATTATTTGGCTGTCACTAGAAATTCATGAAACTTTATCTTTTGCCATTACTCTAATTTTCAGAGATGATTTTTTGAATACTTGATGGTTTATGGCATAGAATTCATTAACCCTTTACCCAACGAAACGCCCGCATCCGCCCGCATAATATGCAAGTTCAGCAATTGAAAAAATATTATTTTAAAAAAAATTTCAACATAACCATATCATGTGACCCCTCGTTGGAATGAGCTCGTCGAGCTTGTTCCAACGAGGGGTCACATGATATAGTTTTGTTGAAATTTTTTGAAAAATTTAAAAAAAATGATATTTAAAATAATAAATTTTGATATCGTCTGCGTTGGGTAAAGGGTTAACTGCTTTACCCACTCAGCACTGGACTATCATAACCAGGTTATCCTTGTGTCCGTGGAGGGAACCAAGTCTCCTTCAAAGACTAGGTCTATTCATCAGAAATGAGAAATTTCATCAACTTTATGGTTTCAGCAAATTAATGTCCAAAATTATGAACTTTTATTTTTATCAATATGCATGAAAATGTTCTTAAAAGACCATTTTCATGCAAATTTATAGAAGTAAAATATGCATCAATCAACAGGTTCACCTTCTGTTCTTTTATGTTTTGAAGAAATACGGTAAATTGTAGAAATTTGTTGTAAAAATGTGAGAATTTTAGCTAATTTCAATGAATTTAGTTGCTCGCCATTCGCATCCTTGATCCATTTTAATTTGCGGGAAAGAGCTCTCGACTAAATACTAAATACTCTCACATGCCGAATAATTGTGGTGTCACCATTCTTAATTTTGAAGAAAAATTTTGTCCATCACCATTATTTGGAAATGCGATACAGAGTGAAAATTCCATCACTATTATTAATTTTATTACACATCCATTAAACTTTAAACCCTTGTATTTAACAGTATCGCTGCTATGACATAAATGTTTTTATATTTAACTGGTGATTTATAAGCCAGAACATTTTCCCCCACACTGTTTAGACTAGTTCCTTTCCCGCTGAGTTTATAATTCTACGCAATTGATATTTTTCTGAAAGCAGATTCTAGCTGGTGTGACTCATTTGCACTAAGTGACCTTTGTGTGTATCTACATGTAAACATGTTTACATCTAAGGTTGCACGGAAACTATTTTTAGATTACTGAACATATATCTGTTGGTTGTTTAATTGTTTTAAGTAGGTCAAGGATCTTGCTTACATCATTTAAGACAGAATCACCTGGAAACTGATAGAAAACAGAATATTGGAGAACATTTTGTCTGAGAACTATTTAAACCCATGTCAACAGAATTCAGAACCCATTTCAGATAAACTAATTTCAGAAAGACATTGGAGATTATCTTTGCAGAACAGTGCATTTATTATAGAAGCAGTGCTTCTTTGTGAATTTTGAAAAGTGATTCCAAAAGTAAATTTGGAAGAGAATTTATTCATCTTGTAAAAGAGAATTTGTACTTTCTGTGAAACAGAATATATTTTTGTGAAAAGCCAGAATTCTACTGAATTATTTGGAAATTACCTGTGGCACCAATACTTATTGGATTTTTACTCCATTTGAATTTTGATGAGCATTTTATTATATTTTATTGGAGACTGCTGAAATTTGTAAGTGAACATTTTATTACAAATCTATGGGATACTGTTTCTGAAGACACATTCTTGGATTTAATACTACCAGCTGGAAAATTTCTTCACAAGATTCTTCACCACTGGATTACTGGATTCTGTCAAACTGTATTTTTGCCTAATTCATTAATTGATAAGTACCACTGTTTTTATTTTCTGTAAACAAATTAGTGTAAAAGATCTTTGTATCATTTTTAGTTCAACTTTGATGTAAGTCAAATTTGAGGTTATGCCATGGCCCGTCGCCCGTCTGTCCGCACACAAAAATGACTACTTATGTGGCTACGAGTTAGTAAAACAGGATACTTATGTGGTTAAAGTCTGTTACATGGCTAGCCACGTAACAGAATCTCTTATTGTGGGGGTGGTTGGGGGGTAGGGGTTTGGATAAATGTAGAGTAGGGTTAGAGCATTCTGAGGTGGGGTTTAGGGGTGGGGTGGCATGGGGTTCAGTGAAGGAGTGTTAGAGTTATGTGGCTAGGGTTAGATTAGGGGTGGGTAGGGTTAGGGTCAGTAAAGGGTAGGGTTAGGGTTAGCTGACCCCCCCCCCCCCCCCCCAAATTTTCCCCCAAAAAACTTGTTTTATTATGTTGGAAATGTGTTTTAGGTTAGCCACCTAACATGTCCATAATATAGCCACATAAGTAGCCATTTGTAAGAACGTCCGTCTATCCATCTATCTGTCCATCTGTCCATCAACAATTCAATACGGCTTGGGCTAGAAGCTATATTTATGAACCGATCTTTACAAAACTTCTTGGGTACCTTTGTTATCACCGTAGGACGAGAACTAGTGTTTTTGGGTGTGGTCCAAAATTCAAGATGGCCACCAGCAGCCATTTTGAACCATAGTTAGTGCAATCATTTTTTTGTACAGAACTTCTGTATGAAAGTTCTGATTCGAATAAATTTTTGTCTGAATGTTTAGTAACATGGAATACATCACATATGATACAGGTTTTTTTCTTGTGCAGAAATTCTGCAAATTAGATGAACTTTGATTTTTTCAGTGCTACTTACACACAGTAAGTACATATGCCGATATGGCTCGGGCTAGGGGCTGTATTTATGAACCGATCTTCAAGAAACTTCTTTGGTACCTTTGTTATCACGTTGGGGCGAGAACAAGTGTTTCTGGGTGCAGTTCAAAATTCAAGATGGCTGCCAGCAGCCATTTTGTACCGAAATTAGGTCCAATCAGTTTTTAGCTCAACTTGACAAAGTCAAGGTGAGCTATTGCCATCACTTCTCACCCATAGGCGTACGTACGTACGTAATTATGTACGTCCACAATTTCCTTTGGCACACCTCACAGGGCGCATTTATGATCAGATCGCTTTGAAACTTGGTATGCTTGTTTGGGTTGACCTCTAGATGGGAGCTATCGATTTTCTTCAATTTCTGTCCAAAAATGTTGCTGCTGGCAACGTTCTTAGAACTTAGTTTAGTCAGACCTCAATATTTCCCTTTGGCACACACTACAGGGCACATTTATAATCGGATTGCTTTGAAACCTGGCATGCTTGTTTGGGGTGACCTCTAGATGGGAGCTATCAATTTTATTCCATTTCCGTCAAAAAATGTTGCCACTGGCAATAATGACCTTTGAACTGAGTTTAGTCAGGCATCAATATATTCCTTTGGTATGCTGTACAGCACACATTTTTTATCAGATCAGTTTGAAACTTGGTATGCTTGTTGGGGTTACCTCTAGATGGGAGCTATCGATTTTCCCCAAGAAATGTTGCTGCTGGCAACGACCTTTGATGAACTTCGTGCAGTTATGCATCAAAATTTCCATTTGGCACACCCTGCAGTGCACATTTATCATCGGCTCGCTTTGAAACTTGTTATGCATGTTTGGGGGTGACCTCTAGATGGGAGCTATCGATTATCTTTCATTTCCGTCAAAAAATGTTGCCGCTGGAAACAACCTTTGAACTTGGTTTAGTCAGGCATTAATATATTCCTTTGGCATGCCCTACAGGGCACATTTATGATCAGATTGGTTTGAAACTTTGTATGGTTGTT
The DNA here is from genome assembly GCA_031216915.1 of Pictodentalium vernedei. Lineage (NCBI taxonomy): Eukaryota > Metazoa > Mollusca > Scaphopoda > Dentaliida > Dentaliidae > Pictodentalium > Pictodentalium vernedei. Next base: position 250,371,675 of record CM062295.1, read on the forward strand.
TGGTCTTACCTCTAGATGGGAGCTATCGATTTTCTTCGATTTTTGTCAAAAAATGTTGCCGCTGGCAATGACCTTCGATGAACTTAGTGCAGTTGTGCATCAATATTTCCCTTTGGCTCACCCTGCAGTGCACATTTTTGACCAGATCACTTTGAAACTTGGTATGCTTGTTTGGGGTGACCTCTAGATGGGAGCAATCGATTTTCTTCCTTTTCCTTCAAAAATAGTTGCTATTGGCAACGACCTCTGATGAACTTAGTAAAAACTTAGTGCAGTTATGCATCAATATTTTCCTTTGACACACCCTGCCGGGCACATTTATAATTGGATCACTTGGAAACTTGGTGTGCTTGTGTGGGATAATATCTATATGAGAGTTGTCGATTTTCTTCCCTTTCTGTCAAAAAATGTTGCCGCTGGCAACAACCTTTGAACTTAGTTTAGTCAGGCTTCAATATTTTCCTTTGGCACACTCTTCAGGGCACATCTATGATCAGATCACTTTGAAACTTGGTGTGTGTGTTCGGGGTGATCTCTAGATGTGCGCTATTGATTTTTAGCTCAACTTTGACGTAAGTCAAATTTGAGCTTATGCCATGGCCAGCCGTCCGTCTGGCCGTCGGTCCATCCTGCCTGTCAACAATTCAATACGGCTTGGGCTAGAGGCCATATTTATGAACCGATCTTTACGAAACTTCTTGGGTACCTTTGTTATGACCGTGGGACGAGAACGAGTGTTTTTTGGTGTGGTCCGAAATTGAAGATGGCCACCAGCAGCCATTTTGTACCAAAATTAGTTTTAAATTTGAATAATTTTTTGTATGAATGTTTAGTACCATGGGATACATCACATATAATACGGGTTTTTTTCTCGTGCATAAATTATGCAAATTAGACTAACTTTGATGTATTTAGTGTTACTTTCAGCACTGCAAGTGCAAATGCCTATATGGCTCGGGCTAGAGGCCATATTTATGAACCGATCTTTATGAAACTTCTTGTGTGCCTTTGGTATCACCGTGGGACGAGAACCAGTGTTTTGGGGTCAAGTCCGAAATTCAAGATGGCCGATGGCAGCCATTTTGTACAAAATTAGGTGCAATCAGATTTTTGCGCAGAACTTCCATATGAAAGCGCTGATTGGAATAATTTTTTGTCTGAATGTTTAGTACCATGGGATACATCACATATAATACAGGTTTTTTTCTTGTGCAGAAATTATGCAAATTAGATGAACTTTGATTTTTTTCAGTGCTACTAACACAGTAAGTACATATGTAAATACGGCTCGGGCTAGAGTGTGTATTTATGAACCGATCTTCACGAAACATCTTGGGGTACCTTTGTTATCACCTTGGGACGAGAACGAGTGTTTCTGGGTGCGGTCCAAAATTCAAGATGGCTGCCAGTGGCCACTTTGTACCGAAATTAGGTCCAATCAGTTTTTTGTAGAAATTATGCAAATTAGATGAACTTTGATTGGTTCAGTGCTACTTGTACACAGTAAGTGCACATGTCAATACGGCTCAGTTTACAGGCTGTATTTATGAACCGATCTTCACGAAACTTCTTGGGTACCTTTGTTATCACCTTGGGACGAGAACGAGTGTTTCTGGGTGCAGTCCAAAATTCAAGATGGCTGCCAGTGGCCATTTTGTACCGAAATTAGGTCCAATCAGTTTTTTGTCACAATTTCTATACGGCCCGTATTTATGAACCGATCTTCAGGAAACTTCTTGGGTACCTTTGTTATCACCTTGGGACAGGAATGAGTGTGTTTTGGGGTGCCTTTCTAATCACTGTGCTATGAGAACAAATATTTTGGGGTTCAGTCAGACCCACTCTGGGACTCAAAGATTTCTTTTCTAGTTTAGCATCTGACTGTCACCCACCTTTACAATACTTTACCTATACATTTGTTACAGGCTACGGTCAGTACTTATGAACAGACCATTACAATACTTCATATGTACCTTTGTTATCAGGTCATTACCTAGATGTTTGTCATTGCTGTGTCACATACTATACATGTACATGTCTTTAACAAGTTGAGCTACAGTGTCATTGACACTTTCATTAGCTCAACTTTGGCGAAGCCAAATTTGAGCTTATGCTATGGCCCGTCGTCCGTCTGTTCATCTGTTCGTCAACAATTGGATACGGCTCGGGCTAGAGGCCGTATTTATGAACTGATCTTTACGAAACTTCTTGGGTACCTTTGTTATGACCGTGGGACGAGAACGAGTGTTTTTGGGTGCGGTCTGAAATTCAAGATGGCTGCCAGCCACCAATTTGTCCAGACGATGCAGAAATCTGTTTTTTGTACAGAACTTCCATATGAAAGCTCTGATTTGAATAATTTTTTGTATGAATGTTTAGTACCATGGGATACATCACATATAATACGGGTTTTTTTCTCGTGCGTAAATTATGCAAATTAGACTAACTTTGATGTTTTTTGGTGTTACTTTCAGTACTGTAAGTGCAAATGCCAATACGGCTCGGGCTAGAGGCTGTATTTATGAACCGATCTTTGCGAAACTCCTTGGCTACCTTTGTTATCACCGTGGGACAAGAACAAGTGTTTTTGGGTCCGGTCCAAAATTCAAGATGGCAGATAGCAGCCATTTTGTACAAAATTTGGTGCAATCAGATTTTTGCACAGAACTTCCATATGAAAGCACTGATTTGAATATTTTTTTGTGTGAATGTTTAGTACCATGGGATACATCACATATAATACGGGTTTTTTTCTCGTGCAGAAATTATGCAAATTAGATGAACTTTGATTTTTTCAGTGCTACTTACTCACAGTAAGTACACATGTCAATACGGCTCGGGCTACAGTCTGTATTTATGAACCGATCTTCACGAAACGTCTTGGGTACCTTTGTTATCACCTTGGGACGAGAACGAGTGTTTCTGGGTGTGGTTCAAAATGGCTGCCAGTGGCCATTTTGTACCGAAATTAGGTCAAATCAGTTTTTTGTACACAACTTCTATACGGCTCAGGCTAGAGGCCGTATTTATGAACCGATCTTTACGAAACTTCTTGGGTACCTTTGTTATCACCGTGGGATGAGAACGAGTGTTCTTGGGTGTGGTCCAAAATTCAAGATGGCCACCAGCAGTCATTTTGTACCAAAATTAGTGCAATCAGTCTTTTGTACAGAACTTCTGTATGGAAGTTCTGATTTGAATAAATTTTTGTATGAATGTTTAGTAACATGGAATACATCACATATAGTACGGGTTTTTTTCTCGTGCAGAAATTATGCAAATTAGATGAACTTTGATTTATTCAGTGCTACTTAATACACTGTAAGTGCACATGTCAATACGGCTCGGGCTAGAGGCTGTATTTATGAACCGATCTTCACAAAACTTCTTGGGTACCTTTGTTATCACCTTGGGACGAGAACGAGTGTTTCTTGGTGCGGTCCAAAATTCAAGATGGCTGCCTGTGGCCATTTTGTACCAAAATTAGGTCCAATCAGTTTTTTGTCACAACTTCTACACAGCTCATATTTGTGAACTGATCTTCACGAAACTTCTTGGGTACCTTTGTTTTCACCATGGGATAGGAATGAGTGTGTTTTGGGGTGCCTTTGTTATCACTGTGCTATGAGAACAAATATTTTGGGGTTCAGTCAGACCCACTCTGGGACTCAAAGATTTTTTTCTAGTTTAGCATCTGACTGTCACCCACCTTTACAATACTTTACCTATACATTTGTTACAGGCAACGGTCAGTATTTATGTACAGACCGTTACAATACTTTATATGTACCTTTGTTATCAGGTCATTACCTAGATGTTTGTCATTGCTGTGTCACATACTATACATGTACATGTCTTTGTCTTGACAAGTTGAGCTACAGTGTCATTGACACTTTCATTTTTCATTTCCTTTAAAAAATTTATTGTCATTATCACCAGCCTTTGAACTTACTGCATTTGTGTAGCAACGTATCCCTTTTGCCCTCTCTGCAGGGTATATTTATGAATTTCCATAAAAAAAAGAGAGAAAAAAAACATTGCCACAAGCAATCACCTTCAAACTTGGTGCCCATAAAAAAGAGAGAAAAAGCATTGCCGCGAGCAATGACCTTCAAACTTAGTGCATTTGTGCATTAACATCTTCCTTTGGCATACCTCAGAGGGCGCATTCATTATCAGGTTGTTTTGAAACTTTGTACGCTTATGCAGAGTGACAAAGATAGGAACTATCGATTTTCTTGTCATTTCCATCAAAAACTGTTGCTGTTAGCAACAATTTTTGAATTTATTGCATTTGTGCATCAGCATTCTTCTTTGACATGGCCTACAGGCCACATTTATCATAGGATTGTTTTTTAACTTGGTGTGCTCATTGGGCGAGACCTTTAGATAAGAGCTATTGATTAGCATTCATTTCTGTGAAAAAAGTTTCCATTTACAATAACCTCTGAACTTACTGCATTTGTGTATCAACATTCTTCCTTTAGCCAGTCTTACAGTTTACATTTAAAAATGCATGGATTACTCTTGACGTTGTGCACACACAATGCTGTTATGTTGAAATTTCACCAAATAACATTGGTACCAATGATCTTCAATTTTATCATTTCACTTATAACTTACCAAATTCAAGTTTCTCAAGTTGAGCTACAGTGTCATTGACACTTTCATTTGTACACAACTTCCATACAGCTCAGGCTAGAGGCCGTATTTATGAACCGATCTTTACAAAACTTCTTGGGCACATTTGTTATCACCGTGGGACGAGAACAAGTGTTTTGGGGAGCAGTCCAAAATTCAAGATGGCCGCCGGCAGCCATTTTGTACCAAAATTAGTGCAATCAGTTTTTAGCTCAACTTTGGCGAAGCCAAATTTGAGCTTATGCCATGGCCCGTCGTCTGTCGTCCGTCTGTCCGTCAACAATTGGATACGGCTCGGGCTAGAGGCCGTATTTATGAACCGATCTTTACGAAACTTCTTGGGTACCTTTGTTATGACTGTGGGACGAGAACGAGTGTTTTTGGGTGCGGTCCGAAATTCAAGATGGCTGCCAGCCACCATTTTGTACCGACAATGCAGAAATCTGTTTTTTGTACAGAACTTCCATATGAAAGCTCTGATTTGAATAATTTTTTGTATGAATGTTTAGTACCATGGGATACATCACATACAATACGGGTTTTTTTCTCGTGTGTAAATTATGCAAATTAGACTAACTTTGATGTTTTTTGGTGTTACTTTCAGCACTGTAAATGTAAATGCCAATACGGCTCGGGCTAGAGGCCGTATTTATGAACCGATCTTTACGAAACTCCTTGGGTACCTTTGTTATCACCGTGGGACGAGAACGAGTGTTTTGGGGTCCGGTCCGAAATTCAGGATGGCCGATGGCAGCCATTTTGTACAAAATTTGGTGCAATCAGATTTTTGCACAGAACTTCCATATGAAAGCGCTGATTTGAATAATTTTTTGTGTGAATGTTTAGTACCATGGGATACATCACATATAATACGGGTTTTTTTCTCGTGCAAAAATTATGCAAATTAGATGAACTTTGATTTTTTCAGTGCTACTTACACACAGTGAGTACACATGTCAATACGGCTCGGGCTAGAGTCTGTATTTATGAACCGATCTTCACGAAACGTCTTGGGTACCTTTGTTATCACCTTGGGACGAGAACGAGTGTTTCTGGGTGCGGTCCAAAATTCAAGATGGCTGCCAGTGGCCATTTTGTACCGAAATTAGGTCTAATCAGTTTTTTGTACACAACTTCTATACGGCTCAGGCTAGAGACCGTATTTATGAACCGATCTTTACAAAACTTCTTGGGTACCTTTGTTATCACCGTGGGATGAGAACGAGTGTTTTTGGGTGTGGTCCGAAATTCAAGATGGCCACCAGCAGCCATTTTATACCAAAATTAGTGCAATCAGTCTTTTGTACAGAACTTCTGTATGAAAGTTCTGATTTGAATAAATTTTTGTATGAATGTTTAGTAACATGGAATACATCACATATAGTACGGGTTTTTTTCTCGTGCAGAAATTGTGCAAATTAGATGAACTTTGATTTATTCAGTGCTACTTATACACTGTAAGTGCACATGTCAGTACGGCTCGGACTAGAGGCTGTATTTATGAACCGATCTTCACAAAACTTCTTGGGTACCTTTGTTATCACCTTGGGACAAGAAAGAGTGTTTCTGGGTGCGGTCCAAAATTCAAGATGGCTGCCAGTGGCCATTTTGTACTGAAATTAGGTCCAATCAGTTTTTTGTCACAACTTCTACACAGCTCATATTTGTGAACTGATCTTCACGAAACTTCTTGGGTACCTTTGTTTTCACCTTGGGACAGGAATGAGTGTGTTTTGGGGTGCCTTTGTTATCACTGTGCTATGAGAACAAATATTTTGGGGTTCAGCCAGACCCACTCTGGGACTCAAAGATTTTTTTCTAGTTTAGCATCTGACTGTCACCCACCTTTACAATACTTTACCTATACATTTGTTACAGGCAACGGTCAGTATTATGTACAGACCGTTACAATACTTTATATGTACCTTTGTTATCAGGTCATTACCTAGATGTTTGTCATTGCTGTGTCACATACTATACATGTACATGTCTTTGTCTTGACAAGTTGAGCTACAGTGTCGTTGACACTTTCATTTGTAGAGAACATCTATATGAAGGTTCTGATTGGAATAAATTTTTGAATGAATGTTTAGTAACATCGAATACATCACATAATACGTGTTTTTATCTCGTGCAGACATTATGCAAATTAGATGGACTTTGATTTATTCAGTGCTACTTATACACAGTAAGTACACATGTCAATACGGCTCGGGCTAGGGGCTGTATTTATGAACCGAACTTCACGAAACTTCTTGGGTACCTTTGTTATCACCTATGGATGAGAACGAGTGTTTTTGGGTGCAGTCCGAAATTCAAGATGCCTGCCGGCAGCCATTTTATATCAAAATTAGGTACAATCCGTTTTTTGTAGAGAACATCTATATGAAGGTTCTGATTGGAATAAATTTTTGAATGAATGTTTAGTAACATGGAATACATCACATATAATACAGGTTTTTTTTTCTCGTGCAGAAATTATGCAAATTAGATGAACTTTGATTTATTCAGTGCTCCATATACACAGTAAGTGCACATGTCAATACGGCTCGGGCTAGAGGCTGTATTTATGAATCGATCTTCACGAAACTTCTTGGGTACCTTTGTTATCACCTTGGGACCGGAACGAGTGTTTTTGGGTGCCTTTGTTATCACTGTGTTGTGAGAATAAATATTTTTGGGTTCAGTCAGACCCACTGTGGGATTCAAAGGTTTCTTTTCTAGTTTAGCATCTAACTGTTGCCCACCTTTACATTACTTTACCTATACATTTGTCACAGGCTATGGTCGGCATTTATGTACAAACCGTTACAATACTTTATATGTACTTTTGTTATCAGGTCATTACCTAGATGTGTGTCATTGCTGAGTCACATACTATTCATGTACATGTCTGACACAAGTTGAGCTACAGTGTCATTGACACTTTCATTTTATATATATTTTTTTTAATTAAATTTCAGAATAATTAAATTCATAGTTATTGTTGCTGAGTCTCAGATTTCTTTCTATTACCAATATCCTTTATATTTCCACACCATAACAGTTAGACTTCGAAAAGTTTCCAAATTTTGTTATGCAGTTATCGATTGTCTGTCTCATAGTGTGAAAATGAAAGCTGTTTTGCAAATTTGCCCAAATTTGTGCTTATATTTTTACTATCATTAATGGCCACCAAAAGGTTGAGCTTGAATTGACAACAGCTGAAGAGAAACAGCGATACAAATTTCATCAAACACACCCAATAGAAAAGATAACGAATGTAATTTGAACTGGTTCCATAATTGTTGTTTTGATTTTTAGCTCGCCTTAATCGCTATTCGTCTGGCATCCATCATTCGTCCGTCAAAACTATGTTTTGGACTTCTCCAAAATTATTGAGTCTGTTCAAGTGAACCTTTGTGTGAGTGATAGTCCCCAAGGGGCATTGCAATTTTGTCCAACTCAGCATGTCCAGCCCAGTAAAGGTGGGGAAAAATGCCCAAAACATTTTTTTAAATCTTCTTAAGAACCAGTGGGTACAGTGACTTGATATTTGGTATGTAGCTTTCTTTTGATGTGTAGAATCTAGTTTCTTCAAACAAAGTTTGTGGAGCAATATTTGCCTTTGTAATGGGAAGGGCAAGATTTTTGGCCCTGCACAAAATTTCTATTTTCTAAACCAACGGTTCAACTTGAACCAAATTCAGTATGTGGTATTATTGAGTTTTAAGTACTTGATTCATGCAAAAAAATGTTTCAAGTGTCCCCTCGGGAACCCCAGGAGCTAAAAGTAGAAATATTTTCAAACACCCATATTTCCCAAACCACACGGAACAAAAGAATTGTTAGTTGGTATGAAACACCCTTAGGACGAAATAGAATTGAATGGTAAAAAAAATTGCCATTGGCTCTGTCAGGTTGCTCTGTAGTGATGGGTTTGCAAAACTTAAAAAAAAACATTTCTCTGGAACCAACGATCAGAATATTTTGATATTTGGTATACAACATCCATGGGTTGGAGAGGGGGGAGGGATGCGTAGGTGGCAGGGGGGGTTCTGGGGGTTCAGATACAAGTTTGTTAAAATGAAACCCCTTGGTTATATTTGAGCTCATTACAGGAACCCAAATTTTAACTTGGTGCTATATGGGGAGTAATTTTTAAAAATCTTCTTCAGATCCATCAGTCAGAATCCTTTCATACTTGGTATGCCACATCTCTAGGGGGGGGGGGGGGGGGGGGAGGGGGGGGTGGCAGATTCAAGTTTGTTCAAATCGAGTCCCAAATGTTAACTTGGTGCAATATGAGAAAGTTTCTTTAAAAATTTTCCCAGCAGAAGGCTTTCATATTTGGTATGCAACATCTCTATGGGGGTCAGATTCAGCTTTGTTCAAATCGGGAGCCTGGGTTAATATTTGGGCTCCCTATGAGATCCCAAATTTTAACTTAGTGCAACACTGGTAAAATAGGACCCAGTGACTAATGCTTGGGGTGCGAGGCCTCTAAAATAGGCAACTTGTAAAATAGGCAACATGGGGTATAAACGAATGAAAGACCATGACTTTATCTCCATGTTGTGGTCATGATTAGCCATTGTGCAGAAGTATGTGACCTTAAAAAGCAATAAATAATAATAATAATAATAACTTAGTGCAATATGAGGAAATTTCTTTAAAAATATTTTTCAGATCCACCAGTCAGAATGCTTTCATATTTGGTATATAACATCTCGGAGGGGGGGGGGGATTCAAGTTTGTTCAAATCTAGTGCTCCTATGAGAGCCAGAATTGGTCATGTAGCTGAAGAAATTGAAATTTATTATTAAGTACCCTCTAGAGGTGTTTAACGAGGATTAATGCACATAGGTTGTATCAAGGGGCTCCATAGCGGAGCTCCACTTTTTACATTATGATTAACTGAAGAAAAGGCATGATGCTCGGACTATTTTAGTCACTCCTAGTGGGCTCAAGGATTGACAGTGGATCTTTGGAGATTGATTGCTTAATGTTGATTCATTCTTGGACTCTGGGACTCTGTTTATATCGGGTTCTGTTTAAGATGAGTGCTTCATCCCCTGTGGGGCCTCTTGTTTATCGATCCATTTGATCGGTAGAGCTTCAAACAAAAACAATGGAATCTTCGTTCAAATCGAGTGCCCCTATGAGAGCCAGAATTGGCCATGTAGCTGAAGAATTAAAAATTTATTATTAAGTACCCTTTAGAGGTGTGTAACTAGGATTAATGTGGAGCTCCACTTTTTACATTATTATTAACTGAAGAAAAGGCATGATGCTCGGACTATTTTAGTCAGTCCTAGTGGGCTCAAGGATTGACAATGGATCCTTGGAGATTGATTGCTTAATGTAGATTCATTCTTGGACTCTGTTTATATCGGGTTGTGTTCAAGATGAGTGCTTCAGCCCCTGTGGGGCCTCTTGTTTATCGATCCATTTGATCAGTAGAACTTCAAACAAAAACTAGACTTTATGATTCTGGAGAATCATGGCTTTTCCCGATGAGATTCCATGATTTTTCATGACTCCACCGTGTCTGATGAATTGTTTTTAACTGTCTCACTGAAGTTCCTTCATTGATGTTATGAGAAAGCTGAGTATAGTAGTCTCAAATCACTCAGTTTGATAAAAAAATTGTTTAGGTAAAAACCATCATTAACGGTGGAGTGGGTTAATATCAATAACGTCGTCCGACAAGTTAATGACCCACAAAAGGAGTTATGTTTGTTTGACACATACGCACTGAGTGCTGTGTCTATTTGAAAATGGTCCATTTTATCTCAAATGTATCCAAAACATTGATGTCTGGTAGCTTGTTGAGGATTAACAAGTGCTAACAGAAGTATTTATTCATGCAACTTGTAATTTCACACCAAAAACGCCGAATGGCCATTTTTACTTAAAATCTACAAAATGTTTTCAGAGAAATCCTGAGAGAACATGAATTTTAAGCTTTTGATGGGTATCCTTGTTTATCAAGCCCAAAACGGGTTAACCCTTTACCTAACATGAAAAGCAGACGACACTTGCAAAAAAAATTCGTGAATAACTAATTTTTTTCATTTTTTGACTCCAAAACATAGGTTATGACCCCTTATTGGAACGAGCTCAACGAGCTCGTTCCAATGAGGGGTCATAACCTATGTTTTGGAGACAAAAAAAATGAAAAAATCCTGAAAATTAATTGGCGATTTTTTAGAATAGCACTAGACGGTTTTGGCCGTACTGTTGGGTAAAGGGTTAAGGTTTGTTTTTTTGAATACGCCTATTACTTACGAAAATAATTCTTGTGAATATTCTACTTCCACTTACGTTGATTTCTCCTCTTAACTTTGAGTGCTGCGGGTAGGCAAACACAGCCCATTTTATCAAAATTTTGATGTTTGAGAACCTGCATAAGGTTAACAAATGCTTACTGGATTATTTTGTACATGCAATTTGTAATGTTACACTAAGATCTGAGAATGGCCAATTTTTCATGAAAATCTACGTGAAGTTTTTAGAGAAATCCTCGGATAACATGAAATGTATCCAAAACATACATTTCATGTTATCCAAGGATTTCTTTCTGTAACCAGCTCTAAACATGTTGGTTTTATGAATACCTTCATTACTTACAAAAATGATCCTCGGGGAATTCCACTTCCAACGAAGGTTGTTATGTTTATCTCGCAGGTACACATTGGGTACAATGGGTGCCCAAGAACAGCCCATTTTCTCAAAATTTCTATGCTTTGCAGCCTCTGGAGGGTTAACAAGCGCTTACCGGAATATTTTGTCCATGCAGCTTGTAATGTCTCTCCAAGACTTGCAAATGGTCAATTTTTCTTGAATACTTACTAGATTGTTTGGAGAAATCCACAGAAAATGGGAATTTTAAGCTTTTAGGGTGAACATCTCCTTTACCAGGCGAAAATGGGTTAAGACCTCGATTTTTTAATACCCTTACTACTTACTAAAAATTTTCCCTATCAGTTTTGCGTCCGGTAAAGGAAGTTATGTTTCTCTGTGGCATTCCCATTTGTTGTTGGTGTCCAAAAACAGACTATTTTTTCAAAATGTTGACATTTAGCTGCCCATGGAGGGTTAACAAATGCTTACTGGAATATTTTATCCATGCAACCGGTAATGTGACACCAAGACCTATCAATGACCATTTTCTGTTGAAAATTTACAAGATGTTTGTAAACACATCCAGGGAAAACATGATTTTTTTTTACTCTTTTGATGGGTATTGCTGTTAACCACCCCAAAAGGGGTTAACGCTTGGGTTTTTGAATACCCATATTACTTACAAAAATGGTCCTCAGTGAATTCCACTTCCAACAAAGGAGATTATGTGTATCTCTCGGGTATACATTGCGTGCTGTGCGTGTCTGAAAACAGCCCATTTAAAAAAAATTATGATGCTTGGCAGTCTGTAGAGGGTTAATAAATGCTCATCGGAATATTTTGTCCCAGCAACTTGTAATGTCGCACAAAGACCTGCGAATAGTCAATTTTTTCTTGAAATCCTACAAGCATGCTCTTAGAGAAATCTACAGAAAATGGGAATTTTAAGCTTTTCAGGGGTATATCTTTTTATCCTGCCAAAAATGGGTTAAGACTTCGACTTTTGAATACCCTTACTACTTACAAAAATGTTTCCGTATAAATTTTTCGCTCAATAAAAGGAGGTACTTTTCTTTGTGGCGTACCCATTGGGTGGTGTTGCTGTCCAAAAACCACCCATTTTATTAAAATTTTGACTTTTGGCAGCCTGTGGAGGGTTAGCAAATGCTCACCAGAGTATTTTGTCTATGCAACTTGTATTGTCACACCAGGACCTGCGAGTGGCCAATTTTTCTTGAAAATCTACATGACTCGTTTAGAGAAATCCACAGAAAACATGAATTTTTTTAGCTTTTGAAGGGTATTGCAGTTTAACCAGCGCAAAACAGGTTAATGCTTGGTTTTTTGGCTCACCAACGATAGTTGTATGAGCCTATGGTATAGCACTCATGTCGGCGGCGGCGGCATCCGGATTCATTCATTTGGATTTTTTTTTTTATGTCAGCATGCTTTTCAGGGATAGTAATATTTTATTCAACTCTTTCCATGCTTAGTTACTTGAATTTTGGACTTTTGTGTACAGGTTTTTGACTTTTCTGTCCAGGTTTTTAACTTTTGTGTACAGGTTTTGAAATTTTGTCTTCAAGTGGAGTTTTACCTTACTGGCATATTGCCATGGTGGTTACCTTATTAACATCTCAGGGTATTTTTCACAATTTTAACCCTTTGAAACAAGTATGATACTTTTTTTGACTTTTATGTGCAGGTTTTGAGGTTTGTCTTTCTTTTCTGCCAAGTGGATATTTTTCAAGTAGAGGTTCACCTTACTGGCATATTGCCATTGTGGTTACTGTGACATTTGCAGGGTATTTCTCAATATTAACTCTTTGAAACAAATGTGATACTTTTTTTTACTTTTATGTGCAGGTTTTGAGGTTTGTCTTTCTTTTCTTCCAAGTGGCGACTTACCTTGTAGCATATTGCCATGGTTCCTATTTTATGTTAGGATGCTTCTTGGGGCTATTATTATATTATTTAACCCCTTAGCTGCTTATTTGCCTTAATTTTGGACTTTTGTGTGCAGGTTTTTGACTTTTGTGTTCAGATTTTGATATTTTTTTTTAAGTGGAGTTTTACCTCACTGGCATATTGTCATGGTGGTTACTGTAACATTTTCAGGGTATTTTTCTTTATTGTAACCCTTTGAAACAAATGTAATACTTTTTGGACTTTTATGTGCATGTTTGGCTATTATTATATTATTTAACCCTTTAGCTGCTTATTTACTTTTAATTTTGGACCTTTGTGTGCAGGTTTTTGACTTTTTTTTTTTACTCCAGCCACCCCTTTACATTGGCCACCTGCTGTTGAGCCACAGGGTACTGATACCCACTCTAGTTAAATACCCTTATTACTTACAAAAATGATCCATGGTGAATCCCACTTCCAATAAATGAAGTTATGTTTATCTTTCGTATATTGTCTGGGTGCTTTAGGAGCCCATTTCATCAAAATTTTGATGTTTGGCAGCCTGTGGAGTTACCATATGCATTGCCTAATATCTCTTGTATATGAATGATTGTGTCACAGACAGGTCTAATAATGATGAATGTTTAAAGAAAAATCTACAAGAAGTGTTTCAAGAAAGTGCCTATAAACCCCAATTTTGACAGTTTTTTGCCAATTCTGAGGAAACAAGGGTTAAATTGAAAATTCCGCTTCGGTACATTTTTAGATTTTGTGACCGTCTATGAGAGTACAAAATTTTGTGAAAATCGGTTCGAAAATGGCTTCTGAATTGTACGGTACATTTTTAGTTTTTGTGCCCCTCTATGAGTGTGCAAAACTTTGTGAAAATCGGTTCGAAAATGGCTTCTGAATCGTACGGACAAAAGGTGTGGAAAAAAAAAAAAAAGAAAATAATAATCATAATCTGTAGAAAAACAATTGTCTTTTCCAGAGGGAAAAGCCTAACAATGGAATCTTCACCTTTGCGTTTAAACATCGGGATTAAAGTTTATTTATTTAAATGAATTTTATTGCATGGAGGTATGTAATAAACACAATGTGATGTGTGTTGAAATCGGTTTAAATTAACCCATTCACATGCTTAGGGATTGTGATGGTTCAGTAGGTAGAGATGCAGGTTGCAAGCCGAGAGGTCCTCTGTTTGAATCCCACCTGTGGCAATCGTGTATCCTTGGGCAAGACACTTAATCCCAATTGCCCACAAGGGGGCATGGTGACATTGTGTACTAAAGCACTGCATGTCGATGGTGCACTTGTCTTCAACCAATGCTAACCCTGCTTGTGCTGAGTATGTTAGGGAGTCTGACAGTTCTCATCATTGCTCGGTGGTTCTCTCTGGGTACTCCAACTTCCTCCACCTGTAAAACTGTCCGACATGAGGTGACCCTTGTTCTCGAAAGTATCATTAAACCCCAGTAAATAAATAAATTCACATACGTGTATGACTCTGTATTTATTACATGCCTTTACGTCTATAAAAGCAATTATTACAAGGACACTCAGTAATTCATTTGACCACTCATCCCCTGAATTCCAATATTTTCTATGTGCCAGTAGTCACATAGAATACATTGGAACTCAGTGGACGAACTGTCAACAAAAAGAGCATATTTTATCACTTACCAAATTTGCGAATTCTGTATTACTAATTTTAGCTATTGCTAGCGATTCAAATTGTAATTGCAGTGCACGATTTGTAGAAAATTCCAGTGAAATTTCGCTTCTATTTAAAAATAGTCTGTCAACGATTTTCATTTTCTGCATAGTTTAGTGTTGCTGTATGTAGATGGGGATTTAAAAAACAGGCATGTAATAATATGTTTTATCTTACAAGAACGTATTTTCCCCAATACAAGTGAAAATGTCTAGACAAAATACAAATCTGTTTTGAGGGTAGCAACCATACTTGCAATCATTTGATTCACAAAGAGAACCTTTTTAACCTGCACTCAAATTATCAGGAAACAGTTAGTACAGTGGAACCCTGTTAATTGAATGGCCACCTTGCCAATGAAAGTTATTCAATTAACAGGAGTATTCAGTTAACAGGGATTGTGTATTCAAGAGATAAACTTAGCATTTTTCCTACTGTAATTTGTTTGACAGAGCCCCATGAGCTCTGTCAAACAAGATATAATAGATTAAATGTCTGTATTGGATGTACCAAGGCCAAGGAGGTCTATAAATAAAAGAAAACTGGGGAGAGTCAGGGTAATTTCTTGACATTTTACAAGATTTTTTATTCAGTTAACAGGAGTTTACTCTATAACCTATATTCAATTAACAGGTCAGATTTGTATTGGAGGTATGGTAAATGGTTTTATGTTGGGTTATTCAGCTAAGAGATATCCAATTAAGTGGGCTCCACTGTATCTCTGTATCACTTCAAGAGGTTTCTATCTCCTCATATACATGTTTCATCGTCTGTATGACTGGTATCCTGTTCAATATTTTCATGACACAATTTTTATATAAACATAAAAAATAAAACATATAGTACAAGTAGAGAACAGTGAATGGGGAATATGTTACGCACAGCACAAGAATGCAATACCATGATGTCATGATTTTCATTCATAAAAATTCTCTTCATAGATGCTGAGTGATTGTTAAAACAGATGGTGTTAAAAGCTGGGCCCAGTCCCTGCATTATGAGAATAAGGCAAGAAAGGAAGAAATATTGAAAGATAAATTGGTTATTTCATCACGTGAGTTTCCGAGATGGTGTATTGAAGTCGACCACAATCTGATTCACCAATTTATTTCAGTATATTAATATAGATATAGTTAACTGATGTAACAGTTGGCGTGACAATCACAGTGGGAGAAAAAGTGTTCTGTTTGTTGAGAAAAAAAATAAGAATAAATTAACTCTATATTAGTCATCATACTTGTCTGATACAGGTGTAAAACATGTAAAAATTGCACAGTTTTTCAGTAGTTTTGTCTGAATATTTAAAATTGTGTACCTTTGAATGTATTTGCGAGTTGTTCATTATATAGAGAGTAATCACTTGACTGGACTTGTTACGTGACATAATTCATGAGAGGTGAGGGACGTTGTACAAACAGGTGTGCGCAAATGCACACGAGTGTTTTACAATATAGTCCCTCGCCTCGAATGAATTATTTCACGTAACCAGTCCAGTCAAGCGATTACTCTGTTGACTACTTTTCATTATTAACGATAATTATATTATTTAGCCCTTCACCTAACGTAGCGGCCAAAATCAGCCAGCGTTATTCAAAAAATCGCCAGTTAATTTTCATTATTTTTTCATTTTTTGTCTCTAAAACATAGGTTATGACCCCTCATTGGAACGAGCTCATCGAGGTCATTCCAATGAGGGGTCATAACCTATGTTTTTGAGACAAAAAATGAAAATAATTGTTATTCAAGAATTTTTTTTACAAGTGTCGTCTGCTTTTCATGTTAGGTAAAGGGTTAAAAAAAACAAAAAAACAATGAAGTCTCCATTACACCCACGGCAAAGTTTCTTTGTTTGCGCGCACAGATACATGACACAATTGTTGATTGCATAATTCACTTGTGAAGTTATCGTTGATAGTCAAACCCGAAAATCCCTGTAAATCACACTTCGGAAAGTACTAAAATCAAGTACTCTCGAGAACTGTCTTAGAGTTGTTTTTTTTACAACAGTGGAGCCCACTGAATTGGAGATCTCATAACTTGTAGAGTTCTAAATTATTTTTGGTCATCAAAATTTGTTCATGTCTTGGCCTTGTTACAATTTATGGGAGAGTGCCTACAGACACTCTCTTATAAATGATAACAAACCATATCCATAGAGACTAAATAATATTTGTTCCAAGGTAATATAAAATATGTCCACTTAGTATAGTGCCTTTATGTTGTGATACCTGCACTTTAGAGTAAAGCCCAAATATGGGCTTCCAGACCTCTACCAGTAAATAGAATAACACTATTAATTAAATATAACTTCCACACAAAACTGTTCACTATTCCTTCAGTATCCCCGCGGGAACCCCAGGAAGTGAAGCAGTGCCTGTTCACTGCAGTAAACAGGCTTTGTTTTGCTGATAAAACAGGACCCAGTCACCAATGCTTGGGAGGTGCAAACCCTCTCTAAAATGGGCAACATGGCTTATTAACACTCACCCCTGGTCTTGAGTTGATATTCATGTTGTGGTCATGATTAGCCATTGTGCAAAAATATGTCACCCTAAACGCCATTAAATAAATAAATAATTCCTTCAGTACCAATTACTTAATTGCATATAGCTTACAGAGTAAACTCCTGTTAACTCTTAACCCGCTGAGTATTTTCAAGATATTTTTTCATCAAATCCAGTCATGGCTGCTGCAAAGTAGTCATGATTAGTGTTGATGAAAAATTAATCTAAATATAACAAGAAATCATTCATGAAAAAATCCATTGAACTTTCAGGGGAAAATATGTTTAAATATGCTCAAATTATATTTATATCAGTGACAGGAGAAGAAACCCTGTGCTGGGCAGGAATATCCACCAGCAGCATGCAAAGAGTTACGTGAATAGAAAATCCTCTAATATCTTAGGAAATTACCCTGACAGACACCAAATTCCCCTTCTTAAAAGACTTACTTGGCCTCAGTACAAGAATACAGGTATTAAGTCTGTTATTTATTGTTTAACAGATCTCATTGAGCTTTGACAAAGAAGCTATAATAGAATAAATTCTCGGCGTATCTCAAGAATACAACACTATGACCATTCAATTTTTGGATTCCATTGCACTAAACTTGGACAATCACAGGACCAAACAGTGTATTTGAAAACAAAATGGGTTGAGTCTCAGCTGGGCATTGGTCACACAAATGTACTTGCAATCAGAATTCAACATCATACCTTCATATCTGGTCAAATTTGATTTGGATATTTTTCCGATATTCCATTATCGAGTTATTGCCCTTCATTTAATTAGAATATCATATATTCAAGTTTTTGGATGATAACTTCCTTTATATTCGATACACTTAATATGAATTTGGTAGATAGACTTATGAACAGAAAATACGGTCAAGGTTGACTTTGATGTTTATTGGAAATACTATTTTTAGCTTAACTTGACAAAGTCAAGATAAGCTATTGCCATCACGCATGTAGAAGTCTGTGAGTACAAAGTCCACTGGGGGGGTGACCGGAGCTATCAAATTTTTCTGAATTTTGTTGAAAACATGGCTGTCAGCAACCATTTTGTATTTGACACATAAATTATCAACAATTCCATTGGCACACCCTAGAGGCCACATTTCTCACCCAATCTTTTTTAAATTTCATTTGTAGGTTTGGTGTCATATTTAGATGGGAGCTATCAAAATTTTCTTTATTCCATGCTTGTCCATCGGTCCATCTGTACATTCCACAGTCCATCCACAATTCCTTGAGCACACCCTACAGGCTGCAGCTCTCCCAAACAGTTCCAAATTTTGTACATGGCTTTGGGGCAATGTTTAGTTGAGAGCAATCAATTTTTTCTGAATTTCATGGAAAAACATGGCCGCCAGTAGCAATCTTGGATTTGGCATATAAATTGTCAACAATTCAATTTGTACACCCCACAGGCCATATCTCTTATCCAATTTTTAGCTCAACTTGATGAAGTCAAGCTGAGCTATTGCCTTCACTTGTCATCTGCATTTGTTTGTACGTACAAAGGTCCGCAATTTCTTTTGGCACACCCTACAGTGCACATTTATGATCTGATCACTTTGAAACTTGTATGCTTGTTTGGGGTGACCTTTAGATGGGTGCTATCGATATTTAGATGGGAGCTATAAATTTTTTCTGTTTCCGTGAAAAAACCTTGCCTTTGGCAAGGACCTTTGAACTTAGTTTAGTTATGTATCAATATATTCCTTTGGCACACCCTACAGGACATTTTTATGATCAGATCGCTTTGAAATGTGTTCGGGGTGATCTCTAGATTGGAGCTATCGATTTTCTTCCATTTCCGTCAAAAAAGTTGCCATCAGCAGTGACCTTCAATCTTAGTGCATTTGTGCCTCAGCATGTTTCTTGGGCACATCTTACAAGGTACATTCATGAATGGACGGATCATTTTGAAACTTGGTATGTATTTTGGGTTGACCTCCAGATGGGAGCTTGTTTCATTTCCATCAAAAAAGCTGCCATTAGCAACAACATTTAACTTTGCCCTTTTGTGCATCAACAGTTTCCTTTGGAACACAATACAGGTAACATTTGTGATCCAGTTTCGTTGAAATTTGGTGTGCTGGTTTGGAGCAACCTTTTGATGCAAGCTATTGATTTTCTTTCATTTCCATCAAGAAACATTGCTGTTGGCAATGATCTTTGAACTTTGCCATTTTGGCATAATCAGTTTTCTTTGGTACACTCTACAGGGTGCATTTATGATGAATGGTTCGGTTTGAAACTTGGTATGCTTGTTTTTGGTAACTTCTAGATGAGAGCTATAGATTTTCTTCCATTTCCATCAATAAATGTTGCTGTTACCAATGACCTTCAACTTGGTTGTTTTGTTTGTCAACAATTTCCTTTGGAAACCGCATAGTTCGCATTTACGATTCAGTGGTTTTGAAACATGGTGTGCTTGTTTGGAGCAACCTCTGGATGGGAGCTAATGATTTTCTTTCATTTCTCTTGAAAAACATTGCCAAATATTGCCGTAAGCAATGACCTTTGAAATCATTGCATTAATCCCTTGCAAAAATAACCAGGATTTCCAAAGATAAAAAGCTTGGAAAAGCAGAGATGTAACCTGAGATATCTTAAGATTTCCCGAAGCTTGGAAAAGCTCAGAAAACCAGGATAGTATTTGGACGAGAAATCACTTGATAGCCTTAGATATCCAAGCTTTGCTTCAAGCTTACTACTGTGGGATGAAAGCTGAGATTTTCAAGCTGAGAAAAGCTCGGAAAAGCTGAGATATGTCATATCCCTTGCTAAAATAACCTGAGATTTCACAGGATTTCCCGGGATTACCAAAGACAAGCACCATCCCCAACAAGCTCTGAAAACCTGGGATTGTTTTCGGATGAGAATTCTTGGATAACCTTAGATGTCCAAGCTTTGCTTCAAGCTTACTACTGCGTGATGAAAGTTGGGAAAAGCTGAGATTTTCAAGCTGAGAAAAGCTTGTAAAAGCTGAGATATGTCGCATGTGTGAAAAAAATATTTGAAGTGATAAAAAAGAATTCAGTTTGCGATCACTACTTGTCATTTTTTTCTTAAACTGGTACCAAAGGTGAAAGGGATAACTTACCCACATC
Source organism: Pictodentalium vernedei (assembly GCA_031216915.1). Taxonomy (NCBI): domain Eukaryota; kingdom Metazoa; phylum Mollusca; class Scaphopoda; order Dentaliida; family Dentaliidae; genus Pictodentalium; species Pictodentalium vernedei. Next base: position 250,392,166 of record CM062295.1, read on the forward strand.
ATCCTTGCCATTGAACAGTCGTTCACATTCATAAGTTTAAAGCTTTGATGGAAACGTTAGTCATCGGGTTTTATTGATGGTTCCCGGTGTTTACCTCGTTGAAAAACATGCCACCATCGGCCTTGTTGGATTTGGCTTATAAATTGTCAACAATTCCATTAGTATACCCTACAGGTCACATCCCTCACCTGATCTGTTTTCAGATTTCATATGTACCTCTGCTGTCTTTTCTGTAGAAACTTGATTAAATGGCTTGGATTTACTGGAGCCTGTCTATTTAGTCCTTTCTTGGACAAGTTGAGCTGCTGTGTCATGATACTTTCATTGTTTAAATTATGAATTGGTCAATTTTTAGGGCAAATATTGTAAGATAAATTAATTTCCTGGGAATTCCTGGTTGGTGTACTGAAGTCTCAACCTCTCTCAACCTCATTTCAGGACCAAATATCGATTCATCCTTCTGACTCATCGATACATTCCCAGATATGAGGTCTACTTCAATACACCATCTTCGACCCCCAGGGTGGTAATCACCTCCCAGGGTGGTAATCATCTATGTATACCATGTATGTACTATAAAAAAGTAGCTAAATGTATTCGTCTGAAATCCGATATCTAACCTTTTTTTTTCTGTTAATATCAGAATGTTAAGCAATAGACTGTTGTAACAGGTGGTTAGCCTGTAACAGTGGGAATATGAGAATTCTGTTATGGGAGAGAAATAATATTACTGATTTGCTCATGATGTGGCTTTGCTTCATTGAGATCCATATACAGCATCCCTAGACAAGAGATTGATTAACACAGGATTCATTGTAGTGTTCATTGTATTTTGTTATTTCGGGATACGGCAGCAAACTCTAAGTCAAGTGCAGAACAAACCATAAAAAATTGTACATTAGAAAGTGGCTGCTGATTGTGCTGAAATGGCAGATTATGTCGGAAGAGTATTTTATAAAAAGTTTTATGTTCATACCTTGTTAATTGAATAGCCAATTTTCCAGTAAAAATAATGTTCATTTGACATGAATATTCAGTTAATTTGTGTCCTACAATATGTTACCCTTGTCCCCGATTATCGTCCCCTTTGGGGAGAACATAAACTTTACCCATGCAAACTCACATATTGCCAGTTGAGAGCATGTCACTTATAAGTACAAAGGATGTTGTATTACTGCATATTATTACCACTTTAGTGGGTGTTCGCTAGTATATTAACAGAGTTTAGCGGGGCGGTAAGACTCGGTAATTCATGACGTCATGCAACCGGAAGCGAGCAGTGGGCATTTATAAAAACAAAATTTGGTAGCCGAGAGCGTAGCGCTCGGAGCCCAAGGTTTGCGAGTTCGAACCCCAGCTGGGGAAACATAACGTAATGCAATACTGGCGTGGATTCAAAACCACACTGCTCCTCCATAGTACCATGTTCGGGGATGGTGCTATGTTTGTCCTATCGGGTGAGGACGTAAATGGCTGTCCCGTGTGTAGTAATTACTGTGCACGTTAAAGAACCCTACTGCAGCAAAAGAGCTGCAGCTCGGCAAAATTCCCCCGATTCCCCCCTTGTATATAGTGTATATAGTGTAGTTCATTACCTGTATAAAAGAACCCCTGCAATGAATCAATCAGGGTCTTCCGAAAAATCAACGGAGGAGTGACTGCACAAGCGCATTGAATTGTGCAACTACCGGAATAAAACGGGTGTAAGACGCGAACTGCAGCTTCAGTCCAACGAAATATGCCTGAGATGATTCTGGTGATGTGGGGTTCTCACAGGGTGCTCCGAAAAATTAACGGAGGAATTTCCAAATAACGTAACATAACATTCATTAACAGCCCGTCAACCGCTTCCGATCATGGTAATAATAGTAATAACATGATTTTGTCGAGCGTCCCGGTTTATTAACGGCCCCCAAGGAATGAATAACAGCCCTCTGGCTTATTAACGGCCCTCGACTTCATCTTGTGCCGGTAATAAACCCTCGAGCTGTTATTCATTCCTCTCGGGCCTTTAATATAACAATAACATGAGTTTGGAGAGCGTTACAGTTTATTAACAGCCCGAGAGGAATGAATAACAGCCCGAGGGTTTATTACCGGCATGAGACAAAGTTGAAGGCCGTTAATAAGCCAGAGGGCTGTTATTCATTCCTCGAGGGCCGTTAATAAACCGGGACGCTCGACAAAATCATGTTATTACTATTATTACCATGACCGGAAGCGGGCGGCGGGCTGTTAATGAATTTTGTTTTCATTAACGCCCGTGGCTTGCTTCCGGTTGCATGGCATCATGAATTACTGAGTCTTAGCGCCCGCTAAACTCCCTTAATATACTAGTGAACGCCCGCTAAAGTGGTAATAATAAACCGTAACGCTCCCCAAACTCATGTTATTTGTTATATTGTTAGCAGTTGATATTATTTTTAGTTACTATAAAAAGTCTGCGCATGTATCATTTAATACTTCCAAGATATTTTTTCTTTTTGGTTAAACGTATTTTGGAAATATTGTGTGAAATTCACCTAATTCCATGACTAACGAGCTGTTAATTGAAAATAAAATGTCTGTCTACCCATTCGTACATCCGATATTTTGGGATGTGCAACTCCTACATTTTGTAACTGATTTTGTTCAAACTTCTCAAATATTAACTCTTTACCCAACGTAACGGCCAAAATTGGCCAGCACTATTCTCAAAAATCCCTAATTAATTTTCATTATTTTTTTCCTTTTTTGTCTCAAAAACATAGGTTATGCTCCCTCGTCGGAACGAGCTCGTTCCACTGAGGGGTCATAACCTATGTTTTTGAGATAAAAAATGAAAAAAAAATTAGGTATTCAAGAATTTTTTTTGCAAGTGTCGTCTGCTTTTCATGTTAGGTAAAGGGTTAAGACTAATAAGTGGAAATGTGAATATTCCCAAATTTTTTATCTGTGACAGTATAACAATAACATGATTTTGGAGGGCATTATGGTTCTTTAGTGGCCCTGCAGCAATGATGAACAGCCCGAGGGTTTTTTAAAGGCCCGAGACAAAGTCGAGGGCCGTTAATAAGCCCAAGGGCTGTTCATCATTGCTGCAGGGCCGCTAATGAATCATGATGCCTGACAACAATCATGTTATTACTATTATTACCACTCCCTGTCACAGCTAACCGCACGAGGGAATTGCTGGAAGAAATAATCACTAAAATCGGTTCAATATTTCTGTTTCGATCGTGCGTTCGACTTCAGTTCAGAAATACAAAGGGACGTCATTCGAATGGGCGTAATTCATTAGACCATGGAATCTAAAAATAGCCGGACTGCTAATGGCTATTTATACCATTATCGACCTCGGCCCAGCTCCGTCGAATGACGTCACAGAAATTATTAGTGGCCGTCAGTGGTAGTTATAGTTATTCTATTAACCCTTTACCTAACATGAAAAGCAGATGACACTTGCAAAAAAAATTCTTCAATAATTAATTTTTATTCATTTTATTGTCTCAAAAACATAGGCTATGACCCCTCATTGGAATGAGCTCATTCCAACGAGGGGTCAAACCCTATATTTTTAAGACAAATGAAAGTGTCAATGACACTGTAGCTCAACTTGTCAAGACAAAGACATGTACATGTATAGTATGTGACACAACAATGACAAACATCTAGGTAATGACCTGATAACAAAGGTACATATAAAGTATTGTAACGGTCTGTACATAAATACTGACCGTTGCCTGTAACAAATGTATAGGTAAAGTATTGTAAAGGTGGGTGACAGTCAGATGCTGAACTAGAAAAAATCTTTGAGTCCCAGAGTGGGTCTGACTGAACCCCAAAATATTTGTTCTCATAGCACAGTGATAACAAAGGCACCCCAAAACACACTCGTTCCTGTCCCAAGGTGAAAACAAAAGTACTCAAGAAGTTTTGTGAAGATCAGTTCATAAATACGAGCTGTATAGAACTTGTGACAAAAAACTGATTGGACCTAATTTTGGTACAAAATGGCTACTGGCAGCCATCTTGAATTTTGGACCGTACCCAGAAAACTCATTCTCATCCCAAGGAGATAACAAAGGTACCCAAGAGGTTTTGTGAAGATCGGTTCATAAATACAGCCTCTACCCTGAGCCGTATTGACATGTGTGCTTACATTGTGTAAGTAGCACTGAATAAATCAAAGTTCATCTAATTTGCATAATTTCTGCACGAAAAAAAACCCCTTACAATATGTGATGTATTCCATGTTACTAAACATTCATACAAAAATTTATTCAAATCAGAACTTTCATACAGAAGTTCTATACAAAAGACTGATTGCACTAATTTTGGTACAAAATGGCTGCTGGTGGCCATCTTGAATTTCGGACCACACCCAAAAACACTCGCTCTCATCCCACGGTGATAACAAAGGTACCCAAGAAGTTTCGTAAAGATTGGTTCATAAATATGGCCTCTAGTCTGAGCTGTATAGAAGATGTGTACAAAAAACTGATTAGACCTAATTTCGGTACAAAATGGCCACTGGCAGCCATCTTCAATTTTAGACCGCACCCAGAAACACTCGTTCTCGTCCCAAGGTGATAACAAAGGTACCCAAGACATTTCGTGAAGATCAGTTCATAAATACAGACTCTAGTCTGAGCCGTATTGACATGTGTACTTACTGTGTGTAAGTCGCACTGAAAAAATCAAAGTTCATCTAATTTGCATAATTTCTGCACGAGAAAAAACCCGTATTATATGTGATGCATCCCATGGTACTAAACATTCACACAAAATAATTATTCAAATCAGGGCTTTCATATGGAAGTTCTGTGCAAAAATCTGATTGCACCTAATTTTGTACAAAATGGCTGCCATCGGCCATCTTGAATTTTGGACCGGACCCAAAAACACTCGTTCTCGTCCCACGGTGATACCAAAGGTACCCAAGAAGTTTCGTAAAGATCGGTTCATAAATACGGCCTCTATCCCGAGCCGTATTGGCATTTGCACTTACAGTGCTGAAAGTAACCCCAAAAAACATCAAAATTAGTCTAATTTGCACAATTTACGTACGAGAAAAAAACCCGTATTATATGTGATGTATCCCATGGTACTAAACATTCATACAAAAAATTATTCAAATCAGAGCTTTCATATGGAAGTTCTGTACAAAAAACAGATTTCTGCATCGTCAGTACAAAATGGCGGCTGGCAACCATCTTGAATTGTGGACCGCACCCAAAAACACTCGTTCTCGTCCCACGGTCACAACAAAGGTACCCAAGAAGTTTCGAAAAAGATCGGTTCATAAATACGGCCTCTAGCCCGAGCCATAGCAGCTTGGCACTTACAGCTCTGAAAGTAGCACTAAATAAATCAAAGTCAGTCTAATTTGCATAATTTACGCACGAGAAAAAAACCCGTATTATATGTGATGTATCCCATGGTACTAAACATTTATACAAAACTTTATTCAAATCAGAACTTTCATACAGAAGTTCTGTACAAAAAAATGATTTTTGCATCATCGGTACAAAATGGCCACTGGCAGCCATCTTGAATTTCGGACCACACCTAAAAACACTCGTTCCCGTCCCAGGGTCATAACAAAGGTACACAAGAAGTTTCGTAAAGATCGGTTCATAAATACGACCTCTAGCCCGAGCCATAGCCAATTGTTGACGTACGGACAGACGGATGGACAGACGGACGACGGGCCATGACAATAGCTCAAATTTGACTTCGTCAAAGTTGAGCTAAAAATGAAAAAATAATGAAAATTAATAGTCGTTTTTGAGAAAATCTCTGTCCGGTGTTGATTTTTATATCGTTTGTTTTGGGTAAGGGGATAATCTTTCAGCTTTTACTGATCAAGTGAGTCGCTCTTTAAATTTTGTGGGTAAATTTGGCATATTTCTGTGTTAAAAGTGTTAAGGTATCAAGCGACAACAGCTTGAAATCATTTTTTCAAGAGCCTTTCGATGTATGCATATAGTGAAATAGTTGATTGGCATACTTGTTGGAAGTGAAACTTTTTGCAGAACGTGCAGGATTTAGATCCTGGAGTATTAGTATTATAATTCTCTTGATTTGTTATTGAAGTGCATAGCAGATAAAAAATGCAGATACCATACAAATCTTTGATTTGAATTCAGAACCTCCATCTTTTTCTTGAAAATCCCGAAAAATCTATTATTTTGTACTGAACCGTTAACCATACCAAAAGGGTGAAAAGGTGCTCTCAGATGACTGTTCAAAGAGCAAGCATTTGGTATATGTCTGTTGGTCTGATGCCTGCCATTGCCTGCCACTTATTAGTCTGTGTGAAACACACAGACTATTGTTTTTGCACGGTTTCTTTTTCTTTTTTTTTCTTTTTTTTCTTCTTCTTCTTCTTCTTCTTCTTCTTCTTCTTCTTCTTCTTCTTCTTCTGTCTTCTGTCTTCTCATCACTTTTTTGTCCGCAAGATAACTCGAAAACGAATTGCCCTATCTCGTTGATTTTTGGCATGCTGATAGACAGCCACAAGTTCTCGGCCACCTATGTTTTTCAGTTTCCTGGGGTATCAGAGGTGTCTGTAGGGGTGTTTTGAAAGTGGGTCACGCCCATATCTCAGGCGTGGTATGACCTACAGACCTGGGACCAACACCAAATGAGACGACATTCGATGGAGGTTCAAAATATGGGTCAAGGTCATGGAGGTCATCTAGGGGTCATTGAGTGCATTTTTCAGAATTGCTGGAAATCACATTTTTTGACCCCCTAAAGTATTCCTGACGTACACACATGCATTTTGACGTAAAAAAAAGTGGGCGTGGCCAAAATTTTTGAAAGTGGGTCACACTCATATCTCAAGCATGGTATGACGTATGGACCTGGGACCAACACCAAATGAGTCGACACTCGATGGAGATTCAAAATATGGGTCAAGATCACGGAGGTCACCTAGGGGTCATTAAGTGCATTTTTCATAATTGCTAGAAATCACATTTTTTGACCCCCTAAAGCATTCCTGACATACGCACATGCATTTTGACGTAAAAAAAGTAGGCGTGGCCAAAATTTTTGAAAGTAGGTCACACTCATATCTCAAGCATGGTATGACGTATGGACCTGGGACCAACACCAAATGAGTCGACACTCGATGGAGATTTAAAATATGGGTCAAGGTCACGGAGGTCACCTAGGGGTCATTAAGTGCATTTTTCATAATTGCTAGAAATCACATTTTTTTGACCCCCTAAAACATTCCTGACATACACACATGCATTTTGACGTAAAAAAGTGGGCGTGGCCAAAATTTTTGAAAGTAGGTCACGCTCATATCTCAAGCATGGTATGACGTATGGACCTGGGACTAACACCAAATGAGTCGACACTCGATGGAGAGTCAAAATATGGGTCAAGGTCACAGAGGTCACCTAGGGGTCATTAAGTGCATTTTTCATAATTGCTAGAAATCACATTTTTTGACCCCCTAAAGCATTCCTGACATACACACATGCATTTTGACGTAAAAAAAAGTGGGCGTGGCCAAAATTTTTGAATGTGGGTCACGCTCATATCTAAAGCATGGTATGACATATGGACCTGGGACCAACACCAAATGAGTCGACACTCGATGATTCAAAATATGGGTCAAGGTCACGGAGGTCACTTGGGGTCATTAAGTGCATTTTTCATAATTGCTAGAAATCATATTTTTTGACCCCCTAAAGCATTCCTGACGTACACACATGTATTTTGAAGTAAAGGGGGCACGGTGGCTCAGTTGGTAGAGGTGCAGGCTGCAAGCCGAGAGGTCCTCGGTTCGAATCCCACCTGCGGCAACCGCGTTGTGTCCTTGGGCAAGACATTTCACCCCCATTACCCACGTGGGGGCACGGTGACGTTGTGTACTAAGGCGTACTGCACGTCGATGGTGCACCTGTCTTCAACCAATGCTAACCCTGCTTGTGTGGAGTCAGTATGTTGGGGAGCTGACAGTTGCTCGCCATTGCTCGGTGGTTCTCTCCGGGTACTCCGGCTTCCTCCACCCATAAAACTGTTGCGGTCATGATTAGCCATTGTGCAGAAATATGTGACCTTAAACACCAATAAATAAATAAATAATAAATATTTGAAGTAAAAAAAGTGGGCGTGGCCAAAATTTTTTAAAGTGGGTCACGCTCATATCTCAAGCATGGTATGATGTATGGACCTGGGATCAACACCAAATGAGTCGAAACTCGATGGAGATTCAGAATATGGGTCAAGGTCATGGAGGTCACCTGGGATCATTAAGTGCATTTTTTATAATTGCCAGAAATCACATTTTTTGACACCCTAAAGCATTCCTGACATACACACATGCATTTTGACGTAAAAAAAGTGGGCGTGGCCAAAATTTTTGAAAGTGGGTCTATCTCATATCTCAAGCATGGTATGACGTATGGACCTGGGACCAACACCAAATGAGTCGACACTCGATGGAGATTCAAAATATGGGTCAAGGTCACCGAGGTCACTCAGGGGTCAATGAGTGCATTTTTCATAATTGCTGGAAATCACATTTTTTGACCTCCAAATGCTTCCCCAAAATTCAGATGTGCATTTTTTCATGAAAAAAAGTGGGCGTGACCAAAATTTTTGAATGTGGGTTACGCTCATATCTCAAGCATGGTATGACGTATGGACCTGGGATCAACACCAAATGAGTCGACACTCGATGGAGATTCAGAATATGGGTCAAGGTCATGGAGGTCACCTAGGGTTCATTAAGTGCATTCTTCATAATTGCTAGAAATCACATTTTTTGACACCCTAAAGCATTCCTGACATACACACATGCATTTTGACGTAAAAAAAGTGGGCGTGGCCAAAATTTTTGAATGTGGGTCACGCTCATATCTCAAGCATGGTATAACGTATGGACCTGGGACCAACACCAAATGAGTCGACACTCGATGGAGATTCAAAATATGGGTCAAGGTCACCGAGGTCACTCAGGGGTCAATGAGTGCATTTTTCATAATTGCTGGAAATCACATTTTTTGACCTCCAAATGCTTCCCCAAACTTCAGATGTGCATTTTTTCATGAAAAAAGTGGGCGTGGCCAAAATTTTTGAAAGTGGGTCACGCTCATATCTCAAGGATGGTGTGATGCATGGCCTGGAGCCAACACTAAATAAGTTGACACTTGATGGAGGTTCAAAAATGTGGGTCAAGGTTACGGAGGTCACTTGTGGTCATTGAGTGCATTTTTTCAGAATTGCTGGAAATCACATTTTTTGACTCTCTAAAGCATTCCTGAAGTCCATACATCCATTTTTACATAAAAAGTTGGTGTGGCCAAAATTTGTGAAAGTGGGTCATGCTCATATTTCAAGCATGGTATGATGTATGGACCTAGGACCAATACCAACGAGTCGACACTCGATGGAGATTCAAAATTCGGGCCAAGGTCGAACAGGAGTCACGAGGGCTATTACCAGAATTGCTGGAAATCATATTTTTGAACCTCCTTGTGCATTCCCTTGATTGGTCCCTTTGAATACTGTGAAGATATATACCTTATCTGGTTTCTTGGAAAAAATTAACTGATTTTTGAATGAATATCCATAAATACTGTCATTGAAAACCTATTTCTTATTTTTTTAAAACTATTTTATCCCCAAAATAAGCCTCTAAAGTATTCCCATTACATTCATAGAGGGGCACGGTGGCTAAGCAGTTAGAGGTGCAGGCTGCAAGCCGAGAGGTTCTCAGTTCGAATCCTATCTGCGGCAACTGCCTTGTGTCTTTGGGCAAAAACACTTCACCCCCATTGCCCACATAATGGCATAGTGATGTTGTGTACTAAAACATACTGCATGCCAATGATACACTTGCACTAACCCTGCTTGTGTGGAGTTAGCATGTTGGGGATCCAGACAGTTGCTTGTTGTTGTTTGGTGGTTCTCTGTGTTCTCTGGTTTCCTCCATCCATAAAAACTGTACGACACGAGGCGGGCCTAGCTGTTGAAGTGTCGTTAAACCCCAATAAATTAATAACATTCATAGAATGTCTTCTATGCACTGTTTGTCAACATGATAACCCAAATACAATCAATCCTATCTCAATGTTTTTGGTATACTGATAGACTGCCTGCCATTGGTATTTGGTCATCTATGATTTGGAGGCATGTGGGGCCTTCGGGCTCTAGAAGTTAAAAATAATTTTACAACATTTACTGGGAAATGAGTTAGCTGAAGCAGTAACCATTATCTAAAACAGAAATCTCCAGAGAGAAAGCTGAGATAGAATTCTTTGTTACATTGAACAGCACTGTATATTTATGTTGTATCATGTTACAAAACTTCAGTCTCAGTCATTGAAGAGAGAGAGAAACCTTCACTTTTCAAAGCATTTTTTTTTTAAAATCTATTTATTCTCAATCATAATTCAGGATTGAGAGGTTTTGGGATGGAGTGGTGTGTGGCTTTCTTGAAACACCTATCACAGTTACAAAGTAATAAAATGGAATATTTGAATGGTCAGATTTTAACCCTCTTAATACTTCGATGTGAGTAAAAAAATATCTTTAATATAACTCATGGCTACAGAATGTTTTTCGCTCTCTTTTCTGAAACATTTAATTCTATGTGGAATGGGACACCTTTTCAGTGTGCTTTCCAAACTAAGGGATTCTTAACCCTTTAACCAACATAACGGCAAAAACCGGTCAGCTTTATACACAGAAATGTCTTTTCAGTTTTAATTACTTTTTCATTTTTGCTTGAAAAACATAGCTTATGACCCTTCATTGGAATGAGCTCATTTTTTAAAGGATTATTTATTTATTGGTGTTTAATTTCACATATTTCTGCACAGTGGTTTACCATGACCAGGATAGTTTTACGGGCGGAGGAAGCCAGAGTACCTGGGGAGGAGGACCTCCGGGCAACAGCGAGCAACTATCAGATTCCCCACATACTAACTCCACACAAGCAGGGTTAGCATTGGTTGAATACAGGTGCACCATCGATGTGCAGTACGCTTTAGTACACATCGTCACCATGCACCCATGTAGGCAATGGGGTGAAGTGTCTTGCCCAAGGACAGAGTGAGGACCGCTCGACTTGCAGCCTGCACCTCTGTCAACTCAGCCATTGCGCCCCCATTTAACCCTTTACCCAACGGAGACGATAGCAAAATTTATTATTTCAAATATCATTTTTTTCAAATTTTCCAAACAATTTCAACAAAACCATATCATGGGACCCGTCGTTGGAACTAATATTTTTTCAACTTCTCAATTTGCATATTACGCGGGCGGATGCGGCCGATTCATTGGGTAAAGGTTTTTTTTTTTTATTTTTATTGGTGTTTTAAGGTCACATATTTCTGCACAATGGCTAACCATGACCGTGACAGTTTCAGCTCCCCAACATACCAACTCCACACAAGCAGGGTTAGCATTGGTTGAAGACAGGTGCACCATCGACGTACAGTACGCCTTAGTACACAGCGTCACCGTGCCCCTACGTGGGCAATGGGGGTGAAGTATCTTGCCCAAGGACACAACGCGGTTGCCGCAGGTGGGATTCGAACCGAGAACCTCTCGGCTTGCAGCCTGCACCTCTACCATCTGGGTAAAGGGTTAAAGAATTAAAATGGAATATTTAAAGCGAATATTTTAACCCGCTGAAAATCTTAATATGGGGGCACGGTGGCGCTGTGTACTAAAGCGTACTGCACTTCGATGGTGCACCTCTCTTCGAAAAAATCATGGAGAATAATGAAAACCATTTCCATTCTCACAGTGTTGTTCTAAACACACATGGATATAGGTGGGACCTCGGTATTTTGACAATGCCAATAAGTCTTCAGACAGGCTCTTGGGGGTCTTCAAGGCCTTTCAACGTCTACATTCCAACATTACTGAACCTTTTTACTTGCAATATATTTTCCAGAGGTACCATGCATGCACTTCATCATTGCCTTGCTAATATGAACATTTGCCATCATCTACAAATATGGCAGATCCGGAGTTGGTGGAGCCAATATTTATAAAGTAGTTTATGCTCATACTTCAGGTTTAGTATGACCTATAGTAATGGTACCTACACCAAATGAGTTGAAACTTGCTGGAGGTTCAAAATGTGGTCCACCTCTATGAGGTCATTAAATGCATACTTTTTCGACCTATTGGGAATTTCATTTTATACCAATTAATGCAGTTCTGAAGATTATGCATGTATCTCATCATTCAAATAAATGGTAGCGGCAGTAATGTCCATTTCTGATTCCTTGATCGAACCCTATAAATGGTGTGCACATTTATGCCTTTTCGGGTTTCTTAGAAAAATTGTTCTGATTCCTGTATGAATCTTTTCTCCATGAAAGAATTTCACAAAAAGCAGTGGGGAGAAAGCTGTGACTGTCCAATACAATAACATGATCTATTTATTTAATCTCATTGTACAGAATTAATTCCCAAACCAAGTTAATATAAAAACAAACAACTTGATAATGAAGAATTCCAGTGTACATGTAATTGTAAAACTACACCCTAGATTTGTTATTGAAACCTATCACAATACTGTCAGGATGCTGGTAAAAGATGCAATACTGACATAGTTGAATGTTCTGTTAACTGTGTTAGTGCTATGACTGTTTAAAATTAATTTATTAGAGAAGTTCTAGTTTTATGTATGCCTTGTTTAGGTCACTGGATGCTTTTAAGAGCAGGCTTTCAAATGAGCTCTTGTGTTTTTTTTAAGGTTTTTATGACAATATCTCCGACATAGAGTCTATGCACCCTTTGTCAGCGCGACAACTCAAATACGGACCGTCCTATCTCTTTGCATTTTGGCATGCTGGTTAACAATAACCAGTTTGCACTTATCTATATTTTTTTCACCCGTTCGATCTGAATGTCATATGACAGATCTGAAGTTGGTGGAGCCATTATTTCAAAGTGGGTTGCGCTCATTCTTCAATGTAGATGTGGACATGGGACTACACCGACTGAGTTAAACATTGCTGGAGATTCAATATATGGTCCACCTGAATGAGGTCATCAAGTGCATATTATTCAGAAAGACTGGGAAATGCATTTACACCTTAATGTTTTTCTAAAGTTTATGAATGTATTTCGTCACTCAAATTAGTGGGCAGAGCCAAAATTGTCCATTTCTGATTCGTGTATCGAACCCTTTAAATGCTGGTCACATATATGCCTTTTCTGGTTTCTTATAAAAATTGTTCTGATTCCTGTATGAATATCTGTAAATACTATTAACGAAAAACCCATTTCTGATTTGTTAAAAAATATTTTACATCAGAAGATAAGCCTCCATAAATTCTCTTTCTGTAGAGTTTATTCCTGATACTTTAACCCTTTTCACACAGACTTGAATTTACTGGATGCAGTAAATTCTGTTTCTCTAGTATTACCTTCTTTTTGGGACATTCATTTAACAGTCTCCATCAGATAGTGTTCCCTTCAACCTTTTGCCAGACAGAATGACCATAACCAGCCACTACTACTCATAAAAACTGACATTCAAATTTTAATACTTTTCAGTTTTTGTCTAAAAAGTATAGTTTATTTCCCCTAATAGGAATGTGCTCATTAAGCTTGTTTCAGTTTGTGGTTACAAGCTATGTATTTTAGGTTAAAATCCCCCTTGGGAACCCCAGGAGGTAAAGCAGTGCTTCATTACTGTGGTAAATAAGCTCTGTATTACTGGTAAAATAAGACCTGGTAGCCAATGCCTGGGGTGGAAATTCTCTAAAGTGGGCAGCATGGGTATAAACGATTGGCTGGACTTGACTTTAATTCCATGTTGCTGTCATGATTAGCCATTGTGCAGAAATATGTGACCTTAAACACCAATAAATAAGTAAATTAGGCCAAAAATGAAGATTTTTATATAAATGACAACTTTTATTTTTATCTCACCTGACAGAAAGTCAGGGGGAGCTAAAGTGATCGCTTTCTTTTGTTGTCCATCCATGTGTCTGTCTGTCAGTCCAGCATGAACTTTACATTATTGACTTCTCATAAAACAACTGGACCAAATTGAACCCAATTTGATATGCATGTTCCTTATCATATGTCAATTCATGTTTGTTCAAACAAAGTTGCCATGACTACAAGGGGCATTACTCTTGATAGCACCCGTAAATTGTTTTCCAAAATTAAAAAAATCATCTTCTCCAGAACCATCAATTAGAATCTTCTGATATTTGGTATATACCATCTCTGGGAGGGGGGAGAAGGGGCGATGTCAGATTCAAGTTTGTTCAAATGAAGTCATTGGGTTAATATTTGGGCTCCCTGTGGGAGCCTGAATTTTAACTTATAGTGCAATATGAGGGAGTTAAAGTCTTTTTCTTCAGATCTACCAGTCAGAATGCTTTCATATTTGGTATGCAACACCTCCAGGAGGGTCAGATTCAAGTTTGTTCAAATCTGGTCCCTGGGTTGATATTTGGTCTCTCTGTTGGAGCCTGAATTATAACTTAGTGCAATATGAGGGGGCGCGGTGGCTCAGTTGGTAGAGGTGCAGGCTGCAAGCCGAGAGGTCCTCGGTTCGAATCCCACCTGCGGCAACCGCGTTGTGTCCTTGGGCAAGACACTTCACCCCAATTGCCTAAATGGGGGCACGATGACGCTGTGTACTGAGGCGTACTGCACGTCGATGGTGCGCATGTCTTCAACCAATCTAACCCTGCCTGTGCTGCGGTGCAGAGTTCAGAGTTACGATGTTGGAGAGCTGACAGCTGCTCGTCGTTGCTCGGTGGTTCTCTCCGGGTACTCCGGCTTCCTCCACCCGTAAAACTGTCACGGTCACGATTAGCCATCGTGCATAAGTATGTGACCTTAAACACCAATAAATAAATAAATAAATAAATAGTGCAATATGAGGAAATTTCTTCAAGAATCTTTTTCTTCAGATCCACCAGTCAGAATCCTTTCATATTTGGTATACAAGTTACATCTATAGGGGAGTCAGATTCAAATTTGTTCAATTCGAGCCCCTGGGTTATTAATTTGGGCTGCCTAATATTGTGGGAATTTAAAAAAATCTTCTTCAGATCCACCAGTCAGAATCCTTTCATATTTGTTTTCAACATCTCTAGGCGGGTCAGATTCAAGTTTGTTCAAATTCGGATCTGGGTTAATATTTTGGCTCTCTCTTTTGGAGCTCAAAGATTAACTTATGAAATGAGGGGATATTTCTTTAAAAACCTTCTTATTCAGATATACCAGTTAGAATTCTTTCATATTTGGTATATAAAATCTCAAGGGGGATCAGATTCCTGTATATTCAATTTGAGTCCCTGGCTTAATATTTGGGCTCTCTGTGGGGAAGGGCAAGGTGAGGGGAGCAAGTTAGGTTCAAGTTTGTTCAACTCCATACCTTAGTGTTTTTCTTTCATGACTTCATTCCTTTGTAGTGTTGACTAACTGAATGTGACCAGAAATACTTCTTTGAACCAGTTTGTCAGGTGAGTGATAAAGGCCCTTTGGGACCTCTTGTTTAAATGAAGATTTTTAGTTATTCAAGACATGTTTCTGCAAGTGTTGTCTGCTTTTCGTATGTTAGGTTGTTAATTGGTTACTCATCTATAATGACTGAATCCACTCAGTTTTGTACAAATTTATCACCAATCTGTCTTTATTAGCTCTGATCTGACAGTCGGTGGGTTTTTTCCGATACCGAGTTTTCCATCATCCATCCACAGTCTTTCGTCCCATAGTCCATCCATCCATATTACCACCCACCCATCTGTCAATCCATCCATCCAGCTGGGCATCTGTCTGTCCATCTGTCAGCAACATTTGTTTGTCCAGACCATAATTTGCTTACTACTTTGCGACACAACTTGATGAAATGTATTACACATACATATATCATAAGTAAGCAGTGTGTTGCATACCTGTTGCATACCACATTTACATTTCATACCCCAATGTCAATTTTACAGTTATGCGTCGGATGTAAATAATGTCATTTCTTAGTGACATTTCTCCATGTGAGAAGAGTGACATTTCTCCACCTGAGAAGCTGCATGGGAAGTGAAGAAGGGCTTGTTATACCCCCACTTTTTAGCTGCGACTAGCAGCTCAATAAGTGGCAATGTTGGTCTGTCTGTCAGTCTGTCGGTCTGTCTGTCCGTTGGTCTGTCAGTCTGTCTGTGACCAACAAGTTTCAAAACTCAATAACTTTTGAAATACTTGATGGAATGACTTGATATTTGGCATGTAAGTGTATCTTATTGATGTCTAGCCACTGTTCAATGCATGTGTTGTTCCAAATATTTTTCTTGGAGTTATCGCCCTTGATGAACTTAGAATTTTATGAGATTGCACCACCCTTCACAGCTACGGCGTCGATGTCGCAATTTTTTTTCAAAAAGTGGGGGTATACAGGATTGCGCCTGTCCATCAGTGTGTGCATGCGTCTGTACATCTTCTGTCTGCACTCAGATGTCTGTTCACGTTATAACTTGAACATTACTGCTCAGATTTTGATGAAATTTCATGCAGATGTTCAGTATTATGAGATCTTAAGGAGCATCAGCCGTTTTTCTGTTGGACTATTTTTTCTGTGAATTATGGCCCTTTGAATAACAAAACAACATTTCCTTATTTATTGAGAAGTCACGAAGCTCTTACCATGGTTTGGGGGGATTGTATACAATTGTTGTGCGTATTTCGGTAAGTAGACATTGTTTCACTGCCCTGGTTTCTTGTTTGGGACCGCTTCTATTATTTAATGCCAGTGAAATACAAGATGCACAACGTAAATCATATTTTTTGTGATTTTGTTAACTTTTATTGAAGTAAGTCATGATTTTCCATTCACTTATGTTAGTTACTTGATTCAATTTTTTCACCAATATCTCTCCTAATTTTGACTATAGAGGTTCGTTTTTTACAGAATTTTTTTTTTCAATTTCATTTCTTTATGTTTATAATCTGTTCTTTAAAAACAAATGTAAGTTTATGAATCAAATAGTTTTATGTCCTTTGTTTTGTCACCTAACAGTAAACATAAGGGTTGCATTGAAATGTCTCAAGACAGACCACTTTTCTTACAGCAACTCAGAAATATAAAAAAAAATCAGTTAGCTAAATCACATGTTGACTCTGATTTTGCCCAAACTTAGGAATTAGCTAATTTTGAAACCTTGAGCACCAAAATCGGTTTCATTTCAAATTCACACTTTAGTCGGATGGAAATTTAGGGTTATAATGAACTAAATGAGTGACTTTTACTCGATAAAATGTTTTGGGTCGGCATAATATTTTTAGGGTCGGTCGGGTTAGCCAAACACAGGTATTTTTTTCTTGGCCTCACTTGGGGAAAATAATAAACATGATGGGTCACAACAACCGTGATGGTTTGTATTGTTTTCACAAATTTATAAATGTGCGGGCACATTTATTTGGCACCTGAGAGTAATAGGATAAATTCTTAGTTTATAAGGAGATAGGAAAATGATCAATTCCTCCTCATTGCATACTTCTGTTAACCCTTTACCTGATGAATCGGCCACATCCCACTGTGTCAATTACAAATTAAGCAGTTGAAAAAAGATATATTTTTGAAACAATTTTAACAAAATGATATCATGTGACCCTACGAGTGTGGTGGCTCAGTGGTAGACTGTTGGACTTCTGTGCTAAAGGTCCCGAGTTCGATCCTCGTCCGTGACGACCCGCATTGTGTCCCTCGGCAAGGCACTTTATCCTGTTTGCCTACATTGGGACATGATGACGCCTTGTACTAAGGTGTACTGCACATCAATGGTACACATGTCTTCAACTGCTGTAACCCTGCTTGAGCGGATCTTGAACAGAGTTAAAATGTTGAGGAGCTGACAGTTGCTCGTCGATGCTCAGTTATTCTCTACGAGTACTCTGGCTTCCTCCTCCTTTAAAACTGTCATGAATAGCCATTGTGCATAAGTATGTGACCTTAAACACCAATAAATAAATAAATCATGTGACCCCTAATTGGAACAAGCTTGTTGAGCTCTTTCCAATGAGGGGTCACATGATATGGTTTTGTTGAAATTTTTGGAAAAATTTTAAAAAGTAATTAAAATAATTTTTTTTGATATCGTGTGCATTGGGTAAAGGCTTAATTGAATATTTTTCTCCGAGGAAAATGGTTATTCAGTTAACTGGGTTTCACTGAACAAGAACCTAGAAAGTTTCTTGGGGCAATGAAGATTTCAAGTTGAAAAAAAATACTGATAGAATAATTCTCGTACTTTGAGTGGTTATTCAATAGTTTATCTCAAGTATTGAAATAGACTTTTAAAAAGGAATGTTTGAAGTGCATTAAGCTTGTATGTTATACTAATTGGACAGGAATGGTTCGAGTGCATCATATTTGTTACACAGTCATGATACAAATTGAGAACAAATAAGAGTATATTGAGCTTTTTATTTTAAAGGCTGATAGATGATTGCAGAACAAATAATTGAGAGTGGATGCTCCGGAACTATCTTGAGGATATTGATGTTCTTTTTATCATTCTGATATTTATTCTTTTGCTTTATTTTTATGGTGCCATGGGCTGCACTGTACAATCTGATACTGGATTCAGTCTATTGAATAATTATTAGCCCTTTTACTTGAGAATTTTCCTAACCCAGTCTGTATACCTAGCAAATTGGAACACATCTTTTCAGTGAGTGCTGTACAGAAAAAATCTTCTTTTGAATTTCATAAATTTTTTGTAAGGCCCCGTTTCCCCCTTCCCTCCCTTACACACATTTATGTCGAAGTACTGAAATTTCCTGCAAAGTTTCAGCCATAATGTTACTAGGAATCTAACCACTTCAGTCATGTTTGAGAGAGCTCATGGAGCTCTGTTGAACAAGATCGACTTCCTTAAATTCCTAGTTGCTTTTAGGGAGAAATTTGTGTTTTGAAATTTTGCAGTACCCGAAATTAGCGACGGCATTCAGCAATGCCGTCGCAAATGCCAATGCCTTCCAATTTTACAACGTTGATAAAATAATAAAAAATTGACGTTGTGATTTGTTGGTAGAAACATGATGAATTTTCCACAGGGTTAAATATCGATTTTTTCAGTGGTACATAACGACCATTGATGTGGTACATATCGACTGGTACATACCAACCCTTAGTGTTTCACCGATGATCGGAACCGGCCACCACAATTGGCTGATTGCAATGCAAATAAGCAAGGTGTCCTGCTTCTATTTTGATTAAATTCTTGACAAAGTTTTGATTCTCTGATGTAAGTTTTCATCTAGTGAATTGATGTTAGAAGGTTGAATGATAATTGTCTAGTTAAACGAAACTTACCTGAAGGGTAAGGCGCTGTTTGACTGTAATTCTGTTTGACTGTAATCCCTCTTCTGTCGTAGGGAGGGATAACACAAGATTGCGCGAGTTCACCGTGAGGTCATACTTTAACGTAACAAGAGGATGGTAACATGCATGAATGTGTACATGTACAATTAAGCCCTAATCTAATATCAACTGGCATTTATTGTTAAGTGTATGTTTTATATGTGTTTATATTCAAAAGCATGAGTTGTGGTTTGACACATAGTGCTAGTATGGATGACACGAATTGGGGTCGGGCAGGGAGCGTGTGTTATCCCTCCCTACGACAGAAGAAGACAGAATTACAGTCAAACAGTGCCTTACCCTTCTGGTAAGTCTCATTTAACTAGACAATTCTGTCTTCTCCAGCCTCCGTATGGAATTCCACGAGATGTTTAACGCAGTACTCAAAAGTTACTCAAATAAAAAGCTGTGGAAAAACTAAAAAAACACTTAACATAATTATACCAGTGTTTGAGGAGGGCACTGTGGCGTCGCGGTAACCGGTTCTCGTCAGATTACCGAAGTTAAGCACCGTCGAGCGCGGTTAGTTGTTGGATGGGTGACCATTTCAGCGACTGATTCACGTCTCCCGCGTTGTGTCCTTGGGCAAGGCACTTAACCCTGATTGCCTACATGGGGGGCACGATGACGCTGTGTACTAAGGCGTACTGCACGTCGATGGTGTGCATGTCTTCAACCAATCTAACCCTGGCTGTGCCGCGGTTCAGAGTTACGATGTTGGAGAGCTGACAGCTGCTCGTCGTTGCTCCGTGGTTCTCTCCGGGTACTCCGGCTTCCTCCACCTGTAAAACTGTCACCGACATGATATGACCCTGGCTGTTAATGTGTCGTTAAACCCTAATAAAAAAAAAAAACAGTGTTTGAGAATAATTTCATGTATAGTTTTGCATCTGCTAATGCTATATATTATATCCTACCTAATTTGGTTTGAATGTTGATAACAAGGAGGATGCAAATTCTCCTTGCTTGGTAATAGGCTTTTTGTAAAACTTTGTGAAGGTGGTTTCTCGGAACCAGCTTACAGTAGACAGGATAGTTGAAAGCAGCACCAAGTTGTGTGCCACCGATGAGGAAGAGTCCGACTTTGTACTATGTGGTGTAAACAATGACATGTCCACTCCAGCCATTGCAAGTCCTGTTTTGATCCAATGTGCAATGGTCGATTTTGTGACTGGTTTGTGTGGCCGAACATAGCTTATGAACAGTTGTTGTATGTCTTGTTGTATATCCTTTCTCAACTGACAACTATTCAGTAAACATTTTTGTAATGTAGTGTATACACACAAATCCTTATCATCTGGAAACTGATGAAGTTCTATGGGTCTGATGTATTTGCTTGGCCGACTTTGTTTAACTAAGTCTGTAATGTGTATCAAATAGTAAGTGTCAAACTGTATAATATTACTTATTTTCAATAAATGTAAGGTTTGAACCGTCTGTGCTGTTAATAAGGCCAAAAGAACAGGTAACTTAATAGCTAACAATTTTAGCAATGTGTTGTCAGTAATAGTGATTGATCGTATCCAGTTAAAAACTGGTTGTATGTCCCAGACCCCCAAATTTTTGGGAACAGCTGGTCTTGAGTTGGAAAACTCCACAAAGAAAACGCATTACCAAAGGGTGACTGCCAACAGTTTTCCCTTCATCAGTTAGTAAAAATGTTGACAGTGCACTGCGAACTGTATTAATTGCACTATATTGCAAACCTTTGTCAAATACTACAGTAAGAAATTCCAAGACCATACCTATAGGTGGTGGCAGTTGTATTGACACCCCTTTCACCACAACATTTTTGCCTCTGTCCAATGTAAGTTTGATACAGTTTCTTTGTTGAGTGTCGCCATGACGACATGAGGATGTCAGCAGCTCGTGTCAAAATCTTCTTACTTTGGAGGGTTTTCCTGACAATCTGTAGGCCATCAGCTACATCTTCGTCAGTGGGTGACGTTCGTTCTTGTAGGACAGTGTCATTGTGTATTTTCCCCTTGGTAAAAGAAAAGGGCAGTCTATAAGTTTTCTGGTGAGTTATGAGAACCATGATTGTGTGGTCCAAAAAAGGGCTCTCACCAAAGCCTCCATATCATCCCAGTCAATTTTTTGCAAAATGTTTCCCAACAAG
Source organism: Pictodentalium vernedei (assembly GCA_031216915.1). NCBI lineage: Eukaryota > Metazoa > Mollusca > Scaphopoda > Dentaliida > Dentaliidae > Pictodentalium > Pictodentalium vernedei. Next base: position 250,413,633 of record CM062295.1, read on the forward strand.
TTAAATGGAGGAAAGATGTAGACCAATGTGTGGTACCATGAGAAGGAAAACGCAACTGCCCCTGGGTCTGGCTTCCAGGCATCATATTGCGCCACCTGATAATTTAGTCTGGATGCAAAAAGGTCAATCTCGGGGATGCCCCATATTAGAGTAAGTTTGCGAAAAATGAGTGGATCTAATTCATTTGTCCGGTTGGCGGGTGAAGTCATCGTTGTTGAGGCTGGAGAACTGGTACAGGTATGTGGCTTGCTTAATAGTATTTGTTGGTTTTGTGGTAAGGCTTTTTTCGGTTATTTATTTATGTATTTATTAGCTCACCTGACTGAAAGGCAGGGTGAGCTTTTCTGATCACGTTTTGTGTCGTGAAGGTGGTGTTTGGATTATTTTCTCCCAATCCACTGGCTGCAGCTCAATGAAAATTCACATGAGTAGCGGTTATATAGGGGCATTTGGGTTTTTCTTCAAATTGGGTTTCTGCTAATATTGAGGAGGTGGGTGGGGCCAAAATGCACAAAATTTTTAAAAGTCTTCTTCTCATGAACCAGCCATAGCAGAGACTTGATATGTGGTATGCAGCTTCCATTTGAGGTGTAGACTCAACTTGTTCAAGAGAAGTTTGACGGGCAATATTTGCCTTTGTTCTGGGAGGGGCAAGAATTTTCGCCAAGCCCAAAATTTCTATTTTCCCAACTTAGAGGCAGATTTGAAGCAAATTTGATATGAGTGCTTATTGGGTCATTAGTACTTAATTTATGCCCAATTTTTTTTTCCCATGGGAACTGCAGGAGCTAAAAATAAAAAAAAATTAAAACGCCCATATCTCCAAAACTACACGGCACTGAGAATTCTTTTTTGTGTGAAGCTTCCTTTGGACCAACAGAATGGAAGGGTAAAAAAAAATTGCTATCGGTTTTATCATGGGGTACTTTTTTGGGACTTTGAAAAAGTGCTGAGTCAGCATTTTTTAACACTGTGGGTAATGGGAAAAACATTTAAAACTACTTTTCTTCCAAACCACTGCTCCAAAAGGTTTCAAATTTCACATATAACATCTTTGGAAGATTGGTTCACATTTTTATTGAAATCAATTCCCTGGGTCCATATTTGGGCTCTTTATGGGAGCCCAAATGTTTAAATTAGTGCAGTATGAGGAATATTCTTTAAAAATCTTCTTCTTCAGATCTACCAATAGCAATCTTTTGATATTTGGTATGCAGCATGCTTAGGGAGGTGAGATTCAAATTTGTTCAAGCCAAATCCCTGGGTTCATATTTAGGCTGAAAATTTGGGGTCCCGGTCCGGACTTGAGTTTTTTGTTTTTTTATGCGTTTTGGTCAATTTTAAGAAGAAAACAAAATTTTAGTCTGAAAATATTTTGTTTGGAACTTCGAAAATTTCCAAACAAAAATAAAAAAAAAATCTGTTTTTTATGCATTTATCTCAATTTTGGGATGGAAAAGTGCAGGAACTGAAAATAGAAGGAAAATCCTGTGCATTGTGTGGGCACAATCACTTCATCTAGTTGGTATATGCTTTTCTTAGGAGGGGCGTATGCAGCTTATTCAAGTCAAGTCCCTGGTTTGATATTTAGACTGCCATGTCAGGTGAGTGCCCTAAGGTCCCCTGGGGCCTCTTGTTTACTTGTCAATCAGTATGGTGGTGAGAAGCATTTGTGCATGCTGAAGTTCACTGTTTGTTTTCTGGGTGAGGTATTTGACAAACTTGATGATGCCCCAAACTCCACCCCACCACCAATGCCAACTGTAGAAACATTTCACTGCATAACAAGTCTACCCTCACTGACAAAAAAGAAAAAAACCCACAAAGCTGCGTCGGATATGCATCCAGGCAAAGCATCTGCAATGTCTGCCCAGGCAAACCAGCATTTTGTTTGGATAGCTGCTTCTAACATTACCATAATACAGCCTAGGCCCCACTTAGGCTACACCTGTTACCAGGCCTGAAAATAAGCAGTCTGACATTTGCAGAATGAGGTGCCCAGAGGGTGAATTTGATGATGCTATCCCATACAGTGGGCTTATTTATCCTCTGGGTACCTCCTTCTGTTTAGTATTGAGACCCTGTTTCAGATTGAGGTTCACAGGGGGTACATTTAGTGATGCTACCCTGCTGGGCAGGGTAGCATCACTAAATTCACCCTCTGGGGACCTCATTTTGCAGATGAAAGTATTTTCTGGTTTGCCTGTTACCAACTTATAATCACAACCATGTAATCCGAGCACAGCAGAAAACATTGTGCTTCTTTAGTAGGTATAAATTATATCGATGTGCAACAGACATGTTTTGGGGGAAACCAGTTTTTTTGTATTTTGTGTTGTGTTAGAAGAATCCCTCCCCCCTTCCCTGATGACTACCTTCTCCCAAGTTTGTACACTTTTGTACAAATCCCTTCCTTCATTCATTAAGTACTCACGATTATTCACTTATTCAAGTTTTGTAGTTACAAATAAAACTTTGATTCACTTTCATCACTTTTGACTTTGAAAATAATACCAAATGTGGTCTTCCAAATTACAGAATAGCCAGACCACTTGTCGGTCATAGGGAAGCAACTCTACCTATTTTCCACTATATTATCTCAGTCCATGCACCAGCGATACATTCCCTCGTTTCTTTTAATTGCCTGGCAGATTATGCTTAAATATATTTGCACTATAGTAAATATGAGTGTACTCATAGCAGCAGAATCTGGTACACTGGCAACCAGGAGAACTCGTAGTGGCAGCAAACGTGTTAAAGGCCTAAAAACATATTCGTCAAGTTTTGCATTGTTCTGCATAATTGTATTGTAATAGCATATCCTGAATTGTGTTGCCAGTGTAGCTACATGAAGAAAGAAAATAATGCATTCGATAAATGAGTATAACCCTTAACCCTTTACCCAATGCAGTAGGACTGGGCAGTTTATCGGTTTTTCGGTTCGGTTCGGTTTTTTTTTTAAAACCGAAACCGAAACGCCGCCTTAACAAAAAAACGTGACTTTCGGTTTCAACAAATTTCCCAGAATTGGTTAAGTTTATGACCACTCGATCACTTGCTTTCCGCACACCAAAGGCTTAAATGTCGGGCAAAGGTAAATGCTGTGCCATTTATGCTTACTTCGAGAGGACTGACAACAAATTCCCCTCCCCTCCCCCTACAAACAGTGGTACATGTAGCAAAGTAGCAAATTTCTTGTATCTTAAACAATATCTACAGAACCGCCAGTAGATGGAATATGAAAAATTAAGAAGTCTTAAGTAAAAATCCACACGTGCAATTCAAGAATTGTTAAGTAAATTTATTGATCCGGGCATATTCGACCAAAGAGGTATTGCAAGTTACCTGACAACATATGGTGTAAAAGTATTATAAATTACCTTTGACCCAAAATCATCTGCGTACGGCACGTTGTAAGTTAGATTGGAGGTAACATAAAATTTATTGAGTTTTAAAACCTCAAAGTTCACATGGGCAAAATGACAAGTAAATTATGTTAATTAACCGGCTACTGTCACGTTCTCTGAAGTCACATGCTCATAGATAACGCTGCGCATTGGCAGTTATGTTTTTTGTCAACAATAAAATGGTTAAATTAAAATAGAACACGTCCTATTAAATGGATGGCAGGTAACTCTTGAAAGATTTTTTTAAAGTTATTGGGAATTGTTTGTATACTATTTGAACTTACTTTAAGGAATAGCGCAGTACTGCAGGTCTGTCAGGTACATACGCTGCATTCCCAATACGAAGATGTTATAACCAACACATGTTTTCCCATGACCATGTGTATTTTGTAAACACAACAAATCCCAAGATGCAATATTGCAAACTTTCTTTCAAATTCCAATATGCAGAAGTCTCCCTTTAAAAACATCAATCGCCTGTCTTGACTGAGATGAAATCAACGCAGGGATCAGCCAAGAGCGCAAAGTAAAGTTGGTAATATCTCCGCCTTGGCACCGCTCATTTCGTCCAATTTCTATGTTTGGGCAAAATCAAAGTGAAAAACGAACCTCTACAGTCGAAGTTAGGAGAGATATTGCGAAAGCATTGGAGTGAGTTACCAATAAAAGTGATTCGTATATCACGACTTACTTCAATAATAGTTATCAAAATCACAAGAAATATGATTTGTGTTCCTCTTATTCCACTGTCATTTGAAGCAGGAACCATCAAGAAACACGATAATTACCGAAATAAGCACAACAATTGCATATTATCCACCAAAACCAGGGTGCGAGCTTGGAGACTCCATAAAAAATAAGGAAATGTTGATTTTTGGTAAAATGTAGCTTTTCTTGTAAATTTCTGCATCTTGTCTTGACAAGGCCCCAAATCTCACTGACAGAACAAGGCAGCTCCCACCAGTGGTGGAGCCATGGTTTAAAATCCTGTGGACCATGCTGGTGAAGAGATTTTTTTTTTTTTTTGGGGGGGGGGGGGGGGGGGGGGAATCTCAGGACTGAGGGTACTGTACTTGTACTGAGAGCAGGAAATCAAAAAGAATCTTTTCAAATTTGGGGATGGGAGAAGCAAGTAGGATTTTGAGTGTGTGTGTGTGGGGGGGGGGGGGGGGGGGGGGGATCTGGTCTCCCTAGATACCTCATGGCTCCACCACTGTTGCCCACTACTGTAGCCCAACACAATATGTCTACAGCTGAGAAGAGTGGTGAACACTGAGTAACCCGAATGACTCGCATGCTATATGAGCCTCATGACTTGGATGACAAATACAGACAGATTTTATGTGCACATTACCCTCTAAAATGTGAATTTCTACAATATATTTTGAAAAACCGAAAACCGAACCAAAAACCGTGTTTTTGTACAAAACCGAAACCGAACCGAAATGCAAATTTCAAAACTGCCCAGCCCTACAACGCAGACAATATCAAAATTTATTATTTTAAATATCATTTTTTGAAATGTTTCAAAAAATTTAAAAAAAAACATATCATGTGGCCCCCTCATTGGAACGAGTTTGACGAGCTCGTTCCAATGAGGGGTCACATGATATGGTGTTGTTGAAATTTTTTGAAGAATAATATTTTTTCAACTGCTGAATTTGCATATTATGCGGGTGGATGTGGGCGATTCATTGGGTAAAGGGTTAAGGGCCTAATTCCGACTTAAATCAAATTTTTCAACAACAAAACAGGTGCCCCAACATGCAGTTTTGAGGTAAGCTTGCATTTACATTCGAAGTGCCATGGCAGTTTCTAAGCAAGTCTTGGCTGCCTACATAGGCAGCCAGGATTTGCCAAGAAGCAACTGCAAGATCAATGGATGTGGATTGTTAAAGTAAAACAAAAATCTATAAAAAATCTCAAGGCCCTTAAGGGTTAAAAAGACTTTAATATACAGAGGGTAAAGGAGTAAGCTTTTAAAAAATCTTTTTCTGCCAAACCTCTGCATCAAGTGCTCTCCTGATTGATAATCATATAACATCTTTGTGAGGTTGATTCACAAGTTTAATCAAATCAAGCACCTCGGGTCATATTAGGGGGAGGGCATCATGGGGTATAGTGAATAATGGGACAAGCATTTAAAAAATATTATCTGAAACCACTGCTTGAAAATTCTTTCATGTATGATATTTAACATATTTGTAAGGAGATTCACAAGTTTGTTCAAATCAAGACCCTGAGGTATTATCTGTGTGTGTGTGTGTGTAGGCAAGGGGGGGGGGGGGGGGTTGTACATGGGGCTCTCAGAGTTTAACACTGCGGGTAATGGAAAAACATCTTAAAAGTCATCTTCTCTCTTAATCTCTGCTGCAAATGCTTTGATGTTTGATATATAACATCTTTGTATAGATTATTTTCAAGTTTTTTCAGATTAAGCCTCTGGGGTCATATTTGGGGGTAAAGGTTATGGGACCCTCAGATTTTAGCACAGTGGATAATGGAAAAAATGTTTAAATTTTTAAATATTCTCACAAACCACTGTTTCAAAAAGCTTCCATGTTTTATATACATGTATAAACATCTTTTTAAGGATAATTCACACTTTTGTTTGCATCAAGCCATTTTTAGCTCAACTTTGGCAAAGCCAAATTTGAGCTTTTGTCATGGCCCGTTGTCCGTCTGTCCGTACGGCAACAATTGGATACGGCTTGGGCTAGAGGCCATATTTATGAACCGATCTTTACGAAACTTCTTGGGTACCTTTGTTATGACCATGGGACGAGAACGAGTTTTTTTGGGTGAGGTCCAAAATTCAAGATGGCTGCCAGCCGCCATTTTATACCGACGATGCAGAAATCTGTTTTTTGTACAGAACTTCCATATGAAAGCTCTGATTTGAATAATTTTTTGTAGGAATGTTTAGTACCATGGGATACATCACATATAATACAGGTTTACAGGTTTTTTTCTTGTGCGTAAATTGTGCAAATTAGACTAATTTTGATGTTTTTTGGTGTTACTTTCAGCACTGTAAGTGCAAATGCCAATACGGCTCGGGCTAGAGGCCGTATTTATGAACCGATCTTTACGAAACTTCTTGGGTACCTTTGGTATCACCGTGGGACGAGAACAAGTGTTTTTGGGTCCGGTACGAAATTCAAGATGACCGATGGCAGCGATTTTGTACAAAATTAGGTGCAATCAGATTTTTGCACAGAACTTCCATATGAAAGCGCTGATTTGAATAATTTTTTGTGTGAATGTTTAGTATCATGGGATACATCACATATAATACAGGTTTTTTTCTCGTGCAGAAATTATGCAAATTAGATGAACTTTGATTTTTTCAGTGCGACTTACACTCAGTAAGTACACATGTCAATACGGCTCGGGCAAGAGTCTGTATTTATGAACTGATCTTCACGAAATTTCTTAGGTACCTTTGTTATCACCTTGGGACGAGAACGAGTGTTTCTGGGTGCGGTCTAAAATTCAAGAAGGCTACCAGTGGCCATTTTGTACCGAAATTAGGTCTAATCAGTTTTTTGTATACAACTTCTACACGGCTCAGACTAGAGGCCATATTTATGAACCAATCTTTACGAAACTTCTTGGGTACCTTTGTTATCACCGTGGGATGAGAGCGAGTGTTTTTGGGTGTGGTCCGAAATTCAAGATGGCCACCAGCAGCCATTTTGTACCAAAATTAGTGCAATCAGTCTTTTGTACAGAACTTCTGTGTGAAAGTTCTGATTTGAATAAATTTTTGTATGAATGTTTAGTAACATGGAATACATCACATATTGTAAGGGTTTTTTTTTTCGTGCAGAAATTATGCAAATTAGATGAACTTTGATTTATTCAGTGCTACTTACACAATGTAAGCACACATGTCAATAGGGCTCAGGGTAGAGGCTGTATTTATGAACCGATCTTCACAAAACTTCTTGGGTACCTTTGTTATCACCTTGGGACGAGAATGAGTGTTTCTGGGTGCGGTTCAAAATTCAAGATGGCTGCCAGTGGCCATTTTGTATCAAAATTAGGTCCAATCAGTTTTTGTCACAAGTTCTATACAGCTCGTATTTGTGAACTGATCTTCACAAAACTTCTTGGGTACCTTTGTTTTCACCTTGGGACAGGAACGAGTGTGTTTTGGGGTGCCTTTGTTGTCACTGTGCTATAAGAACAAATATTTTGGGGTTCAGTCAGACCCACTCTGGGACTCAAAGATTTCTTTTCTAGTTTAGCATCTGACTGTCACCCACCTTTACAATACTTTATCTATACATTTGTCACAGGCAACGGTCAGTATTTATGTACAGACCGTTACAATACTTTATATGTACCCTTATTATCAGGTCATTACCTTGATGTTTGTCATTTCTGTGTCACATACTATACATGTACATGTCTTTGTCTTGACAAGTTGATCTACAGTGTCATTGACACTTTCATTTAAGAGGAAAAATTAAAATTTCTTGTTATTCAGAATTTTTTTTTCTGCTAGTACCCAACAATACACCAATACACACAATATAAATATTTGTTATTTTAAAAAAGATTTTTTTTATTTTCAAGAAAACCATATAATGTAACCCCTCATTGTAATGAGCTTATTCCAATAAGGGGTCAAGTGATATGGTTTTGTTGAAATTTTTGGAATTTTTTTTTTATCTGCTCAATTTGTAAATTTTGCCGGCTGATATAACCATTTCATTAGGTAAAGGGTTCCCACCTCATAATATATGACAGGAGCTATAATCTTAATTTACCTTCTCAATCAATCCTAGAAAAGGAAATTTGTTGATTTTTCCAGTGGTTTTCTCTTTCCTGATTATTCTTAGTATCTTTTGTTGTAGTAATTCATGTCACATTTTCATCTATTTTGTATGAAAGTTTTTGTTTCTGATAAGTTTTTCCCTTTAACGTACTATCTTAAAACAATTATGTTGTCACAAATAATTGAATGGCTGAGATACTTTTCTTGATATGGAATATTGAAAACTGTCCTCATTCAAATAGCACCTGCTGAGTTGAATGCAACATCCACCAGAAAAGGAAAGCTAATGTACTATCTGAGAAAAATCCAATATACACCAGCGAGTATCAAATGAACACTGACAGAAGAAGATAAGTGAAGTCATTTTCTAAAGTAGTTTTAACCTTTAAGGACCTATTTCTGCTTTTGGTCATTTTATGCTGTATTAGAACAGGTGCTCCAACTTGCTCAGTTTGGGTGAACTTGCTAGGTACACTCTAAAGTACATTGGCAGTTGTTTCTAGGCAAGTCAGGACTGCCTATATAGACAGTCAAGACTTGCGTAGTCACAACTGCAAAGTCACAGTGCATTAAATGTCACAGGGTGGCAAAAATGTATGAAAAATCTCCAGGCCTTTTAGGGTTAACCCTCAACCTGGTGTGACCCCTGAAAGATCCGACACCGCTAGTTTGAATCCATTCCTTCTGATCTGATGCAAAAACGTGAGTGTGGTTTTTCAAACCCCTGTCCAGGGGTCAGCCGAGTGGGCGACTTGGGTGAAGAAGTCGCCTTGTCAATCCTCAAGTCGCCTTGGCTTGCATTGGGGGCGAAATTCAAGTCGCCCTCCAAAACTTCCTTGGGAGACATGGCAATTTACTGTATTTTCTTATGTTTTATTTTTTAAAAACACCCGCTTCCGCATTCGCAAAAAAAGTAAACACGGCTGCTGTTAAAGTCCATCACACGGCTATGAAAATAGCCTAAACTAGCCCAATTTTATATTTCTGAAAAGAATTGTAATGGCGTAGTCGTTCGAACAATTCGCCTCAACTGATAACAACCAGCACAAAATGGCTATTTAAAAACAAAGTGCCAGCCAAAACAACGAATCAATCACATGAGACACGCATCGAGTTAATTAGAATTTATTAAAGTTAACCACCATTTCAAAACAAAAAAAATGTATTGGAGACAGTTCATCCATATCGAAATTGCTTGCGGTTACGCTCTGTTCCACTGAAAAATTGGTTGCATTGAAATTCGCCCCGCAATTTGCATTGAATGTTTTTCTTTTGAAAACTTGTGAAGTTGTGTTGGAAGGGGGTTAAATGTAATAAGGCTACAATAGAAATCACAGGTATGTGGATGGATAAGAATGGCAGACATTCAAAGCACCAATCGCACATGTCAGTGTAAGATGGTTGGCAGAAATTGTCAGTTTTCTGAACAGTGTATTATATTATTACCCAGCGCAGCCGGGAAGGGAGACAACTGAAATATTTTGTAATTTACCTAAGAAATAAATTAACTCAAATTGTTAACAACGCTTAATTTACGAAGGATATCGCAAACTTTTTTAACTACGCTTTTCAACTCAGTTAGGGCATTCAGAAACCATGAATGACCCAGCTTCTTATATGAACTTGAAATTTATTTTAAACACTTTAAATATTTTTTTAAAAAGAATATACCTTCTATTACAGAGAAGAACACTCTCATCATGGGTCATACTAAATTTCAAATCCACTGCATTGAGGCAAATACAAAATCAACTGCATGGTAACCTTAGTCATCACTGTTAGGCAAAGAGTTAGGGGGTATTCAGAAACCATGAACGACACAGTTTTTTGTGGGGTGGGGGTGGGGGGTGGGATTTTAACCTACATTCTGTTATATACCATCTGACTTAGTTTTGTGTGTGTATGTATGTTTGTATAACTTTTATTTATTTTTTTCTCCACAATTGTGTCCTCTATGTTCATTTATTTTGTCATGATGTCATATACGTTTTATGTTTTTTTTCTGATTTCTCCTTCATGTCCACTGACTTCTCCCTCCTGGGTCTTGACTTCTCCCTAAAGTCTCTGAAGGGAGAAGTCACTTCTCCCAAAATCAGCTGCCAGACTGACCACTGCCCCTGTCCCACTCTCTCGAATGAGAATCTCAGAACTATTACATCTGCATTGCGATTAGGGGAGTAAGAATTATGTTTAAATATCCAGTTGTCTTCAGTTGGCAGATGTTTTAACTGCTGAAAAACTGGCAGTTTGGTTTGAGAATTAGGCCCAAAAATATTAATAAATTCAACACCATCAGTTAAAATCACATAAAATATGAACAATTTGTACTACATGTGATAGCTGTGACGTTAAGAAACAACTTGATCATTATGGTACCTCCTCGAATGAATGACGTACCTTTGATAACGCTTTTGTATCTATTTCATTGACTCAAATGAATGACATGCAGGTAATGTCGGGAGCACGGTGGCTCTGTGGTAGACTGTTGGACTTCTATCCTAGAGGTCCTGAATTCCATCCCTGTCCAGGATGACCCGCGTTGTGTCCTTGGTCAGGGCTCTTTATCCTGGTTGCCTACATGGGGGCATGATGATGCCATGTACTAAGGCATACTGCATGTTGATGATGCACATGTCTTCAACTGCTGTAACCCTGTTTGAGCGGAGCTTGAACAGAGTTAGAATGTTGAGGAGCTGACAGTTGCTTGTCGATGCTCTGTGGTTCTCTCTGGGTACTCCGGCTTCCTCCACCCATAAAACTGTCATGGTAACAATTAGCCATTGTGCATAAGTATGTGATCTTAAACACCAATAAATAAATAAATAAATGCATGTATTGTCTTAATAGAATGTTGTTCACACAATGTGTTGGGGAATTCATTTACATGTATATTTCTTTTTTATTTTTCTTGAGTTTTATCTGGCTGTGAAGGTATTTAAAAAATTTATTGATGAGAGCAGGCCAGCCATATCCCACTCCTTATCTTTGGTGACTTGTGGGATATGACTAATCAGCTCTTATCACCACAATGAAATCACGATTGCCACATCAGTTTGTGTAATAAAAATCTGTATTTACCTGCAAAGTACTTTTCTTTAATTTCTCATAAAATCATTTGATGGGGAATTACAATGAAGTCGGGCCTCAGTTCACCTGGGACTCGACATACAAAGGCTCTTTCACTGGTGAAAACTCTTATCTTCAAAGTCTTCAGTACAAAATATTACATAGATCGATTTATATCAATTCTAAACTACTGAGAAGTAAACTATTAGCATCAGAACTTTGTACCTTTGGTGGTGATACAAAAAAAACTTGCATCTGTTTTTGAAATGTAGTTATTCAAAAACTGTTCTTGTTAACCTTCATGATATGTTGAGTCATGTAAAGATATAAATGTTCTCCCTTACAGCGCAACACATTCTTCTAGATTTCCCCATTAAAGCATGCTTGACATTATAAAAAGTACAGGAGGGCTAAAAATTTCCCTCCTAAATCCTCCCAGGAGGGCAAATGTTCAAGCCAGAATACACATCTTCAGTCAGTAGGGATATAGAACAAAATGGAACTCAGGTGACAACATGTTTCAGGAAGTCTTCTTGCTTCATACCATAAGTGTAAGAATAACAAGATTGGCCACATCTATCCCAGCAGTTAGCCATTGTGCAGAAGTATATGACCTTAAACAACAACAACAATCAATCTATCCCAGCAGTATTTCTAGGGAGATTTGAACAGTATCTTAATGTAGAAGTGTACTTTCCCTAACAATGTTCAAATATTCTACATCAGGCAGCATTACCAGAGAGTCACATACCACCAGTACCATGAATGTGACAGAATGTTTGAACATGAAGCCCAGTGGTGCAGTTGAGTTTTATTTTTGAGCAAATTCTATATTCCTTTTTGTCATATGGATAAAGTGAGCTGTAGAAATTGTGCACATAATATAGAAGTAGTACAGTGGAGCCCACTTAATTTGATATCTCTTAACTGAATAACCCTGTTAATTGAATATAATTTCCCAACACAAAACAATTTACCACCATACCACCAGTACAAATTTAACCTGTTAATTGAATATAGGTTATCGAGAAACTCCTGTTAATTGAATAAAAAATCCTGTAAACTGTCGTGAAATTACCCTGACTCTCCCCACTTTTTCTTTGTTTATAGACCTATTTGACCTCAGTACATCCATTACAGGCGTTTAATCTATTATATCTTGTTTAACAGAGCTCATGGAACTCTGTCAAACAAGATATAATAGAATAAATGCTAAGTTTATCTCTAGAGTACACAAAAATGATACAGTTCCTGTTAATTAAATAAGTTCTACAGGCAAAGAGGTTATTCAATTAACAGGGTTCCACTGTACTGCAAAACAGTTGTGATGTGTTTAATTGTCTAGATGCAGGAGGGCTAAAAGTAGGCCTCCTAAAAAAATCGAGAGAGCTCTAAGAGGGCAGCCCTACAGACCTCCTCAAGAATGCCTGTCTTGTTAAAGCAGGAGTTGTGCAGCTGTGTGTACTTCTCATTATTCCCGCAAAATGAGGTGATGTGAGCTGGCCTTCAGGAGCTTCTTAGAACACATAAAATTATATCATACACTTGAATCAATTCATGCATAACCATTCCAAAAAGTAAAGACTATTCAAGAGAGATTGGGTACAGTACAAGATTTAATTCTCTCGATTGATCAATCAATCGATCAAGTTATGACTGTCCATAGATCCTCCACAGTCATCTAGCCACCAACATAATATCTTGTTTATGATCGGAACTCACTCAGTATAATAAAATAATGACATTTTATACCCGAGATTTTTTCTCCAGTATCTCTTCATTTTTTTTTCTTCTCTAATATGCATTGGAATATACAAAAATACCATTGTAACTACAAATGCTTATTTTTGTATTATTGTTACAGTGTGTAGTAACATTAATGGTAACAGAAAGAAATCTGAGATCCAGCAACAATAACTCCAACTATACTACTAAAATTTAATATAAAAAAAATAATATAGTATGAAAAGAAAATGGTGCGATATCTTTTACACTGTGTGGCTTACAGAAAAATAAAACAGAAATACTTATCATTCCAAAATAAAGTTCCATAGAATGCAGAAATCCAGTGATGAAGAAACATTCCAGTTGGTATTACAGTGTTGAAGAATGTGTCTGCAGAAACTGTTTCCAATAAATTGTAATGAAATGTTTCACTCAAAAATCCAACATTATCCATTAGATTCCAATAAAGCACTCGACAAAATTCAAATATAAATAATACCCCAATAATTATTAGCTCCACGGGTGGTTTTAAAATAATCCAGTAGAGTCCTGGTTTTTCACAAGAGTAAACACATGAGAATAAATTCTCTTCAAATTTTGGAAGCACTTTTCCAATACACAAAGATGCACAGATCACAAAAATATTCTGTAGAATACGTATAATGAACTCTGCTACTGTCTCTATTAATGCACTGTCCTGTGATAATAATCTACAATGTTCAAACAATGTTGAATGTATAAACAACAGTCTAGTCACTTCTCAATGAGTTGAAATGAGATGAAATTAACCCAAATCTGTTTACAGAGGCTTATATATAGTCTTAATTCAAATAGAAAATTCCAGAATGAGAAATTTCTCCAATGTTCTTTTGTTTCTTTAATTGATGATTGGCTAAATTGAATCACCTTATTAAGTTTCTAGATGACTCTGTCTAATTTCAAGTAAACATGTGGGACCCAAATAAACAAGTAGTGAGCTAAAAATAGATTCCATTTAAGAGTATTTGTAAACATGTTGAAAGGAACATTCAGAGGTCACTCAGTGCTAACAACTAATCACCCCAACCAAAGACTGCTATATTAAAAAATATTATTCTAATTTAAAAATAATTTTTGAAAATATCAATTGTTTATAATTATTAACCATAGACATATCAATTGTGATATGATAATAGGGACCTATAGCAATTATATTTTGTGTGCGTATCTGCTGAATGAAAAATAAAAGTAAAAAAATACCTGGCACCAAGAAACTAATGATTAGAGGACCACTCCTGTTTCTAAGCTTACATCATCCTTTGAGTGTAACATAGCACCATCTGCAATGCAAAAGCATATTTTGTTAACAATAACCATGCCTGTGCCACTACTAGGTACTGAATGGGAAAATCTGCCAGCAGCAGGTAAAGTTGTATTTAAAATCAATTTTACCACCACTTGCTGCATTGTAACTTCTGTGAAAGTTTGTGTTAGTGATGATCCCAAAGGGGCATTGCATATGTGTTCAATTCAACCATACCTAGCCCCATAGTGGGGGGGGGGGGGGGGGGGGGGGAGGGGGGTGTAAATATTCCAAAATATTTTTAATATCTTCTCATGAACCAGTGGGTACAATGACTTGATATTTGGTATGAAGCTTCCTTTTGAGGTGCAGAATCAAGTTTTGTTCAAACAAAATTCATGGAGCAATATTTTCCGTTAGTAATAGGAGGGGAAATTTTTTTTTGCCCCACCCAAAATTCTATTTGCCGAACTGATGGTCCAATTTGAATTAAATTTGGTATGTAGTGTTATTGGGTCATAAGTACTTGACTCTTGCAAAAAAAAATTTCATGTCTTCCACGTGGGAGATAACTGATGGATAAGTCAATCAGGGGAAAAAATGTGACAATGTGCACACAATGTATTCACCTCTTTGCCAGATAGACTAAGTATGATAGTCCATGGGGGACCACAAGTCTAGTTCCCTCCCAGCAAGAGAGTTTGATCAGTTTATGCACAAACACAGTAAAACCATTCTGCCTGTAAATTCTGTAGCATCTTGCTGTTTGCATTTCCGCAAAAAAATGGAAACCCCCAAAAAACGCTCAGCACTAAACTTATGATTTGGAGGCTGATATTTCAAATCTAGCCAAGACTCACCAAATTCCATCCTTGACCATGACTTTTAACCCTTTACCTAACCTGAAAAGCAGACGACACTTGCAAAAATAATTCCTGAATAACTAATTTTTTTCATTTTTTGTCTCAAAAACATAGGTTATGACCCCTTGTTGGAACGAGCTCAACGAGCTCGTTCCAACGAGGGGTCATAACCTATGTTTTTGAGACAAAAAATGAAAAAAATAATGAAAATTAACTGGCAATTTTTGAGAATCGCGCTGGCCGGTTTTGGCCGTTATGTTAGGTAAAGGCTTAAGCCAATTCGTTTATGTTTTGGGGACAGATTGCTACTGCAAATTGCAGGTTGATTGAACATACACATTCAGCCAGTGTGAATCAGTATATGATATCTGATCATACCTGTTTAGTCTCTTGATTTTGCCAGGGGAATCCCGGTATAATGCCCAATCTTCCACCTTCACAGTGACTGTCAATTTTATCCAGCTTTAACACTTTTAAAAACCGTTCTTCAGTACTGTCCGAGTTTTCTCTTCATAGGCCTTTAAAGCTCCGATCGTAACGATTGAAACCAAAAATATGCATACAAGTGTATTATATTTCATAAAGGAGTCTTTTATTATACATATTTCACTTAAACACAAATTTCAATTGAGGTGCGTGGTCACTTTACAAGTGCCGAAACAAAAATAGATACCTTAAGCACATCACCTCTTGCCATCCACCTTCACTTAACTTATAATTCCCGATGAATAAAATGTACAGAAAAATGTACAGAAAAGAATTAAATAATATATATTATTTGTCTATTCAGTTCAATTATATCCACTCATTTTTTATTCAATTACGCACCCAATCTGTAATCCACTATGCCAAAGCAGTAGAATACAGTTAGAAATGGGTAACAATTTTCTCTGAGAAATTCACCTTGCTTCTGTGACATGCCGAAAAATTACGACTGAAAATCGATACACAACAGACATATTTTTGAATAGTCAATACAGTAACATTCATTTTTGTTCTGTTGTATGAGTCACAGTTGAAGAGTCCATTCCCAGAAACTTCTAAATGGTATTTGCACAGGTGAAAACAAAATTATGATTCTACTTACGATGAAAAAATATTTCAACCCCCAAAGGCAGAAACGTCCCTTCTCTGAAATCGGTGCACTTCCGGCCTGAGACGTTCATCTTGTGATAAAATTTTCAGGTGTCTTTGTCAAATTAAATCAAATTAAAGTCAAATTAAATTGACTTATTCCAGTACATGCTGGAGCCAAATTTTATCACAAAAAGTGTCATTTCAGATACATATGGAATGAAATGAATGATGCTTAAACCCCAAGACAGGTTTCCATCTTTTTAGCCCACCTGATTAAAAGTCCGGATGAGTATAGTGATCACTCACTGTCCGTCGTCTGTGAACATGGTGTTTGCACCTGCTCTTCCTAAACCATTGAATCAGTTTTAGTTAAATTTGAGGTGATTGCTTGTCCTGACTTCACATTTTGTTTTTATATGCCCGTTTGAAAAACGGGACGTATTATGTGAATGGTCTAGCCACCCATCCATCTGTCAGTCTGTCCATCCGTCCGTAAACGCATTTCTTTTCTGGACAATAACTTTGGTTGTAATGGTTTGAACTGAGTTAAATTTAAATTGTAACAGGACAAGCCCTTACAGACTAAATAATATCACTTCAAAGATAATACGGAGCACATCCACTAAATATGAAGCCTTCAAGTTGTAGTGCCTTCACCTCAGAATAAAGCCCAAATATGGGCTTCCAGCACTTTACCAGTTAAGAAATCTCAACTTCGCATCAACTTTCACATTTCTCTGAATTGCAATAGAATTTGCTGCTCTAGGTTCAAACTCAGTATGAACTCAAATTTTGATGCCTTGTGCTATAAGTCTGTTCATAGTATGGAATTACCACGTATAGGGAATGGATACCACAGCATAGTGTTATTCTCAATATACTGCAGGCTTTGTGATTATAAGTGAAACAAAGGTAAGCAATTGACATGATGATATATTATCATATTAACCCTTTACCCAATGCATACGATATCAAAATTTATTATTTTAAATATCATTTTTAGCTCAACTTTGGCGAAGCCAAATTTGAGCTTATGTCTTGGCCAGTCATCCGACTGTCCGTCAACAATTCAATACAACTCGGGCTAGAGGCCGTATTTATGACCCGATCTTTACGAAACTTCTTGGGTACCTTTGTTATGACCGTGGGACAAGAACGAGTGTTTTGGGGTCCGGTCAGAAATTCAAGATGGCTGCCAGCCGCCATTTTGTACCGACGATGCAGAAATCTGTTTTTTGCACAGAACTTCCATATGAAAGCGCTGATTTGAATAATGTTTTGTATGAATGTTTAGTACCATGGGATACATCACATATAATACAGGTTTTTTTCTCGTATGTAAATTATGCAAACTAGACTAACTTTGATGAATTTAGTGTTACTTTCAGCACTGTTAGTGCAAATGCCAATACGGCTCGGGCTAGAGGCCACATTTATGAACCGATCTTTACGAAACTTCTTGGATACCTTTGGTATCACCGTGGGACGAGAACGAGTGTTTTTGGGTGCGGACCAAAATTCAAGATGGCCGCTGGCAGCCATTTTGTCCAAAATTAGGGGCAATCAGATTTTTGTGCAGAACTTCCACATGAAAGCTCTGATTTGAATAATTTTTTTGTGTGAATGTTTAGTATCATGGGATACATCACATATAATACGGGGTTTTTTTTCATGCAGAAATTATGCAAATTAGATGAACTTTGATTTTTTCAGTGCTACTTACACACAGACACATATCAATACGGCTCGGGCTAGAGGCTGTATTTATCAACCGATCTTCACGAAACTACTTGGGTACCTCTGCTATCACCTTGGGACGAGAACGAGTGTTTCTGAGTGCGGTCCGAAATTCAAAATGGCTGCCAGTGGCCATTTTGTACCGAAATTAGGTCTAATCAGTTTTTTGTACACAACTTCTATACGTCTCAGGCTAGAGGCCGTATTTATGAACCGATCTTTACGAAACGTCTTGGGTACCTTTGTTATCATCGTGGGATGAGAACGGGTGTTTTTGGGTGTGGTCCAAAATTCAAGATGGCCACCAGCAGTCATTTTGTACCAAAATTAGTGCAATCAGTCTTTTGTACAGAACTTCTGTATGAAAGTTCTGATTTGAATAAATTTTTGTATGAATGTTTAGTAAAATGGAATACATCACATACAGTACAGGTTTTTATCTCGTGCAGAAATTATGCAAATTAGATGAATTTTGATTTATTTATTGCCACTTATACACTGTAAGTGCACAGGTCAATACGGCCCGGGCTAGAGGCTGTATTTACCAACCGATCTTCACGAAACTTCTTGGGTACCTTTGTTATCACCTTGGGACGAGAACGAGTGTTTCTGAGTGTGGTCCAAAATTCAAGATGGCTGCCAGTGGCCATTTTGTACCAAAATTAGGTCCAATCAGTTTTTTGTCACAACTTCTATACAGCTCGTATTTATGAACTGATCTTCACGAAACTTCTTGGGTACCTTTGTTTTCACCTTGGGACAGGAATGAGTGTGTTTTGGGGTGCCTTTGTTATCACTGTGCTATGAGAACAAATATTTTGGGGTTCAGTCAGACCCACTCTGGGACTCAAAGATTTCATTTCTAGTTTAGCATCTAACTGTCACCCACCTTTACAATACTTTACCTATACATTTGTTACAGGCTACGGTCAGTATTTATGAACAGGCCATTACAATACTTTATATGTACCTTTGTTATCAGGTCATTACCTAGATGTTTATCATTGCTGTGTCACATACTATACATGTACATGTCTTGACAAGTTGAGCTACAGTGTCATTGACACTTTCATTTTAATTTCTTCAAAACATTTCAACAAAACCATATCACGTCACCCCTCATTGGAATGAGCTCAATGAGCTTTTTCCAATGAGGAGTCACATGATATGATTTTGTTGAAATATTTTGAAAAATTTAATTTCTTCAACTGCTCAATTTGCATATTATGCGGGCAGATGCGGGCGATTCATTAGGTAAAGAGTTAACCCCTGACCCAATGCAGCCAATATCAAAATTTATTATTTTGAATATTATTTTTTCACATTTTTAATAAAATTACAACAAAATCGAGCTCGTTCCAATGAGAGGTCACAAGATGTGGTTTTGTTGAAAGTTTTTTAAATATATATTTTTTTACTACCGCCAGATTTGTATATTATGCAGGTGGAAGTGCCGATTTGTTAGGTAAAGAGTGAACCACTTGTTCTACTATTTTTCACTTTTTACAGAAATACCCAACAACAACGTGCACAGTACTACTCAGATTTACTTTTCTAGTTTTTAAAATTAAAATGTGTAGTGAGGGTGAAGGGGGGGGGGGGGGGCGATTGGGGCAGTCATGTAAACAAGTAACAACATGGTTTAGCCCTTTCGAATGAACGAGGTTGCTGCATAATGTTCAAGTATGTCCTAACTAACAATTTTAAATCACAAATAACTGTACTTTCCTGGCGTTTTCTTTTTTTCTCACTTTAACCCCATTTTGACCCAGTTCAGCAAAGGATATTAAATAAATTCGACAGCAGCTAAGTTCTATACTGCAACAAACTGATCTGAGATTTTTGCAAACTCTTTCAGGTAAAGATAATATTTTCTTCACTGTTAAAGCACACTGAATCTGAAAGCTTTTTCATGGAAATGTAAAAAAAAAAATGCACAACTCTTGACAGTAACTGACCCAGCTTTCTTTGAAAATAGGTTAGCTTTCCATGTACATTTGTTTTGGGTGAAGATTTCATCTAGCACTGTCAGACTTATTAGCTCACCTGACTGAAAGTCAGGGTGAGCTTTTCTGATCACTTTTCGTCCGTCGTCCGTCGTCCGGCGTCCGGCGTGAAGGTGGTGTTTGGGTCTTTTTCTTCCAAACCACTGGCCGCATGTTAATGAAATTTCATGTGAGTAGGGGTTATATAGCGGCATTTTGATTTTTGGGCAAATTAGGTTTCGGCTCATATTGAGCAGAGGGGTGGGGCAAAAATGCTCCAATTCTTAAAAAATCTTCTTCTCAAGAACCAGCAATAGCAGAGACTTGATATTTGGTATGCAGCTTCCTTTTGAGGTGTAGACTCAAGTTTGTTCAAGAGAAGTTTGTAGGTCTATACTTGGCGATGTTATGGGAGGAGCAAAAATTTTGGCCCCACCCCAAATTTCTATTTTTTAAACCGAGAGGCCAATTTGAACCAAATTTTATGTGAGGGCTTATTGGGTCATAAGTACCTAATTTATGCAGACATTTTTTTTCCTGTAGCCCCGTGGGAACCACAGGAGCTAAAAATAGAAAAAAATTAAAACGCCTATATCTCAAAAACTGCACGGCAGTGAGAATTTTTATTTGGTGTGAAGCTTTCTTGGGACCAACAGAAAGGATTGGTAAAAAAAAATTGCTATCGGTTTTATCATAGGGTACTTTTTCGGGACTCTGAAAAAGTGCTGAGTCAGTATTTTTTAACACAGTAGGCAATGGGAAAAAAATAAAGAATTGTTTTCTTCCAAACCACTGCTCTAAAAGCTTTCATATTTTACATATAACATCTTTGGAACATTGATTCACATATTTGTAGAAATCAAATTCCTCGGTGCATATTTGGGTTCCCTATGGGAACCCAAATGTTCAAATTAGTGCAATATGAGGGATATATTTTAAAAATCTTCTTCTTCGGATCCACAAATCAGAATCTTTTGATATTTGCTATGCATCATCCTTAGGGGGGTGAGATTGATGTTTGTTCAAGCCAAGTCCCTGAGTTCATATTTGGACTCCCTTTGGGAACCCAAATTGTAACTTAGTGCAATACGAGGTATATTCTTTTAAAATCTTCTTCTTCGCATCCACCGGTCAGAATCTTTTGATATTTGGTATACAGTATGCTTAGGGAGGTGAGATTCAAGTTTGTTCAAGTCAAGTCCTTCGGCTCATATTTGGTCTCCCTGTGGGAGCCCAAATTATAACTTAGTTCAATATGAGGAATATTCTTTAAAAAAAATTTTTTTTTCAGATCCACCAGTCAAAATCTTTTGATATTTGATGTACAGCATTCGTAGGGGGGGGGGGGGGGGGGGGGGGGGGGGGGGCTGAGAGTGAAGTTTGTTAAAGCCAAGTCCCTTGGTTCATATTTGGGCTCACTGTAGAAGCCCAAATTATACCAAAATTTTTATTTTCCAAACCAAGAGGTCGATTTGAACCAAATTTGATATGAGGGCTTATTGGGTCACAAATACCTAATTTATGCCATAAATTGTTTTCCTGTCCCCCACGGCAACTACAGGAGCTGAAAAAATTTTTTTTTTTTGAATGCCCATATTTCCAGAACTACATGGCACTGAGAATTTTTATACAATGTGAAGCTTCCTTAGGGCCGGGAGAAAGGAATGGTGAAAAAAATGCCATTGGTTTTATCATAAGTACTTTTCCAGGACTAAAAGTGCCGAGTCATCATTTTTTAACACTGTAGGTAATGGGAATAACGTTGAATAATCTTCTTCTCCCAAACCACTGCTTCAGAAGCTTTTGTTTTTGGGTTCCCTATGGGAGCCCAATGTATAACTTAATTCAGTATGAGAAATATTCTTAAAAAATCTTTTTTTTCTGATACTCCTCTCAGAATCTTTTGATATTTGATTTTTAGTTTTCTTAGAAGCGGCAAATTGAAATTTGTTCAAGTTCTGGTTTATTGATAAAATTGGGCCC
Source organism: Pictodentalium vernedei (assembly GCA_031216915.1). NCBI lineage: Eukaryota > Metazoa > Mollusca > Scaphopoda > Dentaliida > Dentaliidae > Pictodentalium > Pictodentalium vernedei. The sequence goes on from CM062295.1 coordinate 250,435,544, forward strand.
AGTAACCAATTCCTGCGTTGAAAGCCCTGTAAAGTGGGCAGTAATAGGCATAAACGATTGACCAAACCTGATATTATAATTATGCCTCTGTAATGATGTAGCCTTAGAAAGTGACCTTAAATTCCAATAAATAAATAGATAAATTATTGAGTACCCAATATGGGGATCTAACATATGAACACTCTGGGTTACTAAGTAGAGAAAACACTTTTATGTTGAAAAACTGATAATAACCACAAGGCAGAATCCCTTGCTATTTTGGTGATATGACTCGGCCAGTATCAGGTGAGCGCCCTCAGGCCCCGTGGGGCCTCTTGTTATTTTTTCTCCATACAAAGCAGTGCTTCCAAAAGAAAAGGATTACTTTGATGTTTGCAATATGTGATTGGATTCATTAATTGGTAAATTCTTTTTGTTAGATAGGTTGCCATTGTGCTAATCTATTTTTTTCAGAAAGGATTCATGTTCGGTGATTCCCAGACATACTTTTTGCAGTAAACTCTTGTAAACCCTTTACCTAACGAATCGCCTGCATCCGCCCGCGTAATATGCAAATTGTGCAGTTGAAAAAATTAAATTTTTCAAAATATTTCAACAAAACCATATCACATTACGTGTACTCCCTATTTAAATCCCCCTTTTGTCACCCCCGGTGAACACATTGTCTTCACGGGTCCACAACCCCCTTTGCGAGGCTAATTTATTAAAGACGATGGGAAAATCCTGACATCAAAGGCGGTTCGTTTCTCGATGAAACCAAATTACTGATATCCAGTCACATATGAAAAACATTCTGTGTTTATGCAATTAATACATCGATTCATTTTCAAACACAATAAAAATGAATGTAGACTAATTCATTATTTGTCCCCCAGTAGGAATCAACTATTTATTTAAACCAAAATACAGCACAAATGATGGACAACAAGTTTATTGTGAATGCAAATTAATTTCAAGCACATTGATAACAAGTACGCTCTCATCTTAGCATTATGGGTACATTGCATACAAAACTGCTCTTGTTAATTACCCCGTCGTTTGTGTAGAAACAACCGGGTATGAAAAGCTGTTTTAGTGCGGTCATGTGAGAAGGATTACATAACCAATTAATGTTTGGCGAGAAAAATCTTTCAGAGACTGTCCCTGATTAGCAATTATATTGTTCAGTCAGAAAATTTCTAAACCCTACATTTAATAAAATATTCAGATACAAATGCAATATCTTTCATTTCCAGAACTCTGTACTGCGGTTTAATATAGGAACTGAAAAAATCTGTTCGTCAATTCGTGAGATTTTCGATTTGTTTTTATATTAAAATAAAATTTTCGCTGATATATGATTTGGATTCCCACCCCCCCCCCCCCATCCCTCCGTATAATTGAAGATCGGATTGTCTCCATTGAAATGATCTTGTCTTCATTCATTCTGGTAATGCTTCATCTGTATTTTTTAAATGAAATTATGGAATAGAACAAGTATTTCAGTGAATAAACTGTGTTCTTGGTGTACGGTGTTTTGGAAACAACAATGTGACAGTCTTGGCGATACATCCTGGCATTTCGCTGCGGCACCACGATTCACCCAAAATGACCCAAAAACAACCCAAAACGAACCAAAAACGACCCAAAACAGACCCTAAACAAACCCAAAACGAATCCCACCTGACCCCAAACGACTTTGAAACGAGAAAACAGTTGAAAATAAAAAGTGTGAATATAAAAAAACAAGCACATAAAACTTCCAGTGCTCTCTATCTTCATTGTGGCTGCCACGCCCGGTTAAAGCACTACTTCATATCGTAAAACACAATTCGAAAAAGGAGATAGAAATATAGAGATTGCAAGACATCACGTCATGATTATTAATTTATTACTTAAATCTGTGGAACAAATCCAAACAATGTTGTTTTGATTACAATTTGATGAAAACAACTGCTACGTGGCGTGCTCATTCAAATGAGGGGTCATAACCTATGTTTTAGAAGCAAAAAATGAAAATCTAAAAAAAACTGAATAGCGATTTTCATGTATAGCGCTGACCGGTTTTGGCCGTTACATTGGGTAAAGGGTTAAACATCCCCGCCAACTAATCACTCCTCCCCTCTACTCCGCTCCACAGCATCGAGTGATAAACCCATTTCTGTATCATTGCATCAGAACCCCGTTGTATTGGGTCTTATCAAAACCACGGATCCCATTTCAGTATATAGATGGGCATGACTAACCCCAAGTTCTGATGGAAATCTTGGGGTGGTGGAAAAAATTGGGGCCAGGAAGAGTACTTGGAGATGTTTGTTTCTTACTTCTGTAGTAGGGAAAAGAAAAAAAATGGAGCACTTGGGGATTATTTAAAACATGCAAAAGGAGAGTTGTATACAAACCGGTGGGGGGAGGGGGGGGGGGGGGGTTGAGTAAAAAACAAACAGGGTAGTTGGGGTCATTAGGTTTGGGGAACGCTGAAATTGTTGAAATCACAAACACAAACTTTATGTTACCCTATATGCCGAGCATGACTTCATCTCGTCAGCATGTAACACTAACATGGGCTTAGCCATTTGCTGACTTAACTAAAAGGGTCCAGAAAACATTAGGGATATATTTGTAGAGATAAAAAATTTTGGGGAGTTATTTGTCGATTATCACCATTTACTGGTAAAATTCATGCGTGTTTACATTTTCTGGAGGGGAGGAGGGAGGCCTATACCCCCCAACAACGAAAGTGTATCTTTTTTCCCCGTATAGCAAGACTTGGATATAGCCCCCCCCTGCCCCCCACCAGTTAAGTAAACACACACAGGAAGTTGGTTTATAACCTTTTACCTAGCCCAAAAATAAGCAGCGTGATGGAAATCGGTTCCAAATTCCAATGACATCCATCTTGGCATGGTTTCTTCAAGAAACCTTCAAGATATTCCATACTTTCCAAACAATGCGAAGTGACCGTGGTACCATTCGATCGTGGTACTATTTGACCAATCCCCGTTTACATTGCTATCAAATAAATTTGTTCACTTATAACCTATATTGTCATATTTTCGTCCTCCCATTTGATTAATCATTGGCTGGCACCTGTGGCGCGTTATCTCTCATTAACGAGAGGTAACTCGTTAACAAGAGATAACGTACCATCAGGTACTAGTCATTGACCAATGTTGGGTCCATTTCAGTTCCATTGTGGGTCCGTTTTGGGGGCATTTTGGGTCCGTTTTGGGTCGTTTTGGATCATTCGTGCAGCCGTTTCGCTGCAGCAATAGCTTTTCCAATACGGGATTATGGATTCTATACTGTGCCGAGTGCCCGAACATTTCAAAGCTAAAACCTGGTGATTTAATTTTTTTTTAAACAGCAGACAAGCAAGCAAATTGTCTCTTGATGGATGTGTAGATATATCTGGTGGCCCTTAAAAAAATCAGTTTGTGTAAAAAAATATGAGTTCTGTAAAACATTCACTTGACAAGTGATTTGGTAGTAGTCCACCTGTCACGTACTGTGTATTTTTACCCATTAGCAGTTGAGTGCTAACTCCATGGAATATTAGCAGAGATTTTCTATTCAAAATTGCAAACAAAACCTGATCGATATTATAGTGCTTTGAAAGAGTGCTTGCGCATATATTTTTTTAAAATATAATATATTCTGTTATTCATATGTGCAAATGTTTGTAGATACTTGCAAAGCATTAAAGTCAGATATCATTAATAAAAAAAACTGCTTAATAAAATATTGTTTGTTAAAATCATTTGGCCCATATAATCAGTCAACACAGCTGACTGTCCATAAGATCATCATTGACAACTGCACTTGTTATTGTTGAAGTAATTACCATGGATACTAAAAAGTTCCCCTCAAAGCCAATTAGCTTACCCTATTTTTCGACACCCTATTATGCAAGCGACTAGTGGAGAGGAGAGAATATTTTAAATGGACTGTATACGTAATGATGTGACCCCTCATTGGAACGAGCTCGTCGAGCTCATTCCAATGAGGGGTCACATGTTATGGTTTTGTTGAAATTTTTTGAAAAATTAAAAAAAATTATATTTAAAATACGGTAATAAATTTTGATATCGTCTGTGTTGGGTAAAGGGTTAATTGAATTAAATCACCTTGTGTTCTTTCATGTCTGTTGACCAATTTGGCCTTATAACATTCAATATAATCGTATATACCCTCCATTCCATCAAACAAAATATGATAGATTATGTGCATGGTTTATCACTTTTATAGAAGAAAATAACAAAATTCATGTTAGTTGGATAGTCTTGTTACTTGTGTATTCTTCACTCCCAAGGGGTAGAGCTGTAACAATATGCTTCCCAAGTGATACGATATATGTCAATTCAATCTGCATGATACGATGTGTATCCCTGTCTGGGACGACCCGTGTTGTGTCCTTGGGCAAGGCACTTTATCCCGGTTGCCCACATGGGGTCACGATGACTCTGTGTACTAAAGCGTACTGCACGTCGATGGTGCACATGAGTTCAACCGCTGTAACCCTGCTTGAGCGGAGCTTCAACAGAGTTAGAACGTTGAGGAGCTGACAGTTGCTAGTCAATGCTCGGTGGTTCTCTCCGGGTACTCCGGCTTCCTTGACCCGCAAAACTGTCACGGTCACAATTAGCCATTGTGCATAAATATGTGATCTTAAACATCAATAACTAAATAAATGATATGATGTGTATCATGATGCACATGATCTCTCACGGCATGCAACTACAACTATCAAGTACTTTCAGCTGCATGTATTCATTTCCAGTACCTTCCTTTTATTACAAATTTTTTAATGCACTTCTTAAAAAAAATTTAACTTCTCAAAGTGATAACCACTGACATTCATTAATTTCAGGTTTTGATTTTATGACCTGTTTTCCGGTGTTTTTTTTCCTCTCAGAAAATATGTTCAAACAATTTAATCCCTTATGTCTTCTTTGACAGTGTGCTGTGAGCTCAAACAAGATGTAATGGATTAATCAAATAAATATATAGCACATTAGAGGGAATTCACCAAATTTTGGTTAACTGAATAATCCTGTGTTAATGGCATATTTTATCACTGCCACTGGTATGCAAAAAAAAACCAGGGATTCACTGCACCAACTTACAAAATCTTGGAAATGTTTTGCCTGATATTATTTATGTTTATCGAATCGCGATACAAAGTGAATAACAATACATCTTGAATTGTGAGCAATGTGTCACGGTTCAAGCATATCACAATTAATCATTGCAGCCCTATGAAGGGGCTGTTCATTTAGCAGGGTTATGTCCCTCCCCTCCCGTACATGTATATATAGCACATTTCCAACTTTCAAGGCTATTGCGGTCAAGGACGCAACTTTTATCAATGGCATATGAGGCAATAAATATTATTATATACCTTATAAATAACCACATTTCTATTGGCTGGATCTTATACACGTGACTTGTACTCAAAAATCCATGTACACCAGTTTTCCAGTGAATATCAACTTTCTAAATATAGCTTTTGGAAATCCCCTCTCTAGTTCTATTTCAATCGACGTGCATGCGCAGTCAACCTGACCTTGGTCTCATTTTTATGTTATTCTGCAGATGATAACTATTTTATTTTTAAATAGAAGTATTTCTGGTTGATTTAATTGAACTTTTAATTGACAACTAGAAGATTGGTTTTTTAGGATGATGTTTATAATAAAACAGTTAGGGACGTTTGTGGTGGTAAATTTGATGTGATATGAACCTAAAAAAAATTTTTTTTAGGTTCATATCACATCATGTTCACCACCACAAAAGTCCATAATTGTATTATGAAACACTGGTTTGGGTTGTTTGATTTTTGGCACTGAACTGCTTGTTGTGTATCCTAAAAATGAATCTTTCTTGTATATGTACAGATATTTTCAATTGATTGACATTAGTCAGTCATCCATCTGCAGACCTCTGATGATGTAATTTAATAATTATGAAGTTTACTGTTAAATAAGCTATTTCATTGACACATGCAGATATCTGTGAGTCGGTCTGCAATTTGATCACCATGAGCTGCTGCCTGCACTTCTTTTCTGATCATCACTAAATTTAATCTACATGTTCATGCCTAGATCAGAACATCCCATTATGGTCTCTGTCGTCAATCTATGGTAATTAGATTTGATTTCTGGTCAAGTCTGGGTTGCCGAGAGACTGCCAGGGTGAATTGGTTATTGTCTGCAGGTTCACCTCATGATCACTTCTTTGGACACCTGTTCCGTGAAGGTTATCAAAATCCAAATTAGGCCTACAAGGGTTGAAGTTGCTCATGAACTCTTCAGAAGTGCAATTTGAAATATATTTTCTCATTTACTTGTTCATTTCTAAAAAATCAATGTATTCTTACATAATTATGTCTTATTGAAGTTGGAAAAAGCAGTGAGATGAATCAAATGAGTTAAATTAATCCATTTTGGAAGAAAACATGAAATTTTATAACTGTGTTCAAAAGCAATTATTGCTTGGTTTTAACATTAATGGAGCAAAAGATTTATCCACATTGAGCAGTGTATGATGTACTTGCAATCTGTTCATCCTTTTAGCACACCTTCTACTCAGCTAAAATTCATAAGTTGACAGGGTTTCCACCAGGCCTCGGTTTCAAGGAATGGCCTTAAATTTGATTTGGGGGCCTTTCAAGGCCTTGACATCTTGGAAAATGGGCCAGGAGGCCTTAAAAATCCATGAATATTTATGAAATAAAAACAGTGGCAGGGCATGTTTTCATAACTATATAATTTTTTATGTTAGTGTTGTGAAGTCATAGTCCTAACTTAATGAACCTCTGGTCATTACACCCTCCTCCCACTTCCCTTCAAGGGAAGTGGAAGGAGGGGGTAAAGACCAGAGGATCTTAGTAGGACTAGTGATGGTGGGACCTTGACAGTCCTTGAATTTGGCTATTGTTGGACCTCCCTTGAAGGGAAGTGGGAGGAGGGGGTAAAGACCAGAGGGTCCTAGTTAGGATTAGTGATGGTGGGACCTTGAAAATCCTTGAAGTTGGCTATTGTTGGACTTTGAAAAGGGTAACAAATGTTGAGAAATGGCCTTGAATAGCCTTGAATTTTATCAGTCCTTGTCTGCAGGAACCCTGATTGAAAACAGTACATATCCAGGGTAACCCTGGTAAGTGAATAGCCATTTCACCAGAGAAAAATATTCAGCCGGCAACTGTAGTATTCAGTTGATAGGAATTTGGTAATTTCTATGTGTTCTTGTGATAAACTGCACCTTTATTCCACAGAATCTTTTGGCAAATCTCATGGAATTCTTACAAACAAGAAAAATGATAGAGTAAATGCCTATATCAGATGTAAACTGAGGCCAAATAGGTCTATAAACATGCCTAAGTCAGTGAACGTCAGCATAAATTTTTGTTAGATTACAAGTTACCTTCATGCAATTAGCATTTCAAATTTGAAATGAAGGTATGATAAATGATTTGGTGTTAATTGTAATTGAGAGAGTTATTCAATCAAGAGATTTCTGAATTAGTGGATCCCACTGCACTACATTTTATGTTTATTGGTCCTGCATGAAATATTTTATACAGATTGCTAAATTATTTTTCTATCATCAAACTTTGTTCACATGTCTTTGCCTTATTATAATTAATGGCCCATTAATCAGATACTGACGAGCATTTAATACACCCAACTGATTTTGGATACTATGACATTTTGTAAATCATAATTATCAGAAATACATGCCATCAATTTCTGCAGTTCATTTTAAATTAATTTAACACCTGTATCGGAATATGACAGCTGAGAGAATGCACTTCACTTCAATGCAATATTCCTGCTGGGTGCTACTTTGGTTTTTACTTTTGAGGTCAAGCTGAGTTCAAATGTATTCTGAATAGATATTATAAAAGAGAGAAAAATTGTAACAATGGGTTTCTTTTATTTGTTTAACTCTTGAGGGCCTGGAGGTTTTTATACATTTTTGCTATACTTTAAAAGTCTACCTCCAGTGGCTTTGCAGTTATTTCTAGTCAAGTCTTGGCTGCCTACAGAGGCAGCCAAGACTTTCCTAGAAGCAACTGACAAGATACTTAGAAAACAAGTTGTGAGTTTATCCAAACAGTACATGTTGGGCAGTTTATTCCCAACAAGACTGAAGCCAAGACTTACCTAGAAACAACTGACAAGATACTTAGAAAACAAGTTGTGAGTTTATCCAAACAATGCATGTTGGGCAGTTTATTCCCAACAAGACTAATGCCAACAAAACGAATGTCGAAAATGGTCATCATACCAAAAAATTTTTTAATTAAAATGACTATATAACCCATTTATTTTGAGGTTTTGGACAAAAATGCATATGAGAAGGGTATTTTGAAATGAAATTTGAAAAAATGTAGAAAAAACCAATGTATTTGAGATATTTCATTTATTATAAAACCAATTAGAAAAAGCTCAATAAAATCATAATCTCGTAACAAAAAATAAAGGAGTTTACATTTTGTACCATGTTTTATCGTATTTGAAAAAAATATATTTTTCCTTTTGCATGTTATTTGTGCTTTATAAAATTGTGAGTAAAATTTTCATTTTAAGGAATATACAAAACGACAATCACATGTATAACTATTAACCTATTTCCTTATTGTCTCCTGCTTTTTAAAAAAAACGGGAAATATTAAATTCCGGGTGTCCTTCCGTGTTTATCGTTTCTAGACTCTGACTTTCCTTACAGTGACCGGATTTCGATTAAATTTGGGTAGTACATCACTTTCATCAATTGTGGGTCCAAGTTTGAATATGGGCATTTTCTGTGCATATTTAATTAAGTTGCTGAAATTTGATTGGCTGACGGTTTCCAGACTCTAACCATCCTTAAAATGAACCGATTTCGATGAAATTTCATATATGGATTACTTTTATCAAGTTCAAATGTGGAAAATTTTGTACTGAAAATCTTCTGTCCGTCTGTCTGTCCGTCTGCCCCGTGCGTCAATGCACCTCGGACTAAAAGCCATATTTATGAACCGATCTTCACGAAACTTCTTGGGTATCTTTGTTATGTATGGTGTATATCATCCTTAGGGAGGTGTGCTTCAAGTTTGTTCAGGAGGTATTTTTTTTGTGCCCAGTGGGAACCCCAGGAGCAAAAAATAGAAACAAATTCAATACCCATAGCCTTCCCATTCCCCATTTATTCTCAAATCACAGAACACTAAAAAATTATATTTAGTATCCAAAATTATTAGGGTTAACACAAATTGTAACTTTGTTCAATATGAGGAATATTCTTTAAAAATCTCTTTGTTCAGATCCAGCAGTCAGAATCTTTTGATATTTGGTATATATCATTCTTAGGGAAGTGTGATTCAAGTTTGTTCAGGGGGCATTTTTTGTGCCCAGTGGGAACTCCAGGAGCAAAAAATAGAAACAAATTCAATACCCATAGCCTTTCCATTCCCCATTTGTTCTCAAATCACAGAACACTAAAAAATTATATTTAGTATCCAAAATTATTAGGGTTAACATACACTTTTACTCCCCCATGGGAACTCCGGGAAAGTGCAGCAGTGCTTGTTTTCTGTGGTAAACAAGTTCTGTTACATTGGTAAAACAGGACCCAGTCACCAATTCTTGGGGTGGAAGTCCTCTAAAATGGGCAACATGGGTTTTATCGATTTACAAAACTTGACTTTATCTCCATGTTGTGGTCATGATTAGCGATTGTGCATAAATATGTGACCTAAACACCAATAAGTAAGTACACTAAAAAAATTTTGTGTCTGTGGTTCATCCCTGATGCCTAAATACCTGCATTCCTTTTGTACAACTTTTCCTTAACCACAGATCAGAGTGCTTTGATATTTGATATGCAACCTCTTTTGGTACCCAAAATTCCAGTTTGTCCAACGAAAGTTTCTAGGTGAATATTTGAACTCACTACGGGAAGATCCAAATTTTGTGTCCCACACAAAATTTTTATTTTCCGAATTGAGAGGCCAATGTGAAAAACTATCTTCTCCTCACAAACCAATGGCCCAAATTGAAAAATATATGGGCCACATCATCTTGGGGGGATTCTGTTATAGTTTTTTGTTCAAATGGGGTCTCAGCCCTTTTTGGGCGTGGTCTTATGACCAAATATGATGAAATTCTTTAAAAATCTTCTTCTCATGAACCAAGATTAAAAGTTGTTCAAAGAAAGTTGATAGGTCCATATTTGGGCTCTCCATGTGAGGGCTCACTTTTGAGCTCCCCTGAAAATTTCTATTTCAAGAACCAGAGGAGCGATTTGAACCAAATTTTATATGTGGCATTAGTTGAACCTAAGTACTTCATTCATGCCCCCAAAATTTTTCGCGTGGGAACATCTGGCACTAAAAATAAAAAAAAAATGAAATGTCCAATATTTCCCAAACTGCACGGACTAGAGATCATGTATTTGGTATGAAGCTTTCTTCTGAGCAGTTGAAACAATTGGACAAAAAAATTGCTGCCGAATCTGTCATATGGTTCATTCAGATTACATTTTCTTCATACCCATAACCCTTACCGTTTAGGACAACTTGGTCCAGGTGAGCGTTTTTAGGCTCTCTTGAGCCTCTAGTTTTCGTTATGGATTGACATATTGAGAAAAAATGTTATATATAGCTTTAAATTGTTATGGATACTTACAGATCAAGTTCGAATTTCGTTCCACTCGGTTGATTTTTGGTGGAGTTACTGGCCTTGAACTTAGAATTTTTAGAGTTTTCCGGATTTTTTTTTCATTTTCCGGACTTTTTTTTCATTATGGTTGGACATATTGAGAAAAAATTTTGGTATATAGCTTAGTTGTGGATTCTTACAGATCAAGTTTGAAATATTCCCCATCTGTCCAGAATTGTTTTCCGGACTTTTTCTCCTTATGGATGGACATATTGAGAAAATTTTTGGTGTACAGCTTTGTTAGCTCCACCTGACAAAGTCAGCAGAGCTTTTCCGATATTGAGTTGTCCGTTGTCCATCCGTCTGCCCCATCTGTCGTCCGGCGTCAACATTTGTTGGTCCGAGCCATAATTTCTTTACCACTGGATAGTTTTTAACAAAACTTTATAACAGTATGTATTGTCACTAGGCAGTGTGCCATCAATCATAATAAGGTCTGTATCCATCAATGTATTTGCCAAATTTTATTAGGTTTTCAATTTTTGTCTAATAAACAAAGCTAATGAGCCTTCTTTGAACAAGCTCAACAAACTTGTTCCAATGGGGGCCATAAGCTATGTTTTTGAGACAAAAAATAATGATGTTGTCTGCTATCCATTTTGGGTAAAGGGTTATCAGAATCAGAGATTGGGGATCAAATGTTACCCTGTGTATGACTGCACCTGAAAGTAGTTGCCCTGGGTGGAGCTATCTTGGCCGAGAGGTCTTTTGTTATGGATACTTACAGATCAAGTTCGAATTTCATTCTGCTCAGTTGATTTTTGGTGGAGTTACTGCCCTTGAACTTAGTTACCGTTTTCTGGACTTTTTTTTGTCAGATCAAGTTCGAATTTCATTCCACTCAGTTGATCTTTGGTGGAGTTACTGCCCTTGAACTTAGAATGTTTAGAGTTTTCCCAATTTTTAGCTCACCTGACTTTCAGTCAGGAGAGCTATAGTGATCACTCACTGTCCGTCGTCCGTCGTCGTCGTCCGTGAACATGGTGTTTGCGTCTTCTCCTCCCAAACCGCTGAACCAATTTAATTGATATTTGAGATAATAGTTTGTTATGACATTGCAATTTGATTTTGTTCAAATCAAGTTGCCTCGCCCGTGGGTAGGGCCACTCCAAAAAAGTGTGCTGAAATCTTAAAAAATCTTCTTCTCATGAACCAGCAGTAACAGAGACTTGATATTTGGTGTGCAGCTTCCTTTTCAGGTGTAGACTCAGATTTGTTCAAGAGAAGTTTGTGGGGCTATACTTGGTGTCGTTATGGGAGGGGCAAAATTTTTGGCCCTGCCCAAAATTTCTATTTTCCGAACCGAGAGGCTGATTTGAACCAAATTTTATGTGAGGGCTTATTGGGTCATAAGTACCTAATTTATGCTGATTTTTTTTTCCCCGTAGCCCCATGGGAACCGCAGGAGCTAAAAATAGAAAAAAATTAAAACGCCCATATCTCCAAAACTGCACGGCACCGAGAATTTTTATTTGGTGTGAAGCTTCCTTAGGACCAACAGAAAGAATTGGTAAAAAAAAATTGCCATCGGTTTTATCATAGGGTACTTTGAGTCCGCACTTTTTAACACTGTAGGCTATGGGAAAAACATTAAAAAATCTTCTTCTCCAGATTCAGCAGGCAGAATCTTTTGATATTTGGTATGCGACATTGTAGGGTGGATCTGATTCAAGTTTGTTCAAATTGGTCCCCTGGGTTCATATTTGGGCTCAGTATAGAAGCCCGATTTCGAAGTTGGTGCATTTCAGGCAAATTTCTTAAAAACTCTTCTTCTCCAGATCCAGCAGGCAGAACCTTTTGATATTTGGTATGCAACATTGTGGGGTGGATCTGATTCAAATTTGTTCAAATCGGCCCCCTGGGTTTATATTTGGGCTCAGTATAGGAGCCCAAATTTGAACTTACTGCATTTCAGGCAAATTTCTTTGAAAATCTTCTTCTCCAGATCCAGCAGGCAGAATCTTTTGATATTTGGTATGCAATATTGTGGGGTGGATCTGATTCAAGTTTGTTCAAATCGGCCCCTTGGGTTTATATTTGGGCTCAGTATAGGAGCCCAAATTTGAACTTAGTGCATTTCAGGCAAATTTCTTTGAAAATCTTCTTCTCAAGATCCAGCAGGCAGAATCTTTTGATATTGGGTATGCAATATTGTGGGGTGGATCTAATTCATGTTTGTTCAAATCGGCTCCCTGGGTTTATATTTGGGCTCAGTATAGGAGCCCAAATTTGAACTTAGTGCATTTCAGGCAAATTTCTTAAAAAATCTTCTTCTCCAGATCCAGCAGGCAGAATCTTTTGATATTTGGTATGCAACATTGTGGGGTGGATCTGATTCAATTTTGTTGAAATCGGCTCCTTAGATTCATATTTGGGCTCACTATAGAAGCTTGAATTCGAACTTAGTGCATTTCAGGCAAATTTCTTCAATAATCTTCTTCTCCAGATCCTGCAGGCAGAATCTTTGGATATTTGGTATGCAACATTGTGGGGTGGATCTGATTCAAGTTTGTTCAAATCGGCCACCTGGATTCATATTTGGGCTCACTATAGAAGCCCAAATTCGAACTTAGTGCATTTCAGGCAAATTTCTTCAAAAATCTTCTCCAGATCCAACAGGCAGAATCTTGTGATATTTGGTATGCAACATTGTGGGGTGGATCTGATTCAAGTTTGTTCAAATCGGCCCCCTGGGTTTATATTTGGGATCAGTATAGGAGCACAAATTTGAACTTAGTGCATTTCAGGCAAATTTCTTTGAAAATCTTCTTCTCAAGATCCAGCAGGCAGAATCTTTTGATATTGGGTATGCACCATGGTTAGAGGGGTGAGATTCAATTTTGTTCAAGCCAAGTCCCTGGGTTCATATTTGGGCTCACTGTGGGAGCCTAAATTATAACTTAGTTCAACATGAGGAACTTTCTTTAAAAATCTTCTTCAGATCCAGCAGTCGGAATGTTTTGATATTTGGTATGCAGCATCCTTAGGGGGGTGAGATTCAAGTTTGTTCAAGCCATGTCCCTAGGTCCATATTTGGGCTCACTGTGGGAGCTTGAATTGTAACTTTGTTCGAAATGAGGAATTTTCTTAAAAAATCTTCTTCTTCAGATCCAGCAGTCGGAATGGTTTGATATGTGGTGAGTAGCATCCTTGGGGGGGAGGGGGATTCAAGTGTGTTAAAGCCAAGTCCATGGGTCCATATTTGGGCTCCCTGTGGGAGCCCAAATTATAACTTAGTCAATATGAGGAATTTTTCTTTAAAAATCTTCTTCTTCAGATTCAGCAGTTGGAATATTTTGATATTTGGCATGGAGCAACCATAGGGGGCTGAGATTCAAGTTTGTTCAAGCCAAGTCCCTTGGTTCATATTTGGGCTCACTATGGGAGCCTGAATGACAACTTAGTTCAAAATGAGGAATTTTCTTTAAAAATCTTCTTCAGATCCAGCAGATGAATGCTTTTGATATTTTTTATGCAACATCCTTAGGGGGGTAAGATTCAAGTTTGTTCAAGCCATGTCCCTAGGTCCATATTTGGGCTGATTGTGGGAGCTCGAATTGTAACTTGTTCAAAATGAGGAATTTTCTTTAAAAATCTTCTTCAGATCCAGCAATCGGAATGTTTTGATATTTGGTGTGCAGAATCCTTAGGGGTGTGAGATTCAGGTTTGTTAAAGCCAAGTCCCTGGGTTCATATATGGGCTCCCTGTGGGAGCCCGAATTATGACTTAGTTCAATATGAGGAATATTCTTTAAAAATCTTGTTTTAGATCCACTGGTCAGAATATTTGGATATTTGGTATAAGCTTTTCTTAGGAGGAGCAGATGCAACTTGTTGAAATCAATTCTCTGGGTTGATATTTAGGCTACCATGTTAGGTGAGCGCCCTCAGGCCCCTTGGGGCCTCTTGTTTTTTCTTTTTCCACACTTTTTTTCCTTATGGTTGGACATATTGAGAACATTTTTGGTATATAGCTTTGTTGTAGATACTTACAGATCAAGTTCAAATTTCATTCCACTTGGTTATTGATTTTTTGGTGGAGTTACTGCCCTTGAACTTAGAATTTTTACCATTTTCCAAACCTTTTTTATATGCCCACATAATGTTTTATAATTTCTAGAAGTATGGGCATATTATGCGCAGTCGGATGGTGTCCTCGGGTTGTGAATTGTACTGGCCACTTATGGCCACTAAGTAAGAAGAAAGTAAAGAGGATTAATATTATTCTCTGATTTAACCCCAAATACCCTATGACATAATATCCAATTTGTTATTTTAATAATTTTGTCTTCAAATTTTTCCATAAAATTCAACAAAACTGTATCATTTGCTGCCTCATTGGAATGAGCTCATTCCAATGAGGGAGTCGCATGATATGGTTTTGTTGAATTTTTTTTTAAAAATAATGGGTTTTTTTTACTCAATTTAGGGAGTGTGGTGGCTCAGTGGTTATGGCATTGAACTTCAAACTAAAAGGTCTACAGTTCGATCCCTGCCAGGGACAACTGCATTATGTCCTTGGGCAAGGCACTTCATCACAATTGCCTGCGTGGGGTCATGGTGGCACTATGTTCTAAGGCGTACTGTACGTCAATGGTGCCCTCGTCATCAACCAATGCTGTCTCTGCTTGAATGTGTGGAGTTGGTACGTTGGGGAGTCTGGCAGTTGTTCATCATTGCCAGGAGTGGTTCTCTCTG
The DNA here is from genome assembly GCA_031216915.1 of Pictodentalium vernedei. Taxonomy (NCBI): domain Eukaryota; kingdom Metazoa; phylum Mollusca; class Scaphopoda; order Dentaliida; family Dentaliidae; genus Pictodentalium; species Pictodentalium vernedei. The sequence goes on from CM062295.1 coordinate 250,450,927, forward strand.
GGTACTCCAGCTACCTCTGCCCGTAAAACTGTCCGACATGAGGTGACCCTGGCTGTCGAAAGTGTCATTAAATCCCAATAAATAAATAAATATAACTCAATTTATAAATTATGTGGGTGGATGCGTCCAATTTGTTAGGTGAATGGTTAAAAAAAATGCTGAGAGAGACCTAAGTTTGTTCAAAAAGAGTATTATTCTCATGTAAATAACTTCTCATAACAAAAGTAGCTCATTTCTGGATGTATGTGGCATGATAGTATTTTGTGAACACCATTTTTTTGGCAACATAATAATGAGCAGCACCATATGTCTGCCTCATTGGGCATGTGAATGTGAATTATTTTGGTGCCCAGTCTTTCTAAAGTGGGTAGCAGTAGTATAAACGACTGGATCCTTCCTGTGTAAGTGCAAGAACACTGCGCCAAACCAGAAAAATGAACACATAAATATATTGGAATGGTAGATGCTAACAAACACCGATGACAGTAACTTGCATTCCAACACCTGTGAGATCTTGTATACTTTTGAAAAGACAAGAGATAGAAAAATACACAGAATTCCGTGCGTGTGTGAGCAGGTTAATCGATATGGCATGAGTGCCAGTGTGGAGGGATAGAACAAGAGGCTGCAGGCCTCGAGTTTTATCCTTCTGTGATGGCACATGTGCCATATCGATTAACCCATTCACACATGCGTGTCGTTTTGGGTTTATTACATGCCTTCGCATCTATAAAAAACAATTATTAAAACACTCAGCAATTCATTTGACAATTAACAGTTACTTTCAACAAACATAACACATTTTATCGCCAACCAAATTGCGATGGGAACCCATGTTACTATTTCATCCCCTGAGTTACAATGTGTTCTATGTGCTTATTGGCACATAGGACACATTGTAACTCAGGGTACTATTTTTAGCTATCGTTAACAATTTATATTGTAATTGTGGTGTCTGCTTTGTAGAAAATTTGAGTGAAATTTTGCTTCTTCATAACAATAGTCTGTCAACGATTTTCGTTACGCACATATGTGCGTAACAGATTTTTATTTTCAGCATGGTTTAGTGTTGCTGTAGATGGGGATTTTATAGAACAGGCATGTAATAATGAGAAAGCTGCAGAGTCTGTCAGATGCTAATCAAACACTCTCAAGTTGTCATAGAACTGTCTACAGTGTGGAGATGTTGAACTCCAGAAAGTTTGAATAGCAATGTCACAGTGCTCCAGTAAAGCTAGCTTAGCATCAGTTTAAAAGCATACACAAATGGGAAAGAAGCTGAGGGAAGAAAAATCATCATGTCAGTCCTGCTAATCAACTACTGCATCCTTGATTTATATAGAAAGTTTGGTGGATTTTTCTAATTTTATAGGTTAATGAGTTAAAATATTTACATCATATCCATAGATACCTACTGTTTTTGCATTGATGTGAGTTTTCTATTGAGTCATGTGGAATGTCAAATCAATATAGTTCGTGCTTTGCTTTTCAGATTCCTTGTTGAACAGATAAGGTTGTTCTGGAATTTTTATACAGGTATAGCTATGATGTTGTATGACTGATATGAAATCAATGATGAAAAAAATGAAAGTTAGTTCTATAATAATGGTTTTTGTATCATGAAGCTATATAACTTATTGTAATCACATATTAATAAGTGATTTGATTCTGGGCCAAACAGTGGGTGCACACCTACCTGGCCTTCAAAGTTGAAAAAAAAGTAGGCATGGGGTAAAGTAGGTTATGATGGAAATGGACACGTGTGGGACCTCTGCCCTCTGTGATTTTTTATAGCAAGGAAATCCATCCCCTCCCCTCTGTTGATTTATATACTAAGGTTGACTTTATCCCCATGTTGCAGTCACGATTAGCCACTGTGCAGATGTATGTGACCTTAAACACAATAAATAAATAAATAAATATACCAAGTACATCTGCCATCTAAAGATTATTATATCTGGAACATCTCCCCTCTGTTCATCAACATTAGACCTATTGCTTTAACTCTTTGAGTGTGTAAGAATGCTTTTTAGCTCACCTAGCCCAAAGGTCCATGTGAGCTATTGCCATCACATGGCGTCCATCATCTGTAAACTTTTCACATTTTTAGCTCACTTGACAAAGTCAAGATAAGCTATTGCCATCACGCATGCGGAAGTCTGCCAGTTTGTTCACATTTTCTTTGGCACAGGCTACACCCCAGTAGTTCTTGTCAGATCATCACAAAATTTCACATGCAGGTTCGAGGTCATGTCTAGATGACAACATCTCGTTTTGGTCACAATTGGTCAACCGCGACGGGTGCGAGAGCCCGGAACCCGAAAACTTTTAGCACTGTCTACAGGTCGTATTTATGATGGGATTTCATTGTAACCTGGTAGGATGACTCTGTATAATGTCTAGATGAGAACGTCCCCGTTTGGTCACAAGTGGTCAACCATGGCAGCTGCAAGAGCCCAAAACCCAAACCCTTTAGCACAGTCAACAGGTTGTCAAATTTATGAAGAGATTTCATTGTAACTTGGTAGGATGACTACGTATAATGTCTAGATGAGAACATCCCCCTTTTGGTTGAGATTGGTCAACCGTGATGGCTGTGAGAGCCCGAAACGTGAAAACCTTAAGCACAGTCTACAGGTCATATTTATGAAGGGATTTCATTGTAACTTGGTAGGATGAATCCATATAATGTCTAGATGGGAACATCCCCTGTTGGGTGTTATAGGTCATCTGTGATAGCAACCCGGCCCTGAAGCCCGAAAACCTTTAGCACAGTCTACATGTCGTATTTATGAAGGGATTTTATTGTAACTGGGTAGGATGACTCTGTATAATGTCTGGATGAAAACGTCTCCTTTTCGTCACAAGCGGTCAACCGTGATGGCTGCGAGAGCCCAAAACCTTTAGCGCAGTCTACAGGTTGTCATATTTATGAAGGGATTTCATTGTAACTTGGTAGGATGACTCCATATAATGTCTGGATGAGAACATCCCCTGTTGGGCGTGATAGGTCAACCCGGCCCCAAAGTCCAAAAACCTTTAGCAGAGTCTGCAGGTCATATTTATGAAGGGATTTTATTGTAACTTGGTAGGATGACTCTGTATGTCTAGATGAGAACATCCGATTTTGACTGTGATCTGACAACCATGACAGCCACACAGGCACGTGACCTAGATTTGTTTAGCACAGATCATATTTATGAAGTTTCATCGTAACTTGGAAGGATAACTTGGTATGATGTCTAGATGAGAGTGTCATATTTTGGTCACGATTGGTTAGCCGTTACTACTGCCTGCTCACTTGACCTAGATTCCTTTAGCACTGCTTGCAGGTTGTTTTTATGAAGGGAGTTCATTGTAACTTGGTTGGACAACTTGGTATGATATCTAGATGAGTCTCTCCTATTTTGGTCATGATCGATCAACTGTGACTGCCGAACTGTCACATGACCTAGATTCCTTTAGCAAAGTCTGCGAGTTATATTTATGAAGGGATTTCATTGTAACTTGGTAGGATGACTCGTTTTGGAATGATTTTGCTGTAACTTTGATTGACGTACCTTAACTGTTAGGGCCACATCAACCCAGGTCTTCTTTAGTACAGTTTACACTCAAATTATTCTTATTGAAAACATAGCATACAGGGAACAGAAATTAACATATTCTCAATTATCACAATTCTTCTCTTATTTCATAATCCTTTCATAAACATTGAACATTATACTTTTCATCAAACACAACACACAGTCAAGTTAAGCTACAGTGCCATTAACACTTTCATTATCTTGTTCTCTGGAACTGCCGAACCGATTTTAACCAAACTTGGCAGGAGTGGTCAATGGGAGGTCCTCTACAAACGATCCTCACTTTTTTCCCGCCAGATAAAAAACATGCCCACCAGAGGCATTAGTTGATTCTGATTGGTGGATTTTCAAAAATCTTTGAAACTACATGGCCAAATGTTAGGAAACTTCACATGATTGATGACTGGGACACCCTCTAACAATGATCCTTATTTAATGTTGATCAGGTTGCAAACATGGCCACAATTGCAGCTTAGAGTTACCATGGAAATCACATTTTCATCTTCTTATCTGAAACTACTTGGCCAGTGTGAACCAAACTTGGCACAAATAATTATGGAAAGTCTACTGAAAACAGTCATCATTCTGTTTCACTCAGATGAAGGAGATAGTAGCTGCATTCTTCAATTTTGATTAGAATAACTGAGGGATATGTAGTTCTGCCAGGTGAGCGATTACAGGCTGTTTAGAGTCTCTTGTTTGGTTCAGGATCTTGATGATATGTTGTAACTTCATCAAGTATCAGGCTCCTTAGTGAATTTGTGGGGTAGACCCATTAATATTTTCACCGTGCAGCCCTAAGGCTGCACGTTGGAAATATTAATTGGTCTTCCCCCAAATAATGAATATGGCGTTTCCAATTGATGTCATTGAATACATGATTATACAATTTGCTTTTTAGAGTAATGCAGTGTCATTCTCCCTGATCCAAAAAATACCAAGTCAGCCTAAAAGCACCATCAGGTCTTTTGATATTTGGTATACAGCGTTGGGATTGGGGGGTGGAGATACAAGATTGTTAAAATTTAGCCTCTCAGTTCATATTTGGGCTCCATACATGAACCCAAATTTTAACTTGGTCCAATATGACAAATATTCTTTAAAGAGTTTTCTGCAGAAGCACCAGTCGGTGTCATTTGGTATGCTACATCGTTACGAGGGACAGATTCAAATTTGTTCTAATTAAGTGTTTGGGTTAATATTTGGGCTCCCCACTGGAGCCCAAATTTTGACCTAGACCAATATGAGGAATAAAGCTTAAAAATTTCCTCCTTCAGATACAGTAGTCAGAATCTTTAGAATATATACTGTTCAAAAAAAGTAGGGGATATCCAAACTGATGTTGATATTTTCGGAAAATGGTATTGGATATGTGTGATTGGACAAATCAGTTTGTTTACAAGTTTAGTGTGGATCATGAATATCACCGGCCCATGAAAACTTTGTGTAGGTTTTTTTCACAAGCGCCGCATTAATGTCTGTGGGGTATGTTTTTGAAATTTTCATTTGTACTGGACGGGCTTTTTCAGAGGTCTCATCGTTCTTTTCTTGGTATAAACTCGTTCATCAATAGCTTCTGGTCGACAAGTAACTTTTGAGGTTTGCAAAGACTGACACTTGACAAACGTTTACGTGCCGTTGGCATGTTGGAAGCTGGCAACTGACAGACTGCAGTGGCTCAAATTCTCAATGTTACCCAATCGGTGATTAGCAGGTTCTGGTCACGCTACCGTCAGACAGGCAATGTTGACGACAGATGTCGGTCAGGTCATCCAAGGGTGACAACTGCTAACCAGGATCATTTCATCCGAACCACAGCATTTCGTAACCTCCATCAAAGTGCCTCAGAAATTGGATAGCAGCTGCACCGAGCGACAGATGTGTGAGTCAGTGGTCAGACTATCCGAAATCGCCTACACAGCTGGAATTTGTACGCTTGACGACCTCGAATAATTCACGTTTGACTGAATGTCACATCGCAGCAAGGAGTAATTGGTGTGAAGCACGACAGTGCTGGGACAGTCATCAGTGGGGCAATCAAGGTTCACTCTCGACTTCCGCGACAGGCAAAACAGAGTGTGGTGGTGGCAGAATGAACGATATCATGGTGTAACCGTTAGGCAGCACATTCGTTTTGGCGATGGATCGGTTATGGTGTGAGGAGGCATAACCATGACAAGCAGAACAGCATTACATGCCATCCAAGGGCGTGTCACAGGGCAGTACTACCATGACAACATGTTAGCAGCTCATGTGGTGCCATTTGTGAGATGTCATGGCCGTCGATTGATTTTCCAAGCTGACAAATTAATGCAAGAGCACACAGGGCCTGTGTCGCTACAGAATTCCTCCAGGAGCAGAACATCACTACACTGCTTAAGTCCAGACCTTTCACGAACTGAGTACATCTGGGATATGCTTGGCAGGTGCCTACTACAATGCCAACAGCCCCCTACCAATGTCCAGAAACTCTTTGCTGCACTGTAGGAAAAATGGTATAACATCAGTCAAGCTGATATTGGACGTTTGGTGAGGAGTATGCCATGTCAGATCCATGCTAGTCTCATGAACCAAGGAGGATTTACAAAGTATTGAGGCCTTGGACTAAATTTGGTAAATTCTCTGATTGACCGCCCATGTCTTCTACAGCTCAGTGCATGGAATGTGTGCTTGTCAGACACCCAACTATCACTGAAATCATTCACTAGATGTCACAGTGCAATTCCTCATTTGTCTTTTTGATGAAAATATAAATATATTTTTTCATATATCTCACTTTTATCAAATATCCCCTACTTTTTTTAATAGTATATATCTCTATGTTATACATTATATTATATATATTATATTATATTATATAGTATACAGCATCCTTAGAGGGGTTCAGATTCAGTTTGTTCAACATATGTCCCAAGGGTGATATTTGCGTTCCCTGTGGGAGCCCAAATTTTAACGTAGTAGTGTATTGGGAACATTCTCTAAATGTCTTCGGAACTGCCAGTCAGAAGCTTTTGATATTTGGATACAAAATCCTTAGGGGGTGCAATTTCAACTTTGTTCAAATAAAGTCCCTAGGTAATTATGTGGAGCCCAAATTTTAAGTTGGTGCAAAAGAGGAATATTCTTTAAAACCTTCCAGATAAACACCATTCAGAATGTTTTGATATTTGGTATGCATCACCTCAGCTGGGCTCAGATTCAAATTTGTTCAAAGCAAGTCCCTGGATTCAAGTTTGGCCTCCCTATGGGAGATCCACCATTCAGATCTATTGATAGTTGGAGTATGTAATCCTGGGGGCGGGGTGGGGGCACAGTATCAGATTCAAGTTTGTTCATGTTCAGTTCTAAGGTTGATATTTGGGCTCCCTAACTGGAAATCTATGCATTATTTCTGTGGTAGCATCTCTGTGCTGTGCCGTGCAGGAAAAAATCAGCTGACATGGATAACAGAATTTTAAATAATTACAATGGAGTCCACTTAATTGGATATCTCTTAACTGAATAACCCTATTAATTGAATAGAATTTCCCAACACAAAAGCATTTACCATACCTCCAGTACAAATTTGACCTGTTAATTGAATACAGGTTATAGAGTAAACTCCTGAGTTTGAGGTCACCAACCTTTTAGGCCAGCATGCATCTCACAGTTTCAGAGTCAACGACAAGAAGTTGGACATGGTCGCTTCTCAGTTTTTTTGGCCAACAACTCAAAGGGGTTGTGGTTCTCAGAGCCAGGGCATTGATTCTTTTTGCCTTTGCAATGACTCTGATCGGTTCCAGTGCCACAACATCACAGTGTTTTCCTCGATTCTGGGGCCGAACCCCTGATCTCCTCCAGTGCTACAACATCACAGAGTTTTCCTCAATTCTAAGATCGTGCAGTTCAGTAATGGTTCTCAATCCATTTGGTTGCCTGTTTGTCCGGCCTCTGCAACTCTTCTTGTTAAGTTGCTAGAGCCCAAAGTTGATTCATCTCGACCAGGTTCTCAAGTTACCTGGCTCACAACATCATTACCTCCTCCCCTGGACCAATGTTCAGCTGTTGACACAGGGCATTTCGTTGGATCTCCCTAACCCATGTTTTCATAGCAGATGCCAGCATTCAAAGTTGGGACATGATGAACGATCCCCTTGGTCACTCGACTCATGGAATTGGGGACTGGGATCAAGCAGTGAAATGCATTCCTTCATCATGGAGGTACTCTACTGGCTTAGCTTATGTTGCTAAGTGGAAGGTCTATTGCCACTGGTACGCCAAGCACTCAGCGGAGTATTCCTGCCCATCCGTAGCAGACTTGGCAGAGTTTTGGGGGTTTTTTTTCTGTAATCACAAGTGTCTTGAACCTTATACCGTCTGAGTTTATCAGCCTGTGTTTCTGTTACCTTTTATTGTGTGGGAAAGCATTTTATCAGTACTAATGCATTCCTCTCCAAGCTCATTTGGCACTTTTCTTTGAAAAGGGTTGAGTGTTCCATTTCACACCCAAATAGAACCTAGCATATGTACTGCATTAATTGTTTTGGTTTTTGTGGGGAGGGGGGAATGGCCATTGGAACCTTTAGCTGATGGTAATATGTGCTTTTTCATGTATCAAATGACCTTTCTGTTGGCCTTTGCCTCAGACACGAGGGTTAATGAGCTGCAATCTCTCACCCTCACACCAGGTTTCTTCAGAAGCTTGGCAAATTGTCTGGTCTTTACCATTGATTGCTCTTTCTTAGCCAATACAATTCCATTTGACACCCTACAGGCCGCATCTCTCTCCCAATCTTTTTTTATTTTAAATTTCATATGAAGCTTTGGTGTGATGTCTTGATAGGAGCTATTGAATTTTTCTGAATATTGTTGAAATATATGGCCGCAGGTGGCCATCTTGGATTTGGCATATGATTTGTCAACAGTTCCATTAGCACACACTGCAAGCAACATCTATCACCCAATTTTTAGCTCAACTTTGGCGAAGCCAAATTTGAGCTTTTGTCATGGCCCGTCGTCCGTCTATCCGTCTGTCCATACGTACATCAACAATTGGATACGGCTCAGGCTAGAGGCCGCATTTATGAATCGATCTTTACGAAACTTCTTGGGTACCTTTGTTATGACCGTGGGACGAGAACGAGTGTTTTTGGGTGCGGACCAAAATTCAAGATGGCTGCCGGCGGCCATTTTGTACCAAAATTAGGTCCAATCAGTTTTTTGTCTCAACTTCTATACGGCCCGTATTTATGAACCGATCTTCACGAAACTTCTTGGGTACCTTTGTTATCACCTTGGGACAGGAATGAGTGTGTTTTGGGGTGCCTTTCTTATCACTGTGCTATGAGAACAAATATTTTGGGGTTCAGTCAGACCCACTCTGGTGCGGTCCGAAATTCAAGATGGCTGCCAGCCGCCATTTTGTACCGACGATGCAGAAATCTGTTTTTTGTACAGAACTTCCATATGAAAGCTCTGATTTGAATAATTTTTTGTATGAATGTTTAGTACCATGGGATACATCACATATAATATGGGTTTTTTTTCTTGTGCGTAAATTATGCAAATTAGACTAACTTTGATGTTTTTTGGTGTTACTTTCAGCACTATAAGTGCAAATGCCAATATGGCTCGGGCTAGAGGCCGTATTTATGAACCAATCTTTTCGAAACTTCTTGGGTACCTTTGGTATCACCGTGGGACGAGAACTAGTGTTTTGGGGTCCGGTCCAGAATTCAAGATGGCCGATGGCAGCCATTTTGTACAAAATTAGGTGCAATCAGATTTTTGCACAGAACTTCCATATGAAAGCGCCGATTTGAATAATTTTTTGAGTGAATGTTTAGTACCATGGGATACATCACATATAATATGGGTTTTTTTTCTCGTGCAGAAATCATGCAAATTAGAGGAACTTTGATTTTTTTCATGCTACTTACACAGAGTAAGTACACATGTCAATACGGCTCGGGCTAGAGTTTGCATTTATGAACCGATCTTCACGAAACGTCTTGGGTTATCACCTTGGGACGAGAACAAGTGTTTCTGGGTGTGGTCTAAATTTCAAGATGGCTGCCAGTGGCCATTTTGTACCGAAATTAGGTCTAATGAGTTTTTTGTACACAACTTCTATACAGCTCAGGCTAGAGGCCGTATTTATGAACCAATCTTTATGAAACTTCTTGGGTACCTTTGTTATCACCGTGGGATGAGAACGAGTGTTTTTGGGTATGGTCCAAAATTCAAGATGGCCACCAGCAGCCATTTTGTACCAAAATTAGTGCAATCAGTCTTTTGTACAGAACTTCTGTATGAAAGTTCTGATTTGAATAAATTTTTGTATGAATGTTTAGAAACATGGAATACATCACATATAGTACACGTTTTTTTCTCATGCAGAAATTATGCAAATTAGATGAACTTTGATTTATTCAGTGCTGCTTATACACTGTAAGTGCACATGTCAATACGGCTCGGGCTAGAGGCTGTATTTATGAACCGATCTTCACAAAACTTCTTGGGTACCTTTGTTATCACCTTGGGACGAGAACAAGTATTTCTGGGTGCGGTCCAAAATTCAAGATGGCTGCCAGTGGCCATTTTGTACCGAAATTAGGTCCAATCAGTTTTTGTCACAACTTTTATACAGCTCGTATTTATGAACTGATCTTCACGAAACTTCTTGGGTCCCTTTGTTTTCACCTCGGGACAGGAACGAGTGTGTTTTGGGGTGCCTTTGTTATCACTGTGCTATGAGAACAAATATTTTGGGGTTCAGTCAGACCCACTCTGGGACTCAAAGATTTCTTTTCTAGTTTAGCATCTGACTGTCACCCACCTTTACAATACTTTACCTATACATTTGTTACAGGCTAAGGTCAGCATTTATGTACAGACCGTTACCATACTTTATATGTACCTTTGTTATCAGGTCATTACCTAGATGTTTGTCATTGCAGTGTCACATACTATACATGTGCATGTCTTAACAAGTTGAGCTACAGTGTCATTGACACTTTCATTTTCAACTTTCATATGTTGCTTTGGGGTGATAGCTTGATAGGAGCTATTGAATTGTTCTGTGGCCATCTTGGCATATAAATTGTCAACAATCCCACATAGGCGTATCCCTCAGCCAATGAGAATCCTTTCATATTTGGTATAAAACTTCTCTAGGTGGGTCAGATTCTAGTTTGTTCAAATCGGGACCCTGGGTTAATATTTTGGCTCCCTATTTGAGCCCAAAGTTTAACTTAGTGCAATGTGAGGTGATTTCTTTAAAAACCTTCTTTATTTCCACCAGTCAGAATTCTTTCCTATTTGGTATATGACATCTCAAGGGGGATCAGATTCAAGTTTGTTCAATTTGAGTCCTTGGCTTAATATTTGGGCTCTATGGGCAGAGGTGGGGTGGGGTGGGGGGTAGAGCATGTTACGTTCTGGTTTGTTCAAATCCATTCCTTAGGGTTTTTCCATAAAAGTTGCCTCTCATGACTTCATTCTTTTGTAGTGTTAATGAACCATGTCTAAGTGAATGTGACCCCAAATATTTCTTTGAACCACTTTGGCTGGTGAGCGATTAAGGCCCCTTGGGGCCTCTTGTATTTCTTGGGCTTAACCTAACTCAGGTACTTTTCCTGATGTTATGAAGGTTGCCTACTAGTGATTTGCCTCTACTTTTTCCACCTTCTGCCTTCGACATTTACAGGAGCCTGACGACAACCTCTACTCTTTTGGTCCATTAGCCTCTGCTCAGTCAATCTTTCCTGGTCACAAGTTATTTTTGCTTTCTGGCAGTTTGTTTGTTCTTGTAGCTGGGCCAACTTGATTTGTTTACCACTCTCATCTTTGTGGCTTTCATTTCATCTCTAGAGTCGGTAGAGATTTCTCCCCTGAATTCTGATTGTTAAAATCAAGTCCCTTGGTTCATATTTGAGTTTCCTATGTGATCCCAAATTTTAACTTTGTGCAGTATGAGGGAATTTCTGTAAAAATCTTATTCAGATTCACCAGTTAGAATCTTTTCATATTTGGTATACGACATCTCTGGGTGGGTCAGATTCAAGTTTGTTCAAATTGGGTCCCTGGGTTAATATGTATTGAGCCCAAAAATTTAACTTTGTGCAATATGAGGGAATTTCTTAAAAAATCTTCTTCTCCAGAACCAACTCTTACAATGATATAATATTTGGTATACAACATCTCTTGAGGGGTCAGATTCAAGTTCATTCAAATCGAGTTCCAGAGTTAATATTTGGGCTTCTTGTGGGTGCCCGAATTTTAACTTGTGCAATATGAGGGGGATTTCTTTAAAAATCTTCTCCAGATCCACCAGTCAGAATGCTTTTGTATTTGGTAAACAACATCTCTAGGGTGTGTGTGTGGGGGAGGGGGGATTCAAGTTTGCTCAAATCAGGTCTCTGGGTTACTATTTGGGCCCCCATGGTAGCCTGAATTTCAGCTTAGTGCAATATGAGGAAATTTCTTTAAAAACCTTCTTCAGATCCCCCAGTCAGAATGCTTTCAGATTTGGTATACAGCATCCAAGTGTGGAAGGGAAAGGCTCAGACTCAAGTTTGTTCAAGTTAAGTTCCTAGGTAGATATTTGGACTCCCAAGTTTTGCATTTCTGGAAATCGGGGCATTATTTATGTGGTAGCATCCCAGTACTAAAAAAAATCATCTAGCATGGACAACAGAGTTATAAATAATTTAATAACTTCATTTTTGTGTAGTGTTAACTAGCTATGGATGCTAATTAAATCCTTCTTTAAACAACTATTGTCAGGTGAATGCCTCAGGCCCCATGGGGCCTCTTTTTTCTGTTATGGTGTGCTGTGCCCTTTCCACCCTCCAGCCTTATTTGTGGCCAGGGTAGTTGAGGCCTTTTTTCAGGAATTTGTTTTCATTTATGTTCAATTTACTGGTTACCTATCTCTCTCCTGTGTCCTTGACGCACAACGTAGTGGACTAGTATGTGATTCCTGCCTCGTTGAAGTCATTCATGAAGCCAATAGTAAACAATAACAAGTAGGTATGTTAGAAATAAATTTTGTTTCTTTACATGCATGCCACAGTTGTTTACCAGAGTTCCACGTATGTTGATTTAGGTGGTAGTTTTTACTACACTTCCTCCCTGCTAATCACATATCTTCATGTTGGCAGAGTAATTGGAACTAAGGTTTGATCATGTTGTGTATGTGCAGGAAGCCACCAAATAGAACACAGAGTGGTAACCAATGTTGAGCAGAGTTTTTGATTGTTAATTTTTATGGTGCTTTTGCACCCTTCCTTACTTGTTCAAGGGCTTTCGGCTTTCTTGAATAAGTGTTCTAATCATTAAGAGAGAGTTTTACGTGTCGGCATTTTACATTGTGCAAAACCAAAATAGTAAACACTTTATTGTAGGTATGTAAAAAAACAAAATTTACAAAAAAAATTTCAATTTTTTGTCATCACATTTCAAAGAAAAAAGTTAAATGAGGGGTCATAATCTATGTTTTTGAGACAAAAAATAAAGAAAATTTAATGGTGATTTTCAGCTCAACTTTGACGTAGTCAAATTTGAGGTTGTGTCATGGCCCGTCATCCGTCTGTCCATCCGTCAACAATTCAATACGTCTCTGGCTAGAGGCCTTACTTATGAACCAATCTTTACAAAACTTCCTGGGTATCTTTGTTATCACCGTGGGACGAGAACGAGTTTTTGGGTGCGGTCCGAAATTCAAGATGGCAGCTGGCAGCTATTTTGTACCAAAATTAGTGAAATCAATTTTTAGTGCAGAACTTCTGTATGAAAGTTCTGATTTGAATAAATTTTCGTAGGAATGTTTAGTAACATGGAATACATCACATATAATACAGGTTTTTTTCTTGTGCAGAAATTATCCAAATTAGATGAACTTTGATTTATTTAGTGCTACTTATACACATTAAGTACACATGTCAATATGGCTCGGGCTAGAGGCTGTATTTATGAACGATCTTCACAAAACTTCTTGGGTACCTTTGTTATCACCTTGGAATGAGAACGAGTGTTTTTGGGTGCCGTCCGAAATTCAAGATGGCTGCCGGTGGCCATTTTATGCCGAAATTAGGTGCAATCAGTTTTTTGTACAGAACTTCTATATGAAGGTTCTGATTTGAATAAATTTTTAGCTTAACTTGACATAGTCAAGATAAGCAATTGCCGTCACGCGTGCGGAAGTCTGTTAGTCTGTGAGTCTGTTAGTCAGTGAGTCTGTGACGTCTGTTCACATTTTCCTTTAGCACGGGCTACACCCCGCAGTTCTTGTCTGATCGTCACGAAATTTCATATGCAGGTTTGGGGTCATGTCTAGATGAGAACGTCCCCTTTTGGTCGCGATCGGGCAACCGGTATGGCTGTCCGAGCCCAAAACCCAAAAACCATTAGCACAGTCTACAGGTCGTATTTATGAAGGGATTTCATTGTAACTTGGTAGGATGCCTCTGTATAGTGCCTAGATGAGAACATCCTCTTTTGGGCATGATCTATCAACCGTGATGGCTGCCCAAGCCCAAAACCCAAAAAAGCACAGTCTGCAGGTCATGTTTAATGTGGAGGGATTTCATTGTAACTTGGTAGGATGACTCCTTATGATGTCTAGATGAGAATTTCCCCATTTGGGCATGATCTGCCAACCGTGACGACTGCCCGAACCCAAAACCCGAAAACCTTTAGCACAGTCGACAGGTCATATTTATTGAGGAATTTCATTGTAACTTGGTGGGTTGACTTCATACAATGTCTAGATGAGAAAGTCCCCCTTTGGACATGATTGGGCAACTGTGATGGCTACAGGAGCCTGAAGCCCGCAAACCTTTAGCACAGTCTAGAGGGCATATTTATGAAGTGATTTCATTGTAACTTGGCAGGATGACTCCAAATAATGTCTAGATGAGAACGTCCCATTTTGATCGTGGTCATGCAGCCTTGATGGGTGCCCGAGCCCAAAAACCTTTAACATAGGCAAAAGGTCATATTTATGGAAGGATTTCATTGTAACCTGTTAGGTTGACTCCATATAATGCCTAGATGATGGCAACCCCTTTCGGTCGTGATTGATCAGTTGTGATGGCTACAAGTGCCCGAAGCCCGAAAACCTTGAGCACAGTCTACAGGTCATATTTATGAAGGGATTTCATTGTAACTTCTTAGGATCACTCCAGATGATGCTCAGATGAGATTATCCCCTATGGTTGCGATCATTCACCCATGATGGTTGCCCGAGCCCAAAGCCCGAAAACCTTTAGCACAGTCTACAGGTCATATTTATGAAGGGATTTCATTGTAACTTGGTAGGTTAACTTCATATAATGTCTAGATGAGAACGCGCGATCATTCACCCATGATGGCTGCCCGAGCCCAAAGCCCGAAAGCCTTTAGCACAGTCTACAGGTCATATTTATGAAGGGATTTCATTGTAACCTGGTAGGTTAACTTCATATAATGTCTAGATGAGAACATCTTCTTTTGGACATGATTGGGCAACTATGGCAGCTAAAGGTGCCCGAAGCCTGAAAACCTTTAGCAAAGTCTACAGGTCATATTTATGAGGGGATTTCATTGTAACTTGGTAGGATGACTCCAAATAATGTCTAGATGAGAACGTCCCCTTCTGATCGCGATCATTCAGCCTTGATGGGTGCCCGAGCCCAAAAACCTTAGCATAGGTAAAAGGTCATATTTATGGAAGGATTTCATTGTAACCTATTACGTTGAATCCATTTAATGCCTAGATGATGACATCCCCTTTTGGTCGTGATTGGTCAGCTGTGATGGCTACAAGTGCCCAAAGCCCAAAAACCTTGAGCACAGTCTGCAGGTCATATTTATGAAGGGATTTCATTGTAACTTCATAGGATCACACCAGATGATGCCCAGATGAGATTGTCCCCTTTGGTTGCGATCATTCAACCATGATGGCTGCCGAAGCCCGAAAACCTTAAGCACAGTCTACAAGTCATATTTATGAAGGGATTTCATTGTAACTTGGTAGGTTGACTTCATATAATGTCCAGATGAGAACGTCCCCTTTTGGACATGATTGGGCAACTTTGATGGCTAAAGGTGCCCAAAGCCTGAAAACCTTTAGCACTGTCTACAGATCATATTTATGAAGGGATTTCATTGTAACTTGGTAGGTTGACTCCAAATAATGTCTAGATGAGAACGTCCCATTTTGGCCGTGATCATTCAGCCTTGATGGGTGCCTGAGCCCAAAAACCTTTAGCATGTCTGTAGGTCATATTTATGGAAGGATTTCATTGTAACTTGTTAGGTTGACTCCATATAATGCCTAGATGATGACATCCCCTTTTGGTCGTGGTTGGTCAACTGTAATGTCAACAGGTGCCTGAAGCCCGAAAATCTTGAGCACAGTCTACAGGTCATATTTATAAAGGGATTTCATTGTAACTTCATAGGATCACTCCAGATGATGTCCAGATGAGAATGTTCCCTTTTGGTTGCGATCATTCAACTATGATGGCTGCCCAAGCCTGAAGCCTGAAAGCCTGAAAGCCTTTAGCACAGTCTTCAGATCATATTTATGAAGGAATTTCATTGTAACTTGGTAGGTTGACTTCATGTAATGTCTAGATGAGAACAGCCCCTTTTGGACACCATTAGCCAACTGTGTTGGCTACAGGGGCCAAAGCCCGAAAATCTTTAGCACAGTCTACAGGTGATATTTATGAAGGGATTTCATTGTACCTTGGTAGGATGACTCTAAATAATGTCTAGATGAGAACGTCCCCCTTTGGTCGCGATCATTCAGCCTTAATGGCTGCCCGAACCCAAAACCCCCAAAACCTATAGCATAGTCATATTTATGGAAGGACTTCATTGTAAGTTTGACTCCATATAATGCCTAGATGATGACATCCCCTTTTGGTCGTGATTGGTCATCTGTGACGGCTTCAGGGGCCCGAAGCCCAAAAACCTTGAGCACAGTCTACAGGTCATATTTATGAAGGGATTTCATTGTAACTTTGTAGGATCACTCCAGATGATGCCCAGATGAGATTGTCCCCTTTTGGTTGCGATCGTTCAACCATGATGGCTGCCCGAGCCCGAAGCCCGAAAGCCTTTAGCACAGTCTACAGGTCATATTTATGAAGGGATTTCATTGTAACCTGGTAGGTTAACTTCATATAATGTCTAGATGAGAACATCCTCTTTTGGACATGATTGGGCAACTATGGCAGCTAAAGGTGCCCGAAGCCTGAAAACCTTTAGCAAAGTCTACAGGTCATATTTATGAGGGGATTTCATTGTAACTTGGTAGGATGACTCCAAATAATGTCTAGATGAGAACGTCCCCTTCTGATCGCGATCATTCAGCCTTGATGGGTGCCCGAGCCCAAAAACCTTAGCATAGGTAAAAGGTCATATTTATGGAAGGATTTCATTGTAACCTATTACGTTGAATCCATTTAATGCCTAGATGATGACATCCCCTTTTGGTCGTGATTGGTCAGCTGTGATGGCTACAAGTGCCCAAAGCCCAAAAACCTTGAGCACAGTCTGCAGGTCATATTTATGAAGGGATTTCATTGTAACTTCATAGGATCACACCAGATGATGCCCAGATGAGATTGTCCCCTTTGGTTGCGATCATTCAACCATGATGGCTGCCCGAGCCCGAAGCCCGAAAACCTTAAGCACAGTCTACAAGTCATATTTATGAAGGGATTTCATTGTAACTTGGTAGGTTGACTTCATATAATGTCCAGATGAGAACGTCCCCTTTTGGACATGATTGGGCAACTTTGATGGCTAAAGGTGCCCAAAGCCTGAAAACCTTTAGCACTGTCTACAGATCATATTTATGAAGGGATTTCATTGTAACTTGGTAGGTTGACTCCAAATAATGTCTAGATGAGAACGTCCCATTTTGGCCGTGATATTCAGCCTTGATGGGTGCCTGAGCCCAAAAACCTTTAGCATGTCTGTAGGTCATATTTATGGAAGGATTTCATTGTAACTTGTTAGGTTGACTCCATATAATGCCTAGATGATGACATCCCCTTTTGGTCGTGGTTGGTCAACTGTAATGTCAACAGGTGCCTGAAGCCCGAAAATCTTGAGCACAGTCTACAGATCATATTTATAAAGGGATTTCATTGTAACTTCATAGGATCACTCCAGATGATGTCCAGATGAGAATGTTCCCTTTTGGTTGCGATCATTCAACTATGATGGCTGCCCAAGCCTGAAGCCTGAAAGCCTTTAGCACAGTCTTCAGATCATATTTATGAAGGAATTTCATTGTAACTTGGTAGGTTGACTTCATGTAATGTCTAGATGAGAACAGCCCCTTTTGGACACCATTAGCCAACTGTGTTGGCTACAGGGGCCCAAAGCCCGAAAATCTTTAGCACAGTCTACAGGTGATATTTATGAAGGGATTTCATTGTACCTTGGTAGGATGACTCTAAATAATGTCTAGATGGGAACGTCCCCCTTTGGTCGCGATCATTCAGCCTTGATGGCTGCCCGAACCCAAAACCCCCAAAACCTATAGCATAGTCATATTTATGGAAGGACTTCATTGTAAGTTTGACTCCATATAATGCCTAGATGATGACATCCCCTTTTGGTCGTGATTGGTCATCTGTGACGGCTTCAGGGGCCCGAAGCCCAAAAACCTTGAGCACAGTCTACAGGTCATATTTATGAAGGGATTTCATTGTAACTTTGTAGGATCACTCCAGATGATGCCCAGATGAGATTGTCCCCTTTTGGTTGCGATCGTTCAACCATGATGGCTGCCAGAGCCCAAAGCCCAAAAACCTTTAGCACAGTCTACAGGTTGTATTTATGGAGGGATTTCATTGTAACTTGGTAGGTTGACTTCATATAATGTCTAGATGAGAATGTCCCCTTTGGTCGCAATTGGGAAACTGACGGCTACAGGGGCCCAAAGCCCGAAAACCTTTAGCACAGTCTACAGTGCATATTTATGAAGGGATTTTAATGTATCTTGATAGGATGACTCATTTTGGAATAATTTCACTGTAATTTGGTAACTTTTGTTGATACACGTTAACTGTGAGGGCCACATATATTAACTGTGAGGTCATATTAACCCACCCCTCAGATCTTTAGTACAGTGTACACCTCATATTATTTTTATCATAAACATAGCATACAGGGAACAGAAATGAAGATATTCCCAATTATCACAATTCTTGTCTTATTTCATAATCCTTTCATAAACATTGAACATTATCCTTTTCATCAAACACAACACACAAGTTAAGCTACAGTGTCATTGACACTTTCATTGTATGAATGTTTAATAACATGGAATACATCACATATAATACAGGTTTTTTTCTCGTGCATAAATTATGCAAATTAGATGAACTTTGATTTATTGAGTGCTACTTATACACAGTTAGTACTCATGTCAATATGACTTGGGCTAGAGGCTGTATTTATGAACCGATCTTTATGAAACTTCTTGGGTACCTTTGTTATCACCTTGGGACGAGAATGAGTGTTTTTGGGTGCAGTCCGAAATTTCAAAATGACCTTCGGCGGCCAATTAGACAAACTTTGATTTATTCAGTGCTACTTGTACACAGTAAGTGCACATTTCAATATGGCTCTGGCTAGAGGCATCTAACTGTCACCCACCTTTGCAATACTTTACCTGTACATTTGTTACAGGCTGTGGTCAGTATTTATGTCCAGACCTTTACAATACTTTACATGTACTTTTGTTATCAGGTCATTACCTAGATGTATGTCATTGCTGTGTCACATACTATACATGTACATGTCTTACATAAGTTGAGCTACAGTGTCACTGACACTTTCTTTCTGAATAGCACCAACTGGTTTTGGCCGTTATTTTGGGTAAAGGGTTAAATTGCAATTAAAACACACAAATGCCCAAAACATATAATGATATTGATCTGAAATTATTATGCCCCTGACCTTCGAGGGAGGATTCGGGGGTATCTAGTGGAGACGCACTAAAATACGGGAGTTTCGAGTTGGTTTTTTTTGTCTGGACAAGCATTATGAGCTTACCGACATATTATGAGCTACTGGCACATAGAACACATTGGAACTCAGGGGAAGATTTTCAGCTATCGCTAGCGATTCAAATTGTAATTGCATTGCATGATTTGTAGAATATTCCAGTGAAATTTCGATTCTGTTTAAAAATAGTCTGTCACATATATGCGGAGCAGATTTTCATTTTCCACATATTTATTTATTTATTTATTGGTGTTTAAGGTCACATACTTTTGAACAATGGCTAATCATGACCACAAAATGGAGATAAAGTCAAAGTCTGTCAATCATTTATTCCCCATGTTGCCTATTTTAGAGGACTCGCACCCCAAGCATTAGTGACTGGGCCCATTTTACCAGTGAAAAAGAGCACTGCTTCACTTCCTGTGGTTCCCCAGGGGGTCAGTTTCCGCATGGTTTAGTGTTGCTGTAGATGAGGATTACATAGAACAGGCGTGTAATGAAACTAAAATAACAAATTTTTATATGTGCATTGGATAAAAGTTTAACAAAAAAATTCTTCCTTGTGAACAACATCAACGTGAGACTGATTGATTTCCAATCTTTATCAGTATTGCAGATAGCAGGTTGACGGCTTTTCCAGCTGGTTAGGTCAATAACTGGTTGTGAGCATGGAATGGCACCATACTTGGCGTGCACATGTATCTTCATGATGTCTCAATAGTGCACGTCATTTCTTGATGTGTATGCCCTCTCAATAGTGCATGTCATTTGGATAATTTCTGTCACATTTATGGACAAGTTTTTTGTCACCAACGAGTTTTAAAACATCATAATTCCAAAGATAACTGATGGAATGGCACCATACTTGGTGTGCACATGTATCTTCATGATGTCTACACCCTCTCTCAATAGCGCCTGTCATTCGGATAATTTCTGTCACAATTATGGACTTGTCAACAATACACCATACTTGGTATGCAAGTGTATCTTCATGATGTCTACATCCTCTCAATAGTGCATGTCATTCGGATAATTTCTGTCATATTTATGGACAAATTTTTTGTCACCAACGAGTTTTAAAACATCATAACTCCTAAGATAACTGAAGGAATGGCACCATACTTGGTGTGCAAGTATATCTTGATGACTTCTAGACCCTCTCAATAATGCACGTCATTTGGATAATTTCTGTCACATTTAGGGACTTGTCACCTACACACCATACTTGGTATGTAAGTGTATCTTCATGATGTCTACACCCTCTCAATAGTGCATGTCATTCAGATAATTTCTGTCACATTTATGGACTTGTCACCGAGTTTTTTTGTCACCAATAAGATTTTTGTCATCAACGAGTATTAAAACATCATTGGCATTGCACGAATCGTCACATCTTCGGCACTGTGACAGTGCTTCTAGTTAAATATGTGGATTATTGTGTCTAAAACCCTTTTCCCAATGAATTGGCTGCATCCACTTGCATAATTAATAAATTCAGCAGTTCAAAAAATATTGTTTTTCAAAAAATTTTAACAAAATCATAAAATGTGATCCCTCGTAATTAGCTCATTCCATTGTGGGATCACATGATATAGTTTTGTTGAAATATTTTGAAAAAGTTGAAAAAACAATAATTAAAATTATATTTATGTCTGAAATAACTAACGAAGGTAGAATGTAAATTCAAATATATTTTTATTTGTAAATAACTTTTGCCTACTGCTGGGACAGACTCTTCTGCCTGAAATTAACTGAGACCGTAGCTGGACCCCCACGGATGCATACACATGTGAACCCTGATCTTTGATGCTTGGTGAGATCTCCTCCATGTGCATGCAGACCGTGGGGGGCACAGACTGATTGTGCTTGCTACATGTATGCTGCACGTGTGGATGTATGAAACCACACTCAGCGCCGTGAGTGGCTACACCCACCTAGAAGAATGTACATGTATGAAACCCACATTTTCTCTCCATTGGACTCCAGTGTTTCTGCGGGCAATGTATGAACCCGAGACTGTTAGTTTGAGATGTCATTGTAGCTGTCTGTGTGGATAGCGCAAATTGACGAGGCTATGTTGTCGACATATGAGCTGACTGGTGCATGATAAAGCTTATTTTTACGAGCTATATGTCTTGCATGAGTTGATGTATGAAACCAGCCTCGGTATCGAACGTGGCTACATCGACATGGAAGAATGTATGAAACCTGCCGAGTTAAAGTAGTTCCTCATATTGCTCCAGTGGTTATGAGGGCAACATATGAAACCAGGGGACTTGAGTCAGAAAGTGCACTTGCATGTATGCTAATCCTGAGGCGAAGAGTCATATTTACACAATTTGATAGGCTGCTCTTCACGCTGTGGCTGTTCAGTTAGAACAGTCACAAGTGGTGGAAAGTGGCCAAAAATGAAGCCTTGCAAATTAGGTATTCCAGAATTCCTGTTTGTCTTCGTCGATGGTGTTTATATAAATGATACATGATGTCACATAATAAAGATTAATATATATATACTAATATATGTATAAAACAAATAATGGTATAGCTCATCACTGTCTGTATCTGCTAATAACTTTCTACATGAATTGTCTAGATTCCTCAAGAGAGGCATGTAATAACACTCCCGGGTATGCCTCACATGATAATAGAGTCACAGTGTCACAAGAGTTCTCTGGGAGGCATACCATTCTTAAGAACAACAAGCAGGTTGAAAATTAATACATGTTCATTTGATTATACATGTACACAAGATACCAGTAGATGTCAATCTTATCCATATAAATGAACCTCACACAACAACAGCTACACACGATACATGTGTTGAGCCAGAATGTTCACTGAGCCTCATGTCAAATCCATTTAAAAGTCAGAGTTCTGAAAGGCATGCGGTGTGTTGAGCTCCATGCACAATGGTGAGTAAATATATTGGGATATACCCTTTAATGAATGCAACCTGCACAGGGACCATGCTTACATTTGTGTCTACAGTAGCTAGCAGATCTTTTGAATTCAGTGAACTACATATATAACTGGGGTGAAAGTAATAAAAACATCATTTATTTGATGCAACCTGCACAAGAACCCCATTTCAAGGTATACAAATATGCAGCTAATGGTTATTTTAAAATACATACTGTGTGAGCGAATTTTGAGCTGCCTTAAGGGTTTCCAGAGGGGTTCGAACATACCGAATGTAAGAATCTGATGACCACCTCCCAAGAGTCTTTATTAGGTGGTCCTCTATATGCACTGCTGCTGAAGCAGCACCTATTCTGAAACATTGACCACAAATAATGAGCTGGGTTGAGCTTTAGCCTTGTTAAAATTTTTTTCAAGTAATTGATGAAGTGCTTCCTGGTCAATGGAGTGCCATTGTTCAAGAGAAATAAGGCACCACTCTGAGCAGAGGTAGGCCTAACACAGAGATATTTCTCAAGCAAATAAACCAGACAAATCATATGTGAGTTCCCAAATAGTTTGATTGTGACTCCTCTCCTGAAAGGGTCTGTTTTGGATGTCTTGATGTTCAGACAGCACACCTCAGTACCCCCTTCCGACATAAAGGTTATGTTTGACACACCTAAATCTGTATCTCAGAATGTTGTGGATTCAGAGGTGAACTCTCCACATCTTAAAAAACAAAAACAAAACGCTACCACTGAAGCTGTTTGAAGTAGGAGATCTGTATAGGGGCCAAAAATACCAGCTTGTAGTAAGTTGAAAATTTGGTACAAGATGGGAAAGGTGATGGGTAAACGGGGTTTACTTGGAGTCCTAGCAAGCTTTTTGTAACAACGAAGCAGGAACTGAACCCTTTGCATCGGAGTATTGTCCCAGGATACAAAGGGATCTGCTAATCCGGCTTCGAGGTAAGCATGCTTTATACCAGCTAAATACAGTTTGACAGTTGAGTACCTCAGGTTAAGGATGGAAAAGCAAAAAGCAATGAAATTCACTATGAGTTCTTCCATAAAAAATGGAAAAGATGATGGTAGTATATTATACCTGTGCAAAAATTTATGGAAAGACTTAAGTCCTGAATGATATACAGGTCCAGTATTTTTGTTTAAAGCAGCTTTCCACAGCAGATTCACAGACTGAGTTAGATGTGGACAACCTCTGAAAAGGGTAGAACTGGAACTGGATGGGTGTTGGCATGAGGTGCTAATTCTCGGAAGCGGTTCATCTGAAATCGAGAAAGAGCATCAGCTATGTCATTGTGCTTGCCTGGAAAGTGCCGGAAATAGACGGCAAAGTTGTTCACTGATGCCCAAATAGTGAGTTTGTGTAAAACACACATTATATTTAGGTTTTTTGAACGTCCTTTGTTGACAAAGTAGCCTGATTATCACAGTGAAAAAGAATCCACCTACGGCACCACTGTCCACTCCACAAGATAGCGGCTACAACGATGGGGTACAGCTCCAGTAGTGACATAGATGAAGACTTTTGAGTGGACATCTCGAGTAGTTCCGTAGGCCATCTACCTTGACATCACTGGCCATTACAATAGATCCCAAAGCCTTCACTCGAAGATGCATTGGTAAACAACTCAATGTCCACACAATCTGTAATATCAATATCAAGAAAAAAGGAAGTTCCATTCCAGCCTCTCAAGAACTTATGCCACATCTGCAAGTATAACTGACACTCTTTATTTAAAACAACCCTATCGAAGAGACTATGGGCAGTTGTAGACAAACTAATCAAATATGAAACAAATGACTGGCCGGGTAAAATACATCGTGAGGCAAAGTTCATATGACAAAGAAGTGACAAAAGTTCACGCTTTGTACAGTGTGTCTTGTTTAAAAAGGTGGTGATTGTCGTTATGAGCCTGTTGAGCTTGTTTTGAGGCAGATACTATCTAAATTGATGCCCAGATATTCGAGTTTTGTGATGAGGCCAACTATCTTATGCTCTGCAAGGGGGATCATATAGATGCCAAAAATGTGTGTCAGCATGGCCATAGTGCATTCTGGAGTGGAATTGGAAGAATCAATTGTGAGAAAGTCATCTAACAGGTGAAAGATATGCTTTATGTTGTACAAGTGTGTAGCCACCCAGCAGATGGTTACGGATAGCTGATCAAATAACTTGGGGCTACTCCTGGAGCAAAACACCAGCCTCTTATAATAATAGTACTTCCCTTTCCATTTGATGCCATGTAAGTGCCAGAGGGAAGGGTGGATGGGGATGAGCTTGAAGGCATCAGTGATATCTGTCTTACACATCCAAGCCCCTTTCCCCAGAGACTGAATAGTTTTGATGGCATCATCCAATTTTACACAAGAAAGAGCATAGTCATCCTTATTAATGAGGTCATTAAGACTTATTTCTGATGAGTGGTCGTGAGGTGCTGACAGATCAACAATCAATCGTTTTTTGCCGGAATACTTCCCGGTAACTACACCGATGGGGTTGACCCGATGGGTGGGAAAGGGTGAATCTTGGAATGGTCCCAACAAATATCCTTTGTCTACTTCAATGATAAGAGCCTCATCGACAAATGCTCAATCGGAATGAGCAGAGA
The DNA here is from genome assembly GCA_031216915.1 of Pictodentalium vernedei. NCBI lineage: Eukaryota > Metazoa > Mollusca > Scaphopoda > Dentaliida > Dentaliidae > Pictodentalium > Pictodentalium vernedei. Next base: position 250,476,040 of record CM062295.1, read on the forward strand.
GGAGGTTTCTGCACTCAAATGACGTTTAGGGTTCTGATGACAGACCTGTGTGGAAACCTTCCCTCAACCCACAGATGAGGGCCTTGACGAATCCTTGATCAGGGTGAGTAACCAGGTCTTGTTCTAGGCAAGCAATATTGATTGGAGTAGTCGCTTGCAAAATGACGCGGTGTCAAGACTTGAAGCTAGTTGCGTCGGTGAAGGTAGTCATGCTGATTTCGGAGAACCTTTTCTGAAATCTCTAACAGTTTTAACTTTATCTGGCTTGCATTTGATGGCAGGATGGTCGCCTTTACATTTCAAGCAAACGTGCAAAAGGGCAATGTGGGCGGCTACAACTGGAATCACCATTGTAATTATTACAAATTTCTTTCCCAATAAAAGATAAACGTTGGCGTCCTTTACTGTCAAAGCCTTTTGCAATTCGAGGTTTGCTTGCCAAAGTGGTGGTTTCCGAGAATACACCATGCCTACCTGTCACCGAGCCAATGCTATTACCAGTAATTTGTTTAATTTCCTCTACCTGGGGACAAAACATAGCGGTGTGTAATGAGCTTTTACAAATGTCGCAGACCAGATGTGGAATGCCTGAAAAGATTTTTTGAAACAACTTGCTGTCACCGAGTGACCAGTCTATGAGGATATTGCATTGTTCCATCAGAGCAGCAGCCTGTGCCAAAAAGGCTTTATGAAATTCATAAAACCCAAAGCCACCAAACCTTGAATGCATATCAACGATATCACGTTCATACGCATCCAATTCTTGGTGCCTCTGGGGATATGCTTCACACAGCACATTTTTGTATTTTCCAAAAGCAGCCACGAATTCACCAATTGTCAAATTTCTTTGCAGGTGCACATCTGTCTGTTTTAAGCGAAGGGAAAAGCCGTCAACCTCGACTGTCCTCCGATCCCCGATATCGTAGTTTGGAATCAAAAGGCAAGCCAAGTTGACGTCCCTTCCCTCGATTATCGCCTGTCTGGTGGAGGTGGAAATAATCTCAACCTTCGAAACACTATCGGCCGATATAATTCTGTTCATGGTTCGAATGTGATCCTCAAAACAAAGTCCGTGCCGTGAACGTGCTGGTCCAAAGATCATCCCTCGGGCCGGGATGGCCATTGAAAGTTATGTCCCATGGATGATCCAGTGTATCCTCTTGTAGGGCTGTTGACATTGTATAACGGCAACGCAGACACAGGTGGATGCCCTGGAACTTGTTGAACTTGATGGATGAAAGGTTGACCAGTGCCGATGCAAGTGACAATCCTCCAGCTGGTGGGCATGGCGTATAAACAGTTGGATTGACGCTTCCTGACAACATGCCGCGTGCAAGATTGTTAATAGTGTCTTTCAGTGAGTTCACTTCATTCCTCAGAAAGGTTAAACTGTATGTGTCCATGGCAATCACGTTGTTTTAGTGGGCAATGTTTACATCCGGTCTCAAGCTGGGATCGACTTCCGGTCGGTATCTTAAACTGTTATCAACAAAAAGGTTCGGGTCATGACTGTCCGGGTTGACGGTTGGTGGCCGGTTTGCCACAGAAACTGGATTAGCCGTACCAGGGATAATTCGGTCAGGACCAGAAAGCTCCTGACTGTTGGTGGCTTGGCCCGACGGTCTGGTCCTTTGATGACTCGTCTTGGTGTTTTCAATGTACAATTGTAGAAGCACGGATTTCTTCAAATTCTTCGCGATGAAAATTCCCATGTCTGCTAGTGCCGCAGCAAGTCGGTTTAGTGTCCAATTGGCTGGGTTTTCCGTATCATACTTGTCAGCTTTCTTGGACATTTTACGTTTTCCATGTCCACCTGCCTTTGTAGGACCCGAATGCTCCATCTTACGCTTAAGCTGGCAATTGTCAACGGGCCCATGGGTAGAGCCACAAATGTCGTCATCCTGTTCTAGTCCCTCAGAGTCAGAATCACATGAGATGTCACTAGCATCCTTGTGAGGGATAAGGTGCGAATTGTCTCTGTATGGGATCTGATCGCCAAACGAACATGCGGAAGTAGATGCTGTTGCATGCCCAAGAGTCCTGGTGAGAGTACACGAAGTTGCAACAAAAGACGAAGTTTGCACACCTGAACATCTTGAGTTGCTTTCTTCTCTGTCACTTGTGGTCACAATATGCTGCACATTAGTGTCCGTAACGGAATTGGAACCCATTGCAAAGAGTCTTGAAAGAACAAGGAATTAGCTCAAAGAATGACTGAAATATTTGCTTATGTTTCGAGTGTGGACTACAAACAAAGACTGCCCCGAATCTCATGAAACAAAGAACTGAGATAGCATACCTACTAAAAATAGAACCTGTCGCAGCCAGTTAAACTCCTGGGAATTGACTGTTCCTCACTTCGACTAGGAATCTCATATTACATGTATGTAGCAGCAGGTCTAGTTATTTAATACATAAACCACACTCAAACTGACCCTGTCATTTCAGTTTCAAAATTTTGATATCCTGTGCATTGAGTAAAGGGTTATGATTTTCTTGTCATGAATAAGCTAATTTGGTACCTACCCCAAAACAGTAGGTTTTCTTTTTTCTTCTTTTATGTGTTGCAGTGTTTTAATTGCAGTTAACTAATAACTCTCTGAGTATTTTTTAAAATTTTTTTATTTAGTCTATCATAGCTGCTGTAAAAATATTTTGGAAACTTAACTCCAAAAATTGACTGGGCAAAGCTTTGATTCAGTTTAATGTGGGTAAATTGAATTCAAAATGCCCAAATTATACTTATTGTTTGCTGTCCAGGGTAGGAATATCTGCAAGCAGCAAGTAGAGTTAAAACCTGTTTTAAATTTCCACAAGTAGCTTTTCCCATAAATGATATAATCATTGGGATGCATGCAAAAATACTAGATTCTCCTTTTATTACACAATTGCTTCAGAAAAAATGATAGGCTTTCTGGTAGTGCCATCAATGAATCATTCACAGTGTTCACGCTGGCTCAATATTTTAATGTGCCAAAGCTGAATATTTTTTTTGCCAAAAGAGAATTTTTTGTGCCAAATGAGATTTTTTGTGCCATGGGTATTTTATGTGGGAGAACTATAAAAACATTTTTTTTCATATTTAATTCAAGAAAGATCAAAAGCATAAAATTACATAAAATCAAATATAACAAAAACACATTTTTTAGCTGCGACGAGCAGCTCAAAATGTGGCAATGTCAGTCTGTCGGTCTGTCACCAACTAGTTTAAAAAACACCATAACTCCTAAAATACTTGATGGAATGACACCATACTTGGTATGCAAGCGTATCTTCATGATGTCTACACCCTATCAATAGTGCATGTCATTCGGATAATTTCTGTCACATTTATGGACTTGTCACCAACAAGTTTTTTTTGTCACCAATGAGTTTTTTTTGTCACCAACGAGTTTTTAAACATCATTGGCATTGCACGAATCATCGCAGATTCAGCACAGTGACAGTGCTTCTAGTTTTTATAGAAACTCGCACATCGACGACCTATACAGTACCTGACTGACATGTGGATTGACACCTTTGTCATTTTATTACTGTGTTAATCTTTGATTTTGGTCAATGAGGAAAGTACCACCAACAATTAAGGACAATTAATAATCTGGTCTATTGTTCGGTGGTGAAGAAACAAAGCATACCATGTTTACACTATACACGACTTCTCTTAATCTGAGGTGACTGGTAAGGGCAACTGAGGAATGACTGGTCATTGTGTACACAAATATACAATACAGCGCACATAATTAGGTGCGATTCCGTAGATTAATCTGATGACTGTTCTTCGCTGGGAGCACAGAGTTAGGACGAAAATCAAGAATATACCAGGTTCGTGATTTGGAATTTATGTGCCAAATTTATGTGCCAAATGCTCACATTTATGTGCCAGATTTTAAAAAAAATGTGCATTTGGCACAAGCCAACGTGAACACTGATCATTCAAATCACAAACTATATGATCATTGCCTAACAATTGCCGTGCTATGTAAGCTATTTTTAAACTGACACAGAAAGTTGGGGATCTGTAGTCTTTTCTAAACAACATTCAAAAGTGGGTCGAAATTGTTTAAGAAAATTAGAATTAGTGATTAACCAATGTTCGGCAATCGCATCTGACATCGGCCGATTTCAAGCCATTGGTTGACCATTGGTAGAAGTGTTTGAACATTGGTTTGTGCTGATGGTATGTCGAACACAATGGGATCAAAATTGTTCATATTTATGTTTGTTTAACTATCTAATACGAGCAATAACAAGCTAAATATTACTCATTGGCTCAAAATAATGGTATATACAAGGTTTATATAGCATAGCAGGATGGTGAGATGCCATCTTATACATATACGTGTATGTGTATTGTAGCAATAATTCATTCACGCAATAAAAATTCTACTTCACACATTCTTCACCAAACCTCTATAAATTCACAGCATGTATTTGGCATCCCTGTGCTGCGCATGAAGCAGCATATCTTGTGACATTTTTTATTTATAATGCGCCATTTCACGCACATTCTGTAAATAATTGAGTATTTGCCCCAGAGGTGCCTGTTGCCTAGGTATTTATCTTTATATAACTAATAAAAAAAAAACATCCCATATCTTGCTGTACATTTTTCGGTCTTTCCATTATGATTGTTTCGAAACTAATATGTTCTTAAAAGCACACTGGCAAGTTTTATGACACATGTTGATTGATGGAATGTGGTGTCGATTATTCAGCGAAGTTGGCTGGAACCAAATTGGTTCAACCAATAAAAGAACTTGCTACAATGATTGGCAGGAACCACGATTGGTTTAATTTCATTGATTGGTCTGATCTTCCCCTTGGTAGCTGCTCTCGATGACCTGATACATCATGTGATGATTCATGGAATTCGACATAAGAGAAAAAAGTTAACATTGTGGCATCTTAGATCAGTGATAAAAGATGCCGCGCTGTTAACTTGTTTCTACTGCCATCATCTTTTTATTTTGATACAGCTCCCCAACATCGTAGCTCCGCACAGGCAGGGTTGGATTGGTTAAAGACATGCGCACCATCGCCATGCCGTATGCTATAGTACACGGCATCATCGTGCTCCCATGTGGACAATCAGGGTTAAGTGCCTTGCCCAAGAACACAATGCGGGAGTCCGAATCGATCACTCCGATGGTCACCCATCCGAGGACTAACCGAGCTCGACATTGCTTAAATTTGGTGATCTGACGAGAACCAGTTACCGCAACACCCCCGTGCCCCCTGTAAAAATGTCTAGACAAAGAACAAATCTGTATTGAGGATAGCACCCGCATGTGCAATCATTCGATTTAGAAAGAGAATGTTTTTACCTCCATCCATCGAAAACTGATTACACTTGTCAATGCCACCATTTGTGGTAACAGGAATTAAATGATAAATAACCAACTCGGCAAAATAAATTAGACTAGATCATTTTTTGCCATTATATTTTTACAGAGGCCTGCCACGCATTAAACCTGAAAAATAAAACAATGACGCGCCCAGGTGAAACACAACTATAAACTTCAGTGGTTATAGTAAAAGTAGAATAATGAATGGGATTTACGCCATGCACAGTGCAATAACATGACATCATGATATTCATAAAAAATCAATTCATATATGCTGAACGATTGTCAAAATATATGTAAACAAGTCAAGAAAGAGAGGAATATTGTAAGATAAGTTGGTTTTTGCCACCATGTGGATTACCAAGATGCTGTATTGAAGTCTCGACCTCACCTCTGGGTCATATATTGACGCGTCCTAACTGACTTGTCAATATATGCCTAAAGACGAGGACTCGACATAATACACTATCACAGAAACCCACATTATCGTAATAACCACCAAGTGGGTTTCATATCTGGTTTATTGGTGGCTCAACCTTGCCTCTGGGTCATATTTCAGCTTGACCTAATGGACTTGATAAATGCCCAGAGATGAGGGCTCGGAAACCGGCATGGTGATAATAACCTATATATACTAGTTATCAAGTTGAACATTTCCATGATAATTTACAGGTGAGTATATTTATTTAGGCCTGCCGTGGCAAACAGTAAAATTATTCTCCATCAATATCACATAAGTACCCTGAATGTACAGTGTGCTTCTCGCCCTCATTTAGTTCCGGGTACATTTTGAATGTAAATATGCACTATGTGATCTGTACTGAACTCTTGTTTGGGCTTGAGGACATTTTGTCATTATCTTGAATCAGACCTCATTTTTTGCAGCTTTCTGAAAATGTAATCATTTAATTGATAACTTCATTTAATATGCATGATAAATGATTAAAGAGGTTTAGTGAATTGCACCATTCTCTGCATTGTAGAATTAAATTTGGAGTATTCTGGGATGTTAGCTAAGGAAACTGAGGTCCATAACCCTGTGGTTATTAAACATTTTTTAACAAGCATACTAGTTTTTTCTTTTGATTCGAGAACATGAAAAATTCATGGAACAGTATTTTGCTGTGGGCAACATAAGACTATATGCTGTTTGAAAATTAATAAGCATAAGATAAGTTTACGGAACAAAGCGAATGATTAGAAAACTTGAGCAGTACACATATCTTTATCAGTGGTGTAAAATCATACAATCCCTGCTGGGCTTTGATACAATAGAGTGAAGGAGCATCTTTGATACCTGGTGAGTGGAGATTTGATCGTATCTTTGGTGTCTGTTGATGCTATGCTGTCATCCAGTTGGTTCCGGTTCACAGCAGTTTGAACAAAGAATGAGTGCTTTTTTTGTTCAGTCTTGCTTGTTGGCACAACAGCTACTCTGTTATCATTTTGAGTGGGATGATTCATCTAAACTTAACACAAGGATTCATTGGTGAAAAAGTCCATTTAATTTACAAGGAGATAATCATTAAATGTGCCCATATTATAATTAGGACAGTTGCAAGAAAAATCATGTGCCAGGCAGGAATATCCGACGGCAGCATGCAAGGAGTTAATTGCTGTTTTTGTTGTCTCGATTGTAGATTGTAATTCTGGGTCATTCAGCATCCTAATCGTTCACCCTTCTTCTTCCCTTTACTTCAAATCTTTTGTAATTTTGTAATAAATCTTGCATCCATTTTTAGCTCACCTGACTGAAAGTCAGGGTGAGCTTTTCTTATCACTCTTCGTCCGTTGTCCGTCGTCTGTCGTCCGTCGTCCTGCGTAAAGGTGGTGTTTGAGCCTCTTTCTCCTAAACCACTGGCCACATTTTAATTAAATTTCATGTAAGTAGTGGTTATATAGGGGCATTTTGATTTTTACCCAAAATAGGTTTGGGCTCATATTGAGCAGAGGTGTGGGGAAAAAATGGCCAAATTTTTGGAAAATCTTCTTCTAATGAACCACCAGTAGCAGAGACTTGATATGTGGTAAACAGAGTCCTTTTGAGGTTTAGAATCAAGTTTGTTCAAGAGAAGTTTGTCGGGCATTATTTGCCTTCGTTATGGGAGGGGCAAAAATTTTGGCCACGCCTAAAATTTCTATTTTCAGAACCGTGTGGTCGATTTGAACCAAATTTGATATGAGATGATAATGGGTCTCTCATTGCCCCGTGGGAACCTCGGGAGCTAAAAATAGGAAAAACCTTAAAACTGCCATATCTCCAAAACTACACGGCACAGAGAATTCTTATTTTGTATAAAGCTTGCTTTTATCCAGTAGAATAGAATGGTTAAAAAAATCCCTATCGGTTTGATCACAAGGAACATTTTTCAGGACTTTGAAAAAGTGCTGAGTCAGCACTTTTTAACACTGTAGGCAATGGGAAAAAGATTAAAAAATCTTTTTCTCCAGATCCAGCAGGCAGAATCTTTTGATATTTGGTATGCAACATTGTAGGGTGGACCTGATTCAAGTTTGTTCAAATCTGCCCCCTGGGTTCATATTTGGGCTCAGTATAGGAGCCTGATTTCGAACTTAGTGCATTTCAGGCAAATTTCTTAAAAAATCTTCTTCTCCAGATCCAGCCGGCAGAATCTTTTGATATTTGGTATGCAACATTGTGGGGTGGTTCTGATTGAAGTTTGTTCAAATCGGCTCCCTGGATTCATATTTGGGCTCACTATAGAAGCCCGAATTCAAACTTAGTGCATTTCAGGTAAATTTCTTCAAAAATCTTCTCCAGATCGAGCAGGCAGAATCTTTTGATATTTGGTATGCAACATTGTGGGGTGGATCTGATTCAATTTTGTTCAAATCGGCCCCCTGGATTCCTATTTGGGCTCACTATAGAAGCCCGAATTCGAACTTAATGCATTTCAGGCAAATTTCTTCAAAAATCTTCTTCTCCAGATTCAGCAGGCAGAATCTTTTGATATTTGGTATGCAACATTGTGGGGTGGATCTGATTCAAGTTTGTTCAAATCGGCTCCCTAGATTCATATTTGGGCTCACTATAGAAGCCCAAATTCGAACTTAGTGCATTTCAGGCAAATTTCTTTGAAAATCTTCTTCTCAAGATCCAGCAGGCAGAATCTTTTGATATTGGGTATGCACCATGCTTAGGGGGGTGGGATTCAAGTTTGTTCAAGCCAAGTCCCTGGGTTCATATTTGGGCTCACTGTGGTAGCCCGAAGTATAACTTAATTCAAAATGAGGAATTTTCTTTAAAAATCTTCTTCAGATCAAACACTTGGAATGTTTTGATATTTGATATGCAGCATCCTTAGGGGGGTGAGATTCAAGTTTGTTCAAGCCATATCCCTAGGTCCATATTTGGACTCACTGTGGGAGCTTGAATTGTAACTTAGTTCAAAATGAGGAATTTTCTTTAAAAATCTTCTTCTTCAGATCCAGCAGTCGGAATGTTTTGATATTTGGTGTGTAGCATCCTTAGGGGGGGCGAGATTCAAGTTTGTTAAAGCCAAGTCCCTGGGTTCATATATGGGCTCCCTGTGGGAGCCCGAATTATAACTTAGTTCAATATGAGGAATATTCTTTTAAAATCTTCTCTTTTTTTAGATCCACTGGTCAGAATCTTTGGATATTTGGTATAAGCTTTTCTTAGGAGGAGCAGATGCAACTTGTTGAAATCAATTCTCTGGGTTGATATTTAGGCTACCATGTCAGGTGAGCACCCTCAGGCCCCTTGGGGCCTCTTGTTTGAATGCTTTATAGTTTTGTTATTTTGTTTTATATGTATGGGTCCCAGATGCTTGTTCCATATTCCACGATTGATCAAACCATAGCAAAATATAAAAAAATATTCACTCTGTTTTGTACTCTTTTTACACTGAAATAAAAGTTGGTCAGTAAGACCAACAAAAATAAGGTTTGCATTCTCAGGCATCTCCCTCATTGAAATTGAAATTGAATCCTTTCATTGAACATGTTTTGCTCAACTTGGCAACATCAGTTATGAGCTATTGGGATGGGTTGTGATCTGTCGTCTGTCAGTAAAAATTCCTTTAGCAAATCCTACAGGCCACATCTCTCACCTGATCTTTTTCAAATTTCATATGTAGCTTTGGTGTGCAGTCTCAATAGGAGCTATCAGATTTTTAGCTCACCTGACTGAAAGTCACAGGGAGCTTAAGTGATCACTTTCTGTCCATCCGTCGACCATCCGTCTGTCCGGCATGAACTATTATCAACTTCTCATAAACAACTGGACCAAATTGAACCAAATTTGATATGCATGTTCCTTATCAAATGTCAATTTAAATTTATTCAAATTTAGTTGCAATGCCCACAGTGGGCACCACAAGAGGCATTCAAGTTTATTCAAATCGAGTCTCTGGATTCATATTTTGGCACCGTATGGGAGCCCAAATTTTAACTTAGTGCAATATGAGGTAATTTCTTTAAAAATCTTCTTCCTCAGATGCACTGGTCAGAATCCTGTCATATTTGGTATACAATATCTTGAGGTGGGTCAGTTTCAGATTGTTCAAATTGGTTACCTGAGTGAATGTTTGAGCTCCCTTTGGGAGCCTGAATATCAGCTTAGTGCAATATGAGAATTTTTTTTTTAAATCTTCTTTAGACCCTGCAGTCAGAATGCTTTCATATTTGGTATACAACATCTCTAGGAAGGTCACACATTCAAGTTTGTTCAAATCTGGTCCATGGGTTGGTATTTGGGCTCTCTATTGGAACCTGAATTTTAACTTAGTGCAATATGAAGGAATTTCTTTAAAAATCTTTTTCTCCAGAACCATCAATTAGAATCTTCTGATATTTGGTATATAACATCTATAGAGGGGTCAGATTCAAGTTTGTTCAAATCAGGTCCCTGGGTTAATATTTGGGCTCCCTATTGGAGCCCAAATTTTAACTTAGTACAATATGAGGAAATTTCTTTAAAAATCTTCCTCTTTAGATCCACCAGTCAGAATCCTTTTATATTTGGTATACAATATCTCTAGAGGAGTCAGATTCAAATTTGTACAAATCGAGCACCTGGGTTTTTAATTTGGGCTACATGTGGTGGCCTGAATTTTAACTTAGTGCAATATGAGGGAAGTTTTAAAAAAATCTTCTTCAGATCACACCAGTTAGATTCCTTTCTTTCCTTATTTGGTATACAATATCTCTAGGTGAGTCAGATTCAAGTCTGATCAAATTGGGTCCCTGGGTTAATATTTTGACTCTCTGTTGGAGCCCAAAGTGTAACTATGTGTAATGCGGGGACATTTCTTTAAAAACCTTCTTCTTCAGATCCACAAGTCAGAATTCTTTCATATTTGGTATATAACATTTCAAGGAGGATCAAATTCAAATTTGTTCAATTTCAGTCCATGGCTTAATATTTGGGCTCTCTATTGGGGGGGGGGGGGGGGGGGGGGGAGGGGCGGAGGGGGACTGGTTAGGTTCAAGTTTGTTCAAATCCATTCCTTTGTGTTTCTCCATAAAATGTGCCTTTCATGACTTCATTCCTTTGTAGTGTTCATGAGCCATGTCTAACCGAATGTGACCCCAAATGCTTCTTTGAACCACTTTGTAAGGTGACTGATTAAGGCCCCTTGGGGCCTCTTGTTTTGAATTTTGTTGAAAAACATGGTCACCAGTGGCCATCTTAGATTTGGCATGTAAGTTGTCAACAATTCCATTAGCACACTACAGGCCGCATCCCACACCCGATCTTTTTCTGATTTCATATGTAGCTTTGGTGTGATGTCTAGATGGGAGCTATCAATTTTTTCTGAATTTCATTGCAAAACATACCCGCCAGTGACCATCTTGGATTTAGCATATGAAAACTGTCAACAATTCCATTAGCACACCTTAAAGGCTGCACCTCTCAGCAGATCTTTTTTCAAATTTTTTATGTAGCTTTGGTGTGAAGTCCAGTTGGGAGCTATTAAATTTTTCTGAATTTTCATTGAAAAACATGGTCACCAGTGACCATCTTGGATTTGGCATATAAATTGTCAACAATTCCATTAGCACACTGTAAATTATGCTGGCAGATGTGGCCGATTCATTAGAGTTAAGGGGTTAACTGATGAATCTTTTGCTTGTCAAGGAATAAGAACCATTAGAAGGAAATATCTGGAAGTATACAGTAGCAAAAAAAGAGATGTATTGAATGTAAAAATAAATGCTTTTAATACATAATAATAGATCAATCCATATTTGAACATGTTTCTGAACAAAGAATCACTCACATCATTTTAACATGGATACACAGCTTTTAAAGTAATTATACTCCATTATTATAAAAGTAATATTAAATTTACAGTAGCTCTTGTCAGTATATGATCAACAAATAAAAGGTTTACTAATTACCTGATTATAAACAACAGTAACAAGAGAAAAATGTTGGAAAACATGCAGACCGTACCTAACACATGTGCATTAGTCACCAGACAAATTTGAATACGAACCATTGTATCTGGAGCCTTGAGTGGAACGAAATCACATGATGTGTTCTGCCCAATAGACTTTAATCCATTATAAGCAAACTACGAGCCTGCGCAGTGTCGCGACAAAAGTCTTCTGGCTTCTGTGATTTCTGCTGCGAGCTCGCACAAGCTTGCAAGTATAAAATGAGCTCACCATTAGCTTGCACAAACTTACCATGAGCTCACAATGAGCTCACGAGAGCTTGTAATCAGCTCGCACAATTAAGCTCGCTCGCAGAAAATATTTTTATAAGGGTAGAATATACCAATGTAAACAGCTCAAAATAAGTGGATTTCATTTGAATATTACAATCTTTTTCTTCTCTGAATAGTTAACATTATAGTAAGGACATTATCTTAATCAGACATGGAAGGGTTGATAATTAAACTTACTTTACTCTCCAATTTTAGTAGCTCAACGTGACAAAGTCAAGATAAGCTATTGCCATCACGCGTGTGTTAGTCTGTGAGTCTGTTCACATTTTCTTTAGCACAGGCTACACCCCATAGTTCTTGTCCGATCATAACAAAATTTCATTTGCAGGTTCGAGATCATGTCCAGATGAGATCCTCTCATTTTGGTCACAATCGGTCAAACGTGATGGCTGCTCTGGCCCGAAAACCTTTAGCACTGTCTACAGGTCATATTTATGAAGGGATTTCATTGTAACTCAGTGGGAGGACTCAGTATAATGTCTAGATGAGAATGTCACATTTTGGCTGCGTTTGGTCAGCTGTGACGGCCATGGGAGCATGTGACCTAGATTTGTTTAGCACAGTCTACAGTTCATATTTATGAAGCAATTTCATTGTAACTTGGTAGGATAACTCAGTATCATGTCTGGATGAGACCGTCCTATTTTGGTCATGATCAGTCAGCCATTACGGCCACTTTGGCATGTGATCTAGATTCCTTTAGCACTGTCTAGGGGTCATTTCTATTATGGGATTTCATTGTAACTTGTTAGGATGACTTGGTATGATATACAGATGATTGGTCAACCATGACCACTGGACGAGCATGTGACCTAGATTCCTTTAACAAAGCCATATTTATGAAGGGATTTTATTGTAACTTGGTAAGATGACTCGTTTTGGAATGATTTTGCTGTAACTTGGTAACTTTGGTTGGCATACATTAACTGTGAGAGCCACATCAACTCAGGCCACAATTCTTTAGTACAGTCTACAACAGGATATGCTGAAATGTGTGTCTTTCAAAGGAACTTTAAAGCGAATATTAAATTAAGATGGATCTAATCGGCCGAGTTCAAGAGAAGCCATTAAACTGAGAATTAATGTTCTGGCTATCTAAATAAAAATCGGGGAATTTCTCGAAAAAATTCATTCCAGTCTAAAGGTGTGTAAGGCTGTGGGTCGTTGCGAGTAGATGGGGATGTCCCATGCTATAGGCTAGAGAAGGTGCTGCATCGGTGCGAAAGTATAGGCACATTGTAATGTTAGGGGAGCCACAGAGCTCATGTTTAGAATAGGGGCAGTTGCAGGCCAAGTCGATGGCCATATATGAGAATAGGATCAGAAACACAAAGTACGAGCTCAGGGAGCTATTTGCATTTAGGTAAACAGCATTACCTGTTTTTGAAGGCAAGCCATACATAGGCAGAGTAGTCATTGCCTGTATAAACATTATGCTGAGATAGACATAGGGGAGAGTTTAACTCCATTGGTGGCGACTGCTTGAGTGAATAGCATCAAGTAAAGTGACAATAAGCTAGTGGCCGTGTGACGGCAATGGTTGAGTGACATCCCATCACTTGTTGGAGGAAAGGCGTCCCGATAAAGTGACAATATGTTAGTGGCCGTGCGACGGCTGTGAAAGGGTGAAGTGAAGAGACGACCAAGGAACAAATACCAGAGAAAAAGGAGGAAAAAGCAGCGACAACAGAGAATGCGGGCCCGCAAATGACTCAAAAACTGTGTGGGTAGGGGGTGATTGACGTTTTGTTTTCTTATTCTTTTGGATTTCATGTAAGTCACAAATTATCATATTTATTTTTATATATATGTATTAAAATTGTTGTTTCTCCCAACAACGACAAAGCTTGGTGTCCGACAACACTACACAGTCAAGTTAAGCTGCAGTGTCATTGACTCTTTCATTTAGTTTAAACAGTATTTATTTCCAGTTCTCAGATATATACAATTATATCCATTATAGTAAGTGTGGATCCAACAGTAAGCTGTAAGCTAATTAGAGCTTGTTTCCACACATTCATTTGAATATTAGGATTTAAAAACTGCCGTGCAATTTTTATTCAAGGTTATTCCATGCAATTTTCATTAAATGCTATACATTTCTTCAATATATATTAGCATTTGCTCCACAAGTTTCAAAAAATATAAATGCGTGTACAGTATTTCTTATTTTTCAAAAAAGCTGCATAAATATAACTGAACTCAAATGTATTCCATATATCTTTATTAACTTTATAAGACCAAATTGTGCTTTTTTCTGAAATACAGGTACTGCAATGTAAAGGCTTCATATTTTGTAGATGTGCTTCATATTATCTGTGATGTGAAACTATTTTGCCTGTGTGGATTTGTCTTGTCACAATTTATGGGAAAGTGCCTATAGGCATTCTCTCATGAATTTTAACAATTCAAGAACATGTAACATGTCAACAAATTTTTACGTAGCACTTTAAACAAAACTTTTCATGCAAATCCCACACACTCCAACAAAGCGACAGTTAATTTATTTCAGTCTCAGGATTCATACAGACTGTGGAAACTCCTAGAAATGTATTAACCCTTTACCCAACGTAACGGCCAAAACCGGCCAGCGCTATTCTAAAAAATCGCCAATTAATTTTCAAAATATTTTCATTTTTTGTCTCAAAAACATAGGTTATGACCCCTCGTTGGAACGAGCTCATCGAGCTCGTTCCAACGAGGGGTCATAACCTATGTTTTTGAGACAAAAAATGAAAAAAATTAGTTATTCAAGAATTTTTTTTGCAAGGGTCGTCTGCTTTTCATGTTAGGTAAAGGGTTAAAAAGTGAAACTTTATTTTCCAGGATCTGGAAAGTTATGGAAAATATCAAGTTTTTTGTAACAGGCTCTGGAAAGGCTATGGAAATTCACATTGTATGCTGGTGTTCTACATGTATAGGTCCCTATCACTGAAGTACAACCATTGACATTTCGTGCTAGTTCTGGGAAGGGTACTATATATGTACAAAGGACTGATTGTAGAATTTTGTGTTGTTATGGCTGCTGAGAATTCTTGAGCAGCCATCCTACCCTTTTGTTCTATTTCGAACAGCATTTGACCAAATATACCTGTATCCTTAACTGCTACATCTGTAGAAACTTAATGACCTTAACAAATTAATCTGCTAATCATGGACTACTGGGTAGAATACCTGGTACCTGGTAGTCCATGAATAGTAGGTTTGCTTTTAGGATCCTCATCCCTATTGATCATAAAAGTGAAGGTACAGGTAGATCTCCACCCGTTTGGTTCCCTGTGCATTCTGTAGTTTAAAGGGTATTGGGCTATAGAAAATCTGTAGCGCAGGATATAGAAAAGGTATGGAAAAACATACTACATGGCCTCTATGAACCCTCCAGTTGTTGTAATTTAATTCAGACTGTTTGCTTGTGGTATAATGATGCCTCTGTCCTTTTCCATTGCAATCATATCAACTTTTGTGCACTTGACAGGTTTTTAGCTCACCTGACTGAAAGTGATCACTCACCGTCCGCCGTCCATGAACATGGTGTTTGCGTCTTCTCCTCCAAAACCACTGAACCAATTCAAGTGAAATTTGAGATAATTGTTTGTTATGACATCGCATTTTGATTTTGTTCAAATAAAGTTGCCTCGCCCCTCGGTAGAGCCACGCCCAAAAAGTGTGCTTAAATCTTAAAAAATCTTCTCATGAACCAGCAGTAGCAGAGACTTGATATTTGGTGTGCAGCTTCCTTTTGAAGTATAGACTCAGATTTGTTCAAGAGAAGTTCGAAGAGCTATATTTGCCTTCGTTATGGGAGGGGCAAGAATTTTTGCCTCGCCCAAAATTTCCATTTTCCAAATCAAGAGGCTGATTTGAACCAAATTTGATATGAGGGCTTATTTGGTCATATGTACTTAATTTATGCCAAAATAATTTCCCTATCTCTCCCATGGGGACCGCAGAAGCTAAAAATAGAACAAATTTAAAATGCCCATACCTCCAAAACTACACGGCACTGAGAATTCTTATTTGGTGTGAAGGAATGCTCCAAAAAATTGCTGTTGGTTTTATCATAGGGTATTTTTTCGGGACTTTGAAAAAGTGCTGCACCAGCATTTTTTAACACTTGTGGGTAATGGGAAAAACATTTAAGATGACTCTTCTCCCAAACCACTGCTCCAAAAGCTTTCAGACTTCACTTATAACATCTTTGGAAGATTGTTTCACATGTTTATTGAAATCAAATCCCTGGGTCCATATTTGGGCTCTCTCTATGATAAACAAGAGCAATGTGTGGCATATGCTCCCGGCGGTGTCATAAAAGGTAGGGCGGCCATATTGAATTGACTAGCTGGACCAAAATTGAAAGGAAGCATTATCTAATCATCTGCAAGTAAGCCCTAAAATTATGATTTGATCAGATAAGAGGTTCTTCAGTTATTGGATGGAAACCAAAAGTTCACGGATGGACATGGTAAAAACATACTGCCCCTGAGACGGTGGGGACAAAATAAATGGAGTGAATTAGAAACAATCATACAATCGGAAAATTATTAATCGAGTTACGAAAAAACTCACCTCAGCCTCTCATGTGCAAGCAAATCGGATATCATTAAACTCTTAACCTGCTGAGTATTTTCAAAATATTTTTCATCAGATCTAGTCATAGCTGCTGTGAACATTCGTGACTAGATTTGATGAAAAATTTATCCATATTTAACTCAAGAAATTATTGGTCTAAAAGTCCATTCAATTTACAGAGGGAAATTTGATTATTGTGCCTAATTAAATTATACTTATTTTAGTGGCAAGAAATATCCTGCCTTGGGCAGGAATATCTGCCAGCAGCATGTAAAGAGTTAAAGAAAATTAAAATAAAACACTATAGCTGTGTGATCCCCTATCAGTCGATGGCTATTTAGAAGTTATCAATTGGTTAGTTTCAAATCGGCCAAGATATAAGCCCTTAGTAAAGTCTTATCATAGCTGATGTGAAGTTACTGGTGGCTTTTAACTCAGCCGATACAAAACAGACCAAGTAATACAGTGGAACCCACTTAACTGGATATCTCTTAACTGAATAGCCCTCTTAATTGAATATAATTTCCAAACACAAAACCATTTACCATACCTCCAGTACAAATTTGACCTGTTAATTGAATATAGGTTATATAGTAAACTCCTGTTAACTGGATAAAATATCTTGTGACCTGTCGAGAAATTACCCTGACAATCCACAGTTTTCCTTTGTTTATAGACCTATTTGGCCTCAGTACATCCAATACAGACATTTAATCTATTATATCTTGTTTGACAGATCTCATAGAGCTCTGTCAAACAAGATATAATAGAATAAATGCTAAGTTTATCTCTAGAATACAGGAAAGTGATACAATCCCTGTTAATTGAATACTCCTGTTAATGGCATACTTTCCATTGGCAAAGTGGCTATTCCGTTAACAGGTTTCCACTGTAATCTATGTATTAAACCAAAACAAACAACTACAAAAATACTCTGATCTGACAGTGTTACTGTTTCTTATTTTGTTGACAAAGTCTGAAGTTTCCTCTTCTCCTCCTCCTAGTTCAGCTATCCGAACATCTCCCTTTCCCCACTGGGGAAGCTGCGATGATTAGAGCTGTAGGTTTTTAAATTTCTTGTTCGGTTTTGGTTTTTCAGGTGGAGTAAAACCTCGGTTCGGTTCGGTTTTCGGTTTGTTCTTGAGGCCAAGTAAAATTCAATAAAACTCATTCTTATGTCCGGAGTCATAACTGAATGGTAGAGAAATTGAGTGAAACTCAATGAATGCCCGAAATAAGCTATAATACACGAAGAATCAGGAAGGCCAATATAATAATTACCTAAATATACAGAACTTTTATTGTGCTTGGCCATTTTTCGAGGTCTGACACCTGCACGCAACTTGAGGAAAGCTGCAAACACAACTAAACTGAAATGTGGGAAATTCACAGAATGTAGCCTTCCCAGAGTAGTGAGAGTACCCAGACACTGCCACTGGCAGTGTCTGGGTACTCTTACTACTCTGGAATGGCTACATTCTGTGAATGTCTGCAGCAAGAGAGTATTTAATAAAAAACGAAAAACCTTAGATTACGGGATGTCGACGGTTTCGGTTTCGGTTTTTTAAAAAAACTAAAAACCTCGGGTTCGGTTTCGGTTAACCTACAGCACTAGCGATGATCGGATAGATAAACTACCTCTTCTCGCACTTTGACGAATCTCTGCTTACGACTGAATTTTAGTTTGCGATGAATTTTTTGTACAGCTCTCTTCTCTTCTTCCTCCTAATCATAACTCATTGCTATCATTAATTTCTCATCATACAAACCTCTGCTTCAAACCACTCCACCATGCCTGGTAATGCCAATTTTCCTGATTGCGTTCAAGGAATAACTGTGAACATTTCAATGTAAACAAATTTGTTGCACTCGTAATCATATCAAGGGAGAAAACTCAAGCTTGGTTTATATCAGCTGAGTTCAGAATCATATCAGCCATGTTTGAAGCCATATCAGCCGAGTTTGATAATGGGCAATTCAGGGAAAGAAAATAATATCCAATAAATAAGGATTGTTAATCGTGCACCTAACGCAGCTAAAATATTTTCAACTTTTGTCTAAACAATATAGCATCTCCCTCATTGGAACAAGCTAGATAAAAATGAAAAAATAATAAATTTTGAAATACGATTTTTGTGAATATGTGAATATTGCTGATTGTTGCTGTGGGTAAAAGTTTAATTAGTTAATTGATAGATCAATGTCCCTATATGGCATTTTTGAAAAGTGATGTGCTGCTAAAAAGTTATCAGCAGTATGTGGTGAGTGGATTGAAGTAAAACACCCACTGAGCAGAAATATTTTTCAAAAGTTTTCAACAAAAACTAACTTGATCCCTCAATGGAACAACCTCATTCCAATATGGGGTGTGGGGTGGGGGGGGGGGGGCACATTGTACGGTTTTGTTGAAATTTGTTGAAAAAAGAAATAACTGATTTTGATATCGTGTGCATTGGGTAAAGGGTTAATTGTGTACTATTGATTAAAAGGAAAATCTCTCGACTGAATATCATTTAGTGTTTTCTGAACAACTGTGCTCCATAACTTTAGATATTGGCAAGGCTGGTGTATCACAACATTATTTTTTTTTTTTTTTTGGGGGGGCTGGGGGGGGGGGGGGGTGGGGATCAGCCACCCTTGGCAGCCACCTCTAGTTACATGCGCTTCGGAAAAGATTGCACTATTTGTAGTGCCACTGACAAATCATTTAAAAACCAAATGAAATGATCATTGTCTAACCATTTCCCTACTGTATTTTGTGAAGGACCACAGAAAAATATACCCCCCCCCCCCCCCCCCCCCCCCCCTTGTATGTTTTGCACTATCCTCACAAAGGGGGGAAATTAAGAAATTCATTAAGTATTTAATGACAGCCAAAACACCTTAGTCTTCCGTTGAGTGAAACAAGATGCATCTCCATTGCCCTAGCATTGCAAATGGCACCTTGTTCTACTCACGGACAAGTTGCAGTTTAAGTTCGACAGATTTTTGAATTGTCATTGGCCTATAGTGTAGATACTTTGATTGTATGTCGAAAAGGTGAATTTTTTTATCGTTAGTATAATTCTCTGTAGATCTTTTTCTTTGGAGATAGAGTGGAACCCTGTTAATTGAATAACCACTTTGCGAATGAAAATTATTCAATTAATAAGAGTATTCAATTAACAGGGATTGTGGCACTTTCCTGTATGCTAGAGATAAACTTAGCATTTATTCTATTATACATTGTTTGACAGAGCTCTATGAGCTCTGTCAAACAAGGTATAATAAAATAAATAACTGTATTGGATGGACTGAGGCCAAATAGGTCAAGAAACAGAGGAAAACTGGGGAGTGTCAGGGTAATCTCTTGACAGGTTTTTTATTCTATTAACAGGAGTTTACTCTATAACCTGTTTTCAATTAACAGGTCAAATATGTGCTGGAGGTATGGTAAATGGTTTTGTGTTGGGAAATTACATTGAATTAACAGGGTTATTCAGTTAAGAGATATCCAATTAAGTGGGCTCCACTGTACTGAGTTAAACATTTGAGAGATTTTCTCAATAATTCATAGTTGAACATACAGTATCTAAGTCCTATTTTCTTTTGACAGAACATCTTCAACTCTGTCAAACAAGGTATAAATTGAATTTTCAGTTATAAGAAAGGCTGTATCTCAAAACGTCAAAAAAATGAAAATTTGTACCAATGTGTTTACACAAGAGAACAATAGGCTTAAGGCTATAGGGTATATCTAATTAGCATCGGGTATTTTGTGGGAAGGGTCTATAAGCATGCGGAATAACCTTGGGTGTCTGTTGTGTAATTCTCACTGACGTTTGAATGATTTGTAAAGCTTGAGAAGTGCGTCTTTGTTTGCTCCCCAATTTTTATCTCTGATTATCTTCAGAAAATTGATATGGATACCAATGACTTGTATGTATATCCAGTACATGGGGAGTGTACTATCACTAAATCACCTGCAGAGTGGTGATCCCACCCAAGCAATAATTGCAGATTTGTTACAAAGCATAACAAGCACAAGCAAAGTTCCAGCCAATGGACCTCTGGGTTATACCCAGAGGTCCATTAGCTGAAACATTGCTTGTATTTTTTGTCCACATGTACAGAATTTGAAAGTGATACGTTGAGTGATAACTCTATTCCCCAGGTGATTTAATTACAATCCACTCTCCACTTACTGTATATATCTTACACAACTCAGTAAACACTCCTCACCGAACACATAAAACCCACCTTCTGTATCTCTGATCTCGGAACCCAGAAACATCTCACGAGTTACCACTTATTAGATATAAACTATAATTACTATCAAAACAAACTTACCGAGATGTGAATTTTAGTTTTTCGACATTTTGAGAACACACCATACGAAAGCAGTTAAAAATATTTTTTTTTTAGTAACAGAAGTCTGTCCAACACTTCTTTATGCTCCCAAATTACCTGATCCTCTACAGCTTGTCATGTTTTCTAATTTCTCCAAAAAAAAATTCCAACATTTTGGATTTTTAACTTTTGCTTTCACAGAATTAAAAATGTAAATGAAAATATATTTCATTCTTATTTTATGTCAGAATAGTTACGAACCTGATTTCCCTGTGAAAAGCCCGGAAGTTTGTTTGTCTTTGGTTTAAGAACACTTTCAACAGTCAGGGCCATATCAAACAGGTTTATGGGTGGAGGAAGTTGGAGGACTTAAAGAGAACCAATGAGCATTGTCAAGCAACTGTCAGACTGTCCCAAATTACTAACCTGGCACAAGAAGAGTTAGACAGTATTGAAGGCAAGTGCACCATTGATGTGCATATGCCTTAGTACCTAGTGCCCCCATTGTCTCTCTTTGGCCCCAAAAAATTCCAACATTTTGGATTTTTAACTTTTGCCTTCACAGAATTAAAAATGTAAATGAAATATATATTTCATTCTTATTTTATGTCAAAATAGTTACGAACCTGATTTCCCTGTGAAAAGCCCAGGAAGTTTGTCTCTATTGTTTAAGAACACTTTCAACAGTCAGGGCCATATCAAACAGTTTTATGGGTGGAGGAAGACGGAGGACTTAAAGAGAACCAAGGAGCATTGTCACGCAACTGTCAGACTCTCCCAAATTACTAACCTGGCACAAGCAGAGTTAGATGGTATTGAAGGCAAGTGCACCATTGATGTGCATATGCCTTAGTACCTAGTGCCACCATTGTCTCTCTTTGGCCCCCAAAAATTCCAACATTTAGGATTTTTAACTTTTGTCTTCACAGAATTAAAAATGTAAATGAAATAAAAATTTCACTCTTATTTTATGTCAAAATAGTTACGAACCTGATTTCCCTGTGAAAAGCCCAGGAAGTTTGTTTGTCTCTATTGTTTAAGAACACTTTCAACAGTCAGGGCCATATCAAACAGTTTTATGGGTGGAGGAAGACGGAGGACTTAAAGAGAACCAATGAGCATTGTCACGCAACTGTCAGACTCTCCCAAATTACTAACCTGGCACAAGCAGAGTTAGACGGTATTGAAGGCAAGTGCACCATTGATGTGCATATGCCTTAGTACCTAGTGCCACCATTGTCTCTCTTTGACCAAGGACATAGCACAGGTGGCACAGGCAGGATCGAACTGTCACCCTTTCGGTTTAGAGTTCAGTGCTCTAACCATTAAGCCATCATGCACTCACCCTATGAAGTGGAGCAGCACTTGTTCATGAAAAAGATGATTCAGAATGAACTTTAACCCTTAAGGGACTAATTCCGACTTTGATCACATTTTTTGCAACAGAACAGGTGCAGACTTTGGGTTAACTCACAAGTTACATTCCAAGCACCATTGTAGTAGTTTTTAGGCAAGTCTTGGCTGCCTAAATAGGCAGCCAAGACTTGACAAAAAACAACAGCAAAGTCACAGGACATGGACTGTTAAAGTGTAGCAAAAATATGTAACAATCTCTAGACCCTTAGGGGTTAATATTGTTACCACAGTACAGGCCTTTAATTTCATTTATTTTGGGCACACCCTTTTGTCCTAATTTGGGCACATAAAACCAGAAATAACAGCCTTATCCTGTTATGTTTTATTGCCATGCCTTTGTGTTTCTATCATATTATGATGGAAGTTACTCTCAGATGTAGAGGAGGCAGAAAGAATTTTAATATTTTTCTTGATGTCTTCACACCTCCTCTAATTTAGGCACACCTGTAAACAGTGTGAAATTGGGGTAAACTAAAGGCCTTCCACAGTAACTTAATGTATCAGTTATGCTAAACTTCCTTTGAAGTTTAGTATCTGGGTTTTGTATATGAATCTCTTACTGAAGTTCAACAGCCACCAGTTTTCATTGAGTTTTTAAACCTTTTACCTTATGAATCCTGTGCATCGACCCACCTAATTGAGAAATTGAGCAGTCAAAATAAAAATATATATATTTCAAAATATTTCAAGAAAACCATATCATATAACTGACCTCCTCATTGGATTGAACTTTTTCCTGTGAGGGGTCATGATACAGTTTTGTTGAAATTAATCGAAACAATTAGAAACAAAAATATTTTAAATAACAAATTGTGACATGTGCATTGGGTAAGGGGTTAACCCATTAATGTAACAATAGGCCACGACAAGAATCACCATTCAGATTCTGGTATTTTTTTCAATTTTTGCTCAGAAACACAACTTTAGAATTTAATTTTGCATGTGTTATTCGCTATTCTTGTTAGTTAAAGAGTTAACAGAGTTTTGTCTCCTTTCATGTTATCCTGTCAATCATCCAGAATACTTGTAAATTCACCCTTTCCGACTATGGTACGTAATATTACGTATGAAAATTCCCCATGCATTGTGACCACAGTAATAATATTACTTACTCTGACTTTTAACGATTGTGTTTGATGTTGCAAATGCCTGATTCTGTGTGACTTTAAAATGTCATGATAACTGTTGTCAGAAAGGGTTAATGTTATCAAATATGTTCAGCTTCTTTTAAAATTCGGGAGCTGTGTGTCTGAGATAAATATCTAGCACAAATTTGATTTCCATTACTTTCCTTTGGTGTTTGGCAGTGTTATGCCTTTCTCTTAATAAAATGGTGTGTTTAAATATTGTTATCACAATTACTCTCATTTATGGTCAAATTCTTATGACATTTATCAGTTTTGTTTAGGATAGAAATCTCTGATTCCTCTTGGGGAGATAATATTCATTCAAATTACATTGCTCAGTCAGTTGGGGAATAATGATGTTGGCTTCTTCTTGTTTTAAAGCCATTATCATGTGGTTCTATTGTAAGTTATTGGTATTTCAGTAAAGATTTCATATTATCAGTCTGGTTCATATTGATATAGAAACAAACCTTTTTCATTGAGATTTGCTTTGATGTTGATGTGTTAGTGCTTGTAGGTATTTTCTTATCTTCAAGCCATTATCAGGGTGTTTTATTGTAAATTATTGGTATTTCAGTACAGGTTTCATATTATGGCAGTCTGCTTCATATTGATATTGAAACTAATGTTTTTTTCATTATACCCCCCACAAACAAAGTTTGGGGGATATATAGGAATCACCCTGTCCGTCCGTCTGTCCATCCTTGTAAGCGCAACTCCTCCTAAACCATTTGAAGAATTTTCATGAAACTTTACACAATGGAACTCCATATGAAGATGTGCATGAGGCAATATAATTCCGTTCTAACATTTCCAAGGGGAGATAATCTAACTTATACATTTCAGGCGCGGGGGGTATCACTTTGTAAGTTTGCTCACAGTACCTCTAGTTTGGATTTGCTTTGATAAAGTTGATTTGTGAGTGCTTGTAGGCATTTTCTTACAAATTGTAACAATTCAAACTAGAATTATGAAATTACAGAGCAATTGCTAGGATATTTCCACATTGTTTTGCATGAAAGAATGTTAACTAGATGATTTTGAAATTGCAGAGCAGCAACTAGAAGCCATCCAACACTATGTGTGTACTTAATAATAGCAAACTGTGCATATCCAACACCTGGAGTACTGCAACTTTCATGTATAGTAGATTGTGGCGAACGTTCAAAAATGCAGGGATAATAATAAAAGGGAGTAATAAGAATTACAATATACTTCCATTAACATGGAAGTATAATTAAGAATTAAAATGAATTATCTGTTGATTTATTGGAGTATGAATGTGGGATGGACATGTTAAGTTGTGCAGTGGAGCTCGCCCACTTAACCCTTTGAACACTGGTGGTATCTTCCATGCCAGCTAAATGGCGGAAATTGGAAGAGTTCATATCCATTATTTGGGGGTA
Source organism: Pictodentalium vernedei (assembly GCA_031216915.1). Lineage (NCBI taxonomy): Eukaryota > Metazoa > Mollusca > Scaphopoda > Dentaliida > Dentaliidae > Pictodentalium > Pictodentalium vernedei. The sequence goes on from CM062295.1 coordinate 250,500,951, forward strand.
GAGCAACTAGACTGCACGTTGAAAATAGTAATTGTTCTACCACATCCCACTTAATGAAATTATGACATATCATGTTGCTGGACCGGAAAAGCAGTCTCTCATGTTGAAAGAGTTAATTGGATATCTCAAAACTAAAAAGGCCAAAATGGCTCCAAACTATTGGATTCAATGTTATAGAAACAATTACCAACCAACAGTTAGGCCCTTCTTGTGGTTATATTGCAGCACACGCTGCTTGGGAACTTCTTAGTAGCAGTGATTGGAAAACAAAACCTTTATCTTCAGCTTTAGATCCTTCAATCATTGGAAAATACAATACCATACTTAATCAACCATTACACCATCCAACATACCTCACTGATGATGAGATTTTAGACATAATATCACACCTACAATATGTGCATTCGAGAACTATAAATGTCAATTGGATTCATGGACCAATGCCATTGAACTACCTCATAAAGTATTTCAGAGAACAGTTTTCTGGTGTACGAAGAAGAACTTGATTACAAACTGTAAAAGTCTTCATTGTCAATACAACTCCTGTCTGCAATGTGCTTGCTAATCTTTCTGAAATGGCAGTGTCTGGTGATCACTGGATTGTTTTAGCTAATGATTCTCAATAAGATCAGGTATTAACCTTTTCTATTTTGTCTGTGGATGTATCAACATGTGGCACTGTGGCCACGTAAACCATGGTGACCTTCACATGATCTTGACCTTTGGAATCCAAGGTCAAGTTCAGATATTTTATAGAGTATTATTTGCCAGAGTCATCATAACTTATTTCTCTTTAGAGCTAGACCTTACATATCTGGTATGATTATCAATATTTTTATGTATATATCATTTGTAGTGCATAAAATAGAAAGGAAGGGGAGACATATGTTTTAGTGTGCTAAAACACTTTCTAGTTATTTTTATTTTTATGCTGATGCCTTCTGTTTCCGATCTTTGAAACCTGTTTGTATGGGAAGTATAAATGATTGAAATCAAGCCTGGAAAGAAGCAGACTGTCTTCTGCAGAAGGAGGTCACCAGAGGGTGAATATAGTAATGCTGCCCTGCAGAGCAGGGTAGCATTTCTAAATTTACCTTCTGTGAACCTCAATAAGAATCGAGGTCTCAGACCTAAACAGAAAGAGGTACTCAGAGGATAAATTGGGTGACTCTAGCCCACTGTGTGGGATAGCATCAACAAATTCACCCTCTGGGGATCTCATTCTGCAAATGACAGATGCTTATTTACAGGCTTGATTGAAAGGACTAAATGAAAACACAAATCTTCAAAGAATATTTTTAATCTGATCTTTCGAGTGAATCAGTGTAAATATGACAGTGTTTGACATATTAATCACATTGTCCAAAGATAAAATCAGATTGTTGAAAGATTTTTTCTCCGCTTAATTATGTGATGTGATTGTCAGTTCATTTGGGACTATTTTTTTCTTCAATTTCTTAAGAGTAGTTATTGAATTTTGAGACCACAGAATTAAGGAAGCACACAATGATTCCTTTGGTATGTGTGTAATCTCACTTACATATATTTACTTCTACCCAATGCACACAAAATCAAATTTTTGTATTTTAATCAATTTCTGCAATTTTTTAACAAAATGTTAACAAAACCATACCATGTGATCCATCATTGGAATGAGCTTGATGAGCTTGTTCCAATGAGGGGGTCACATGATATGGTTTGTTGAAATTAATAAAAAAAAATTATGCAGCGTATGCATAAGTAGAGCCCTATAAAATGGCAAATTGACCATTTGAATTTGACTCATTATTAATAATAATAATAATAGTCATTTATGTAGCACACATATCACAAGACTGGAAGGTTTCATGGGGCTGTACAAAGATGTGCTGGAATATTACACAATATAGTAGCTCCGTATTTATGTGAGAATAGGGTTAGTGATAACACTGTTCAAAAAGATAGGCTTTCAACCTGGATTTAAGTAAGCTCACTGACTGTGCAGACTTCACATAGCCAGTCAACCTATAAGAGTAGGTGTTAGACGTTTGTGCTGTTTAGTAAGAGAGACAATACAGGCTGCTGTATTTTGGATATGCTGTAGCCTGTTTATTTGTTTAATGGAAAGACCATACAGTAAAGAGTTGCAGTAGTCCAGTCTTGAAGGGATAAAAGCATGGACAAGAATGCTGAACTCCTTGTTAACCCTTTACCTAACATGAAAAGCAGACGACACTTGCAAAAAAAAATATTGAATAACTAAATTTTTTCATTTTTTGTCTCAAAAACATAGGTTATGACCCCTCGTTGGAACGAGCTCGACGAGCTCGTTCCAATGAGGGGTCATAACCTATGTTTTTGAGACAAAAAATGAAAAAATAATAAAAATTAATTGGCGATTTTTGAGAATAGCACTGGCCGGTTTTGGCCGTTACGTTGGGTAAAGGGTTAAAGTTATTCTGCAATGGCCTATCTTTTTGAATGTACAGATTAGCATACTGACAGACTTTTGTTATATGTGAGTGCATTCTAACTGCTAATCTTGATACACAGGGATTATCCTGTTAGTGCCTGTTAATTAACTCTTAATGCACTGAGTATTTTTAGTTGAGTTGTGACGAAGTCAAACTTGACTTATAGTTTGATGAATGGAAGGTGGGCTGGTGGGTTCATAAACAATTGGTTTCCGTATGATAACTTGATAATGGTTCGACCCATGTTCATGAAACTTCATAGGCAGGTTGGCATCGGTGAGAGGAAGAACCTTATTTATTTCGGATTCGCTAGGTGAAAGGTCAAGGTCACAGTGACCTTGAACATAGTAAATACATTCATGAAACTTCATAGGTATGTTGGCCTAGGTGAGTGGAAAACTCCTCTTTATTTTGGACTTGCTAGGTCAAAGGTCAAGGTCACAGTGACCTTGAACATAATAAATCATAAACAATTGGTTTCCAGATGATAATTTGACAATGGTTCCATCTACGTTCATGAAACTTCATAGGTAGGTTGGCATTGGTGCAAGACAGAGCCCTATTTATTTTGGAATCACTAGGGTAAAGGTCAAGGTCACGTGACCCTTCACATAGTAAATTGTAAACAATTGGTTTCCAGACAATAAGTTGATAATTGTTAAACCCACTTTTGTGCTGTCACAACTCAACATTGGATCAGTGATCCTATTGGCATTTTAAAGATATTTTCATCAAATCTAGCCATGGCTGTTGAGAAGCAGTCATGTCTAGATTTGATGAAAAATTCATCTAAATTTAAGGCCAAACAAGTTTAAAATCTGTTTCTCGGGCCCTCCTGCATGGTCCTTTTGCCTGCCACATGCTCTCTTTTTATATAACCAATGCAAACTTTAAAAAATAAAAATTAAATGGTTTTTGTCTGATATTTTATCCAAGTTAATAAAATTGATAAATTTGTCCCCTGAGTGCAAAAAGGCTTTGCAATGCTTTAGCATTGCAAAGCCTTCTTGCACTTAAGGGACAAAATAGACTACCCCCATGCTATTCTGTAGATTATGGGGCCTAAAACATAAATCAAACCAAGAACATGAACTTTTAAATTGCACTTTGATAAAAAACGCCCGCACACATGCAGTTTTACAAAAAAATGGCCTAAGAAACAGAAGGTCTACTTCCTAAATCAAGAAATCACTGGGTGAAAAAACTATTCGGTTTACAAGGTAGAAATTGAATTAAATATGCCTGTATTATACATATCTCAATGGCAAGAGAAATCCTACCCAAGGCAGGAATATCCACCAGCAGCATGAAAGGGGTTAAATAACAAATGGTGTGATCTTGTAAATTTATAATTGTGACCTCATAATTCCGTTGCATAGATATTCTGGCCTCAAAACTTCCATTGTATGCATTTAAAATTCCTATATTTTATGGAGTAAGAAATCCATTATATGTTGTTTGACAGAGCTCAAAGATGGATTTAATACCAATATCATTCTCCTCCGAGAGATCTTTCCAACAGTTAATTAGACAATGTTTATTTTTTTTAAAACAAAAAAAACTCTCACCAAAAAAGTTTTGAATCACACCAGTTTCCCAACATTTTCAAAAGTATATTTGACTGAATGTTTTATGAAATATAAGACCTGAATCCCAATAGTTTCAGAAGAAAATGCTAATTTTTGAATTTGGTCTCTGTGCACTCTTACCAAAACAGCTGCCTCTAAGCAGGTTAGGGAAGTGTTTTAATTTTTTTTTTTAGAAATCGTCTGGGAACACCTTTTACAATGCTGTGTATTTCATTGTTAGATCAGTTTATTATGTGACTTTTATACACTTTCGACATGCCTATATAATGCCCCAGGGTACAATGTTATCGGCTCGTGAGATAGCCTGTGTCCTCAGGCAATATAAAGCTGGTATGTGCTAGAGATGTGCTTAAGTATTGATGTACCATTCTTGTCCAGGAATGGAAGCACATTGGTCATGATCAAGTTAATATGCTAGTCACAAAATGAGGCAGTGCATTTGTCTACCTGGTAACCACTCGTGCACATGACAGGTGATACTATGGATACTCTTCAATAAATTTGACCAAAACGATATTCATTTGTCAAAGGAGTGATCTTGGCTCGGTGTTTGCGGCATTGTACTTCAAACCAAAAGGTCCATAATCTGTTCCCTGCCAGGGGTAACCTCATTGTGTCCTTGGGCAAGGCACTTAATCCTGATTGCTCACATTGGGTGGAACCTTGGCATTGTATGCTATGGCGTACTGTACATTAACTGGTAGAGTGCTGGAAGCCCATATTTGGGCTTTATTCTGAAGTGCAGGTGCCACAACTTAATGGCTTCGTATTCTGTGAATGTGCTTCACATTATTTTTGAAGTAAAATTATTTAATCTGTGGAGATTTGCCTTGTCACAATTTATGGGAGAGTGCCAATAGGCACTCTCCCATAAATTGTAACAAGGCAACGAGACGTGGACAAATTTGGATGACCAAAAATAATTTAGCACTCTACCAGTTAATGGTGCACTTGTCTTCAACTGATGCTAACCTTACTTGTGCCGAGTTAGTATGTTGAGGAGTCTGACAGTTGCTTGCTGCTGCATGGTGGTTCTCTCTAGGTACTCTGACACTGTAAAACTGTCTGACACGAGGTGACCCTAGTTGTCAAAAGCATCATTAAACCCCAATAAAAAAATATCAAATAAATGAATTACATGTCACATGGTATGTTATTTTTCATGATTGTTTCAATTTTTGTCATTTACACTGAAATATTTAGGATGGTTCAAAATTGTTTTTGTAAGTATATATGGATTCTCCATAATGGTATGAGTAGACATGGTAGGGTAGATGTCAACCCTTTGGACCCTGGTGGTATTGTCCATGTCAGGTCAATGGCTGGAAGAGCCCATATTGATTGTTTGCGGGTAGACCAATTGATATTTTCAACATGCAGCCTTCAGACTGCACATTGAAACTATTGATTGGTCTCTACCCCACACATTCACTTGGCAGTCATCCTACCTGACAAATTTATGATGTATCATGTTCCTGGGCCCTCCGTGGGAACCCTTGAAAGTGAGGCAGTGCTTGTTTACTGTAGTAAACAAGCACAGTTTTACTGATCAAATAGCATCCCACCACCAATGCTTGAGGTGCAAGCCCTCTAAAATGGGCAGCATTGGTATAAACAATTATTGACTGAACTTTACTTTTTATTTAATGCTCAGGCATCAATTCACGCTGAAAAATTAAGTCATATTCCCCTGTCGGTCGGCAAAACGAAATATCAAAATGATATTTAGAAATCGATATTTCATCGTAGGTTCGGATGACGAATCACATGTACTTTAAATGAGTCAGCACATCAGTAATGAATTCCAGAGTCCCAAATACAAACGAATTCGAATAATTGATAGTGACAGTGACTAAATCAATTCATTAAATCAGCGGTTTCAAAGTTTGACTTTCTCATTCACCTTCCAGCGAAAAGCCGAAATCACTTTCAAATTTCTTCAGTTCAACTTCACACGTCTTCAGTGCATTGAGTTCAAAAAAAATAAAATGACGTGTCTTGTTATTGAAAATAAGAAAGTGGTGTTTTTTGTTATTGTTCTATTTCTTCGAAACACATTGCGATTATTTCAATTCGCCAGCCTTGGTAAATCGTAAAGTTAGGGGAGAAATAAGACGGGACTACTTTTTGTGCGGATATTCACACATTCCAATGGTTGGAGTTTGGTTGTTGTAATTTTTGTATGGACGCCGGTTCGGCACATAAATTTTGCGCCTTAATAGCAAATAAAGGCCCAAATTGGAGAGTTTGTAGTCGTAGAGCATTAAATAAAAAGAAAATTCACGAAAATTTGATGAATACCGAAAATATCTCGTGAGTGGCTACAAAGAAATATGAGGATCTTCACGAGCGACTGCGTCACTCGTGAAGATCCTCATATTTCTTTGTAGCCACTCATGAGATATTTTCGGTATTCATCAAATTTTCGTGAATATCCTCTATATCTTCATGTTGTGATCCTGATTAGCTACTGAGCAGAAATATGTGACCTTAAACACCAATAACTAAATAAATATGTTGCTGGACCAGAAAAGCAGTCTCTCTGTTTCAGAGGGTTAATATTTGTAGTGTGTTGGATTACACAGTTGCATTTTTTCTGTGGATTTATAAATTTTGTAAGATAACTACCTTATGAGAGAATATTTTATTGGCATTAATATGCTCTTTGGTGGCATGTGTTAGCAATTTGACTTGCAAATATACAAATATTGCTTCACATGGCTATCAATGTGTAGCACTAGTCTTTTCATTTTTCACTGTTCGTTAGGTTTCTTGTGATATCCACCTTGATTTCCATTACTTAATTAACTTTAGGCAGTGATGGCTTTATGACTTTATAAGACCTCATTTTAAATACAAATGAGTACACTGGGTCTTATTCATCCATTTGGATAATGTCTCATTAAGTGTGCAGACTGATAAAATAGATACTTGGCTCAAATTGTATGATTGAAAACAGTAATTGGAAGTCTGATCTTAGGACCTAAGAAGTTAAAATTCTCAGAGACTGATCATTATCACCTACAGCATGACCAAATCAACCTTGTGCTTACACTGAGAACTATGACAATGCAATAATAGGTTATCATCCTCCTCCCACTCCCCCCCCCCCCCCCCCCCCTTTAGGGAAGGATATAGTAAAGAGTGCCATCCATCTGTTCCTCCTTTTGTCAATCCTTCCATCGGGTCATCTATCTTGCTGTCTGTTCAGAAATTGGTTCATGCAGTAACTTGAACAATAGTTATAAGATTTCAATTTTCATTTAATTATGGTGGTGTACTTTGGACGATGTCTTGAGTTTCAGTGTCATCGATACTTTCATTTACTACGGAATATGTACTGGTTGCACCCACAAGGGCATAATAGTACTCTCAACTTCTAAAATATTATACACCCACTTCAGTTAAGAAGTGTGTGCAATGTTGTTGTCACACTGCACATTGGTCTGCAGGTCTAAAATTCTTGTGTGCAACTCCTACATTTGTGAACTGATTTTGATGAAACTTCTCAAATGTTACATATTACAAAATTTTCGATCTTAGACAATTTTAACCAGGTGGTTATCTTCCCTTCCATGAGAATATCCCCTTTTGATTGTGATTGGTCAACCATGATGGCTGCACGGACTCAAAACCTGAAAACCTTTAGCACAGTCTGCAGGTTGTATTTATGAAGGGATTTCATTGTAAATTGGTAGGATGACTCTGTATAATGTCTAGATGAGAACGTACTATTTTGGCTGTGATCGGTCAACTGTGATGGCTGCACAGACACTTGAAATAGATTTGTTTAGCACAATGTGCAGTTCATATTTATGAAGCGATTTCATTGTAACTTGGAAGGATAACTCGGTATGATGTCTAGATGAGACTGTCATATTTGGTCACGATCGGTCAGCCGTTACCACTGCCAGGTCACATGACCTAGATTACTTTAGCAATGTCTAAGGATATTGGCTCACCTGACTGAAAGTCAGGGTGAGCTTTTCTTACCACTCTTTGTCCGTCGTCCTGCGTGAAGGTGGTGTTTGAGCCTCTTTCTCCTAAACCACTGGCCACATTTTAATTAAATTTCATGTAAGTAGTGCTTATATAGGGGCATTTTGATTTTTATTAGTCCCCTACCGGCATCGCTGGAGGGGACTATAGGTTTGCACTCCGTCTATCCGTCAGTCTGTCCGTCTGTCAGTCACACTTTAGTTTTCCGGAGTTTTTTTGGAAATGCTTCAACGGAATGATTTCATTTTTGTAAACTACAATAGAACGATGACTTACAGATCAAGTTTGAGTTTCATGCTGATTGCATTATTCTTGTGTGAGTTACGGCCCTTGGAAATATGGGAAAAAGCACCAAAATATCAGTTTTCCGGAGTTTTTTTGGAAACGCTTCAACGGAATGATTTCATTTTTAGCTTAACTTGACATAGTCAAGATAAGCTATTGCCATCACGCGTGCGGAAGTCTGTTAGTCTGTGAGTCTGTAACGTCTGTTCACATTTTCCTTTAGCACGGACTACACCCCGCAGTTCTTGTCTGATCGCCTTGAAATTTCATATGCAGGTTTGGGGTCATGTCTAGATGAGAACGTCCCCCTTTTGGTCGCGATCGGGCAACCGGTATGGCTGCCCGAGCCCAAAACCCGAAAACCATTAGCACAGTCTACAGGTCGTATTTATGAAGGGATTTCATTGTAACTTGGTAGGATGCCTCTGTATAATGCCTAGATGAGCACGTCCCCTTTTGGGCATGATCTGTTAACCGTGATGGCTGCCCAAGCCCAAAACCCAAAAACTTTTAGCACAGTCTGCAGGTCATGTTTAATGTGGAGGGATTTCATTGTAACTTGGTAGGATGACTCCTTATGATGTCTAGATGAGAATTTCCCCATTTGGGCATGATCTGCCAACCGTGACGACTGCCCGATCCCAAAACCCGAAAACCTTTACCACAGTCTACAGGTCATATTTATTGAGGAATTTCATTGTAACTTGGTGGGTTGACTTCATACAATGTCTAGATGAGAAAGTCACCTTTTGGGCATGATTGGGCAGCTGTGACGGCTACAGAGGCCCAAAGCCCGAAAACCTTTAGCACAGTCTAGAGGTCATATTTATGAAGGGATTTCATTGTAACTTGGTAGGATGACTCCAAATGATGTCTAGATGAGAATGTCCCATTTTGATCGCGATCATGCAGCCTTGATGGGTGCCCGAGCCCAAAAACCTTTAGCATAGGCAAAAGGTCATATTTATGGAAGGATTTCATTGTAACCTGTTAGGTTGACTCCATGTAATGCCTAGATGATGACATCCCCTTTTGGTCGTGATTGGTCAGTTGTGATGGCTACTAGTGCCCGAAGCCCGAAAACCTTGAGCACAGTCTACAGGTCATATTTATGAAGGGATTTCATTGTAACTTCTTAGGATCACTGCAGATGATGCCCAGATGAGATTGTCCCCTATGGTTGTGATCATTCAGCCATGATGGCTGCCCGAGCCCGAAGCCCGAAAACATTTAGCACAGTCTACAGGTCATATTTATGAAGGGATTTCATTGTAACTTGGTAGGTTAACTTCATATAATGCCTAGATGAGAACGTCCCCTTTTGGACATGATTGGGCTACTGTGACAGCTAAAGGTTCCTGAAGCCCGAAAACCTTTAGCACAGTCTACAGGTCATATTTATGAGGGGATTTCATTGTAACTTGGTAGGATGACTCCAAATAATGTCTAGACGAGAACGTCCCATTTTGGCCATGATCATTCAGCCTTGATGGGTGCTCGAGCCCAAAAACCTTTAGCATAGGCAAAAGGTTATATTTATAGAAGGATTTCATTGTAACCTGTTAGGTTGACTCCATATAATGCCTAGATTATGACATCCCCTTTTGGTCGTGATTGGTCAACTGTGATGGCTACAGGTGCCTGAAGCCCGAAAACCTTGAGCACAGTCTACAGGTCATATTTATGAAGGGATTTCATTGTAACGTCACAGGATCACTCCAGATGATGCCCAGATGAGATTGTCCCCTTTGGTTGCGATCATTCAACCATGATGGCTGCCCGAGCCCGAAGCCGAAAACCTTGAGCACAGTCTACAGGTCATATTTATGAAGGAATTTCATTGTAACTTGGTAGGTTGACTTCATATGATGTCTAGATGAGAACATTTCCTTTTGGACATGATTGGGCAACTTTGACAGCTAAAGGTGCCCGAAGCCCGAAAACCTTTTGCACTGTCTACAGGTCATATTTATGAAGGGATTTCATTGTAACTTGGTAGGATGACTCCAAATAATGTCTAGATGAGAACGTCCCATTTTGGCCGTGATCATTCAGCCTTGATGGCTGCCTGAGCCCAAAAGCCTTTAGCATAGGCAAAAGGTTATATGTATAGAAGGATTTCATTGTAACCTGTTAGGTTGACTCTATATAATGCCTAGATGATGACATCCCCTTTTGGTCGTGATTGGTCAGCTGTGATGGCTACAGGTGCCCGAAGCCCGAAAACCTTGAGCACAGTCTACAGGTCATATTTATGAAGGGATTTCATTGTAACTTCGCAGGATCACTCCAGATGATGCCCAGATGAGATTGTCCCCTTTGGTTGCGATCATTCAACCATGATGGCTGCCCGAGCCCGAAGCCCGAAAACCTTTAGCACAGTCTACTCCACAGGTCATATTTATGAAGGGATTTCATTGTAACTTGGTAGGTTAACTTCATATAATGTCTAGATGAGAACGTCCACTTTTGGACACGATTGGGCAACTGTGACGGCTTCAGGGGCCCAAAGCCCGAAAACCTTTAGAACAGTCTACAGGTCATAATTATGAAGAGATTTCATTGTAGCTTGGTAGGATGACTCCAAATAGTGTCCAGATGAGAATGTCCCCTTTTGGTTGCGATCATTCAACCATGATGGCTGCCAGAGCCCAAAGCCCAAAAACCTTTAGCACAGTCTACAGGTCATATTTATTAAGGGATTTCATTGTAACTTGGTAGATTGACTTCATATAATGTCTAGATGAGAACGTCCCCTTTGGATGCAATTGGGAAACTGACGGCTACAGGGGCCCGAAGCCCGAAAACCTTTAGCACAGTCTACAGGCCATATTTATGAGGGGATTTTAATGTAACTTGATAGGATGACTCGTTTTGGAATAATTTCACTGTAACTTGGTAACTTTTGTTGATATACGTTAACTGTGAGGGCCACATACATTAACTGTGAGGTCATATTAACGCACCCCTCAGCTCTTTAGTACAGTGTACACCTCATATTATTTTTATCATAAACATAGCACACAGGGAACAGAAATGAACATATTCCCAATTATCACAATTCTTGTCTTATTTCATAATCCTTTCTTAAACATTGAACATTATCCTTTTCATCAAACACAACACACAAGTTAAGCTACAGTGTCATTGACACTTTCATTGGTAAACTACTATAGAACGATGACTTACAGATCAAGTTTGAGTTTCATGCTGATTGCATTATTCTTGTGTGAGTTACGGCCCTGGGAAATATGGAAAAGCACCAAAATATCAGTTTTCCGGAGTTTTTTTAGAAACGCTTCAACGGAATGATTTCATTTTTGGTAAACTACTATAGAATGATGACTTACAGATCAAGTTTGAGTTTCATGCTGATTGCATTATTCTTGTGTGAGTTACGGCCCTTGGAAATATGGAAAAGCACCAAAATATCAGTTTTCCGGAGTTTTTTTGAAAACGCTTCAACGGAATGATTTCATTTTTGGTATACTACTATAGAACGATGACTTACAGATCAAGTTTGAGTTTCATACTGATTGCATTATTGTTGTGTGAGTTATGGCCCTTGGAAATATGGAAAAGTGCCAAAATTTCAGTTTTCCGGACTTTTTTTGGAAACGCTTCAACGGAATGATTTCATTTTTGGTAATCTACTATAGAACGATGACTTACAGATCAAGTTTCATTTACACTCTGTCCATCCCTCCGCCAGACTGTCAGTCAGTCTGTCAGTCATACTTTAGTTTTCCGGGCTTTTTTTGGAAACGCTTCAACGGAATGATTTCATTTTTGGTAACCTACTATAGAAGGATGACTTACAGATCCAACTTCATTTGTACTCTGTCCATCTGTCAGTCTGTCAGTCAGTCTGTCAATCATACTTTAGTTTTCCAGACTTTTTTTGGAAATGCTTCAACCGAATGATTTCATTCTTGGTAACCTACTATAGAACGATGACTTACAGATCAAGTTTGAGTTTCATGCTGATTGCATTATTCTTGTGTGAGTTATGGCCCTTGGAAATATGGAAAAGCGCCAAAATATCAATTTTCTGGACTTTTTTTGGAAATGCTTCAACGGAATTCATTCTGATCACATCTGGGTTATAACATTTGTATAATTATTAATGCTCATTAGTCTGGTAGGGGACATTGTATTGCTTCAGCGATACGTGAGCTCTTGTCCAAAATAGGTTTCGGCTCATATTGAGCAGAGGTGTAGGGAAAAAATGGCCAAATTTTTGGAAAATCTTCTTCTAATGAACCACCAGTAGCAGAGACTTGATATGTGGTATACAGAGTCCTTTTGAGGTTTAGAATCAAGTTTGTTCAAGAGAAGTTTGTCGGGCATTATTTGCCTTCGTTATGGGAGGGGCAAAAATTTTGGCCACGCCTAAAATTTCTATTTTCAGAACTGTCAGGTCGATTTAAACCAAATTTGATATGAGATGATAATGGGTCATAAGAGTTGATTGATGCAAAAAAAATTTTTCTCATTGCCCCGTGGGACCTCGGGAGCTAAAAATAGGAAAAACCTTAAAACTGCCATATCTCCAAAACTACACGGTTCAGAGAATTCTTATTTTGTATAAAGCTTACTTTTATCCAGTAGAATAGAATGGTTAAAAAAAATCCCTCTCGGTTTGATCACAAGGTACTTTTTTCAGGACTTTTGAAAAAGTGCTAAGTCAGCACTTTTTAATACTGTAGGCAATGGGAAAAAGATTAAAAAAATCTTCTTCTCATAATTGGGCTCAGTATAGGAGCCCGATTTCGAACTTAGTGCATTTCAGACAAATTTCTTAAAAAATCTTCTTCTCCAGATCCAGCAGGCAAAATCTTTTGATATTTAGTATGCAACATTGTGGGGTGGATCTGATTCACGTTTGTTCAAATCGGCTCCCTGAATTCATATTTGGGCTCACTATAGAAGCCCGAATTTGAACTTAGTGCATTTCAGGCCAATTTCTTCAAAAATATTCTTCTCCAGATCGAGCAAACAGAATTTTTTGATATTTGGTGTGCAACATTGTGGGGTGGATCTGATTCAAGTTTGTTCAAATTGGCCCCCTGGGTTTATATTTGGGCTCAGTATAGAAGCTCGAATTCGGACTTAGTGCATTTCAGGCAAATTTCTTCAAAAATCTTCTTCTCCAGATCCAGCAGGCAGAATCTTTTGATATTTGGTATACAACATTGTGGGGTGGATATGATTCAAGTTTGTTCAAATCGGCTCCCTGGATTCATATTTGGGCTCACTATAGAAGCCTGAATTTGAACTTAATGCATTTCAGGCAAATTTCTTAAAAATTCTTCTCCAGATCCAGCAGGCAGAATCTTTTGATATTTGGTATGCAACATTGTGAGGTGGATCTGATTCAAGTTTGTTCAAATTGGCCCCCTGGGTTTATATTTGGGCTCAGTATAGAAGCTCGAATTCGAACTTAGTGCATTTCAGGCAAATTTCTTCAAAAATCTTCTCCAGATCCAGCATGCAGAATCTTTTGATATTTGGTATGCAACATTGTGGGGTGGATCTGATTCGAGTTTGTTCAAATTGGCCCCCTGGATTCATATTTGGGCTCACTATAGAAGCCTGAATTCGAACTCCGTGCATTTCCGGCAAATTTCTTAAAAAATCTTCTTCTCCAGATCCAGCAGGCGGAATCTTTTGATATTTGGTATGTAGCATTATGGGGTGGATCTGATTCAAGTTTGTTCAAATCGGCCCCCTGGATTCATATTTGGGGTCACTATAGAAGCCGGAATTCGAACTTAGAGCATTTCAGGCAAATTTCTTAAAAAATCTTCTTCTCCATATTCAGCAGGCAGAATCTTTTGATATTTGGTATGCAACATTGTGGGGTGGATCTGATTCAAGTTTGTTCAAATCGGCTCCCTAGATTCATATTTGGGCTCACTTTAGAAGCTCGAATTCGAACTTAATGCATTTCAGGCAAATTTCTTTGAAAATCTTCTTCTCAAGATCCTGCAGGCTGAATCTTTTGATATTGGGTATGCACCATGCTTAGGGGGGTGAGATTCAAGTATGTTCAAGCCAAGTCCCTGGGTTCATATTTGGGCTCACTGTGGTAGCCCGAATTATAACTTAGTTCAAAGTGAGGAATTTTCTTTAAAAATCTTCTTCAGATCCAGCAGTTGGAATGTTTTGATATTTGATATGCAGCATCTTTAGGGGGGTGAGATTCAAATTTGTTCAAGCCATGTCCCTAGGTCCATATTGGGACTCACTGTGGGAGCTTGAGTTGTAACTTAGTTCAAAATGAGGAATTTTCTTTAAAAATCTTCTTCAGATCCAGCAGTCTGAATGTTTTGATATTTGGTGTGCAGCATCCTTAGGGGGGGTGGGGGTGGGGGGGGGGGGGTGGGTGTGAGATTCAAATTTGTTAAAGCCAAGTCCCTGGGTTCATATATGGGCTCCCTGTGGAATATTCTTTAAAAATCTTCTTTTTTTTTTTAGATCCACTGGTCAGAATCTTTGGATATTTGGTATAAGCTTTTCTTAGGAGGAGCAGATGCAACTTGTTGAAATCAATTCTCTGGGTTGATATTTAGGCTACCATGTCAGGTGAGCGCCCTCAGGCCTCTTGGGGCCTCTTGTTTTTATTAATGGAGTTCATTGTAACTTGGTAGGATAACTCAGTATGATATCTAGATGAGACTATCCTATTTTGGTCACGATTGGTCTACTTTATCTGCAAGACTGGCACATGAACTAGCTAGATTCGTTTAGCAAAGTCTAGGAGTCATATTTATGACAGGATTTCATTGTAACTTGTTAGGATGACTCGTTTTGGAATGATATTTACTGTAACATGGTAACTTTGGTTGACAAACGTTAACTGTGAGGGCCACATCAACCCAGGCCTCAGTTCTTTAGTACAGTCTACACCTCAAATTATTCTTATTGAAAACATAGCATGTAGGGAACAGAAATAAACATATTCTCAATTATAACAATTTTTGTCTTATTTCATAATTATTTCATAAACTTGAACATTATCCTTTTAATCAAACACTACACCCAGTCAAGTTAAGATACATTGTCATTGACACTTGCATTAGTTGAGATTTTTCTGTGAAATATGAGTGGAATTTAAGAGTGGTATTTAGTGGAATATGAGGAATATTCTTCAAAATTCTTCTTCAGATCAAACAGTCAGAATTTTTTTTTATATTTAGTGTGCAGCATCCTTGTAGGCTCCAGATTCAAGTTTAATTGAATTAAGTTCCTAGGCTCATATTTGGATTTCCTGTGGAGCCTGGATTTTAGCTCAATATGAGGAATATTCTTCAAAGATAAGTCCCTAGGTTCATATTGGGTTCCCTTTTGGGAACACACATTTTAACAATATGAGGAAAATTCTTCTAAAATCTTCTTCAGAGCCACCGGCCAGAATCTGAGACAGTTTTAACCAGGTAGTTATCTTCCCTTTCACTTTGAAGATTTTAATTTATAGATTTTCAGATGAGAATTTTTGTGAATTTTAATTAAGTGGAATATGAGAAATATTCTTTAAAAATTTTCTTCAGATCCAACATATTTTTTCTTTTTTTTTTGCTATACATCATCCTTATGCGGGGGGGGGGGGGGGGGGGGGGGGGGGCAGATTCAGGTTTGTTTGAATCAAGTCCCTGGGTTCATATTTGAACTCCCTTTGGGGCCTGAATTTTAACTTGATACAAAATGAGGAATAGTCTTCAAATCGACCAGACAGAATTGTTGGATATTTGATAAGAAAACAAATTTTCAAACAAATATTCTGTTTTCTTTAATAATTCTCTCAGTGAGCTCTGTCAAACAAGATACAATTGGTTAAATTTATAGTTAAACAAGAGATAATCAGAGTGATTTGATAAAATATTGTTGCACAACCAGTGTGATAGGTGTTAAACATCTTGGAAATTTAGAAATTCCTTGTCAGTGATTGTCCATGATTTGGAAAATCCTTGCATATTGGAGCATTGCTTGAAAACCTTAGAAAACTTTAATTGTGTGACAACAGACAATCGGAGGAGATTCAATTCTGCAATATTCTGCTTGCCTCACAGTGAGTTGAATATTGCTGGAATGGATTTTTTCTGCCAAATAGAATGTCTCCCAAATAAAGCATCAGCCTAATAGAATGAAAATCATGCATTAGATTGTGCTTTTACATTAAGTCTCTGCACAGTGAGGTTCCGCACTACACTTTCACACTATTGCATAATGGTAAAATTCTAAACTCAGTGCATATGTTAAAACTAATGCCATGTAAATTGGAGATGTTGTTTTAGTATCAGATATATGGTTACATTAGGCTATTTGTTGGGCAGCAGAATTTGAAGTTTTGGTTACATTTTAGAAATAGGGTATGCTACAATCCAGGGATATGTAAGTGGAGGTTAGTGTTCTACCGATGATCAGCACTGGCCACCACAATTGGCCGATTGTGGGGAATCAAATGACAATGGCAATGGCTCCTAGAACATTGGTTCAAGTGATTGTTGCCAAGCATTTTGTGATGATTCATTAACCGCATTTTATTATCTTCTGCAATTGTTCAATTGTTAATGTAAAATGACATCAATGATGCCATTCAATAAAGTTGAAAAACAACCACAATGTGTATTCTTATCTTTCTAGTCGCCCCTTTACGGGATATACAAGTTAAACGACATGTAAAGCTTACAATTGAGCGTACTTGCTGCAATCGCCAGTTCATACCGGAAAAGTGAAGGTTGCACTCTATTTACTCAGGTCACAGTATTACCAGTCACACGTACTTGGGCGGTACTCGTGGCTCTGAGAGCCACGTTTACCACCCAAGTGTGTGCGACTGGTAATTTTACTGCGACCTGAGTCAACAAAGTTTAACACTAAAAAATGTTCAGTTTAATGTAGTTCTTTCGAGACTATATTATTGTATTACAGTCAGAATCGGCATCAAAATCGGCCGATTCTGAGCTCAAATAACCGGTAATCAATTAGCGGCCATTTGGGGTAATCGGTTGAACACTAGTGGGGGCAGTGGGAAAATTTTGCATATCAAACCCATGTGTGGCTGAAAGTGACTGGTTTTGGCATTTTTTCAGGCAGTTTTCCAGATTGGAGCCTTGCAGTTGACAGACAGTAAATTATTTCACCTACATTCAGATTGTTTATTTCTACTCTGTCAGATTGTCAAATGTTTTTAGTGGACGTGGACATATAGAATATACCCATAGTAGCTTGGTGTACCAAATGTTCACCACGAATGGTGAATAGTTGTTAACCGTGAGTCTTTGGCTCAAGGTTAACACCACTTCACCACAAGTGGTGAACATTTGGTACACCAAGCTACTTTGAGTGTAATTTATTTATACCATTATTATTAAGAGTCGCTATTATTTTTTCTCAATTTTACTAAACAGCAGAGGTACATACGTGCAAATCTGTTTTTGTTTACAGGGGCATCGGTGGGCAGTAGTTCCACTGTCAGTTTTATCGCTGAAACGAATTGGAAAAAGAAACTGAGCCTTTTTCGTTTTAATAACATACTATTTCGAGTTATGGAGACATGAGACAATGCATGTTAAGTTTTAGCATCTTATGAGATAAGCCCATTTAAAAATGTAATAAATAATTGCCACTTTCATTGCACTCTTCGCAAGGCGACATGCGGTAAATTTAGAGAAGTTTGCATTCAGATCGACATCACCAAAGGTCAGTTTGGATGTAGTTCTACTGCAGGTGTAAATTTTTTCTACTGAAATCCCATTGCTGGAGTGTTCACCACGGTTGGTGTGTAAAGTTCAAATTTATGTCACAGGCTTTTCATATATGGTAGAACAGGTAATTTGGTCCTCGGTTCGAATCCCACCTGCGGCAACCGCATTGTGTCCTTGGGCAAGACACTTCACCCCCATTGCCCACGTGGGGGCACGGTGACGTTGTGTACTAAGGCGTACTGCACATCGATGGTACACCTGTCTTCAACCAATGCTAACCCTGCTTGTGTGGAGTTGGTATGTTGGGGAGCTGACAGTTGCTCGCCGTTGCTCGGTGGTTCTCTCCGAGTACTCCGGCTTCCTCCACCCGTAAAACTGTCACGGTCATGGTTAGCCATTGTGCAGAAATATGTGACCTTAAAAACACCAATAAATAACAATAAATGAACAGGTAATCATGGTATAAAATGTAATTCATGTTATCTAGGTCAGATGACTCAGTTAAAGAATATTTGCATTGACATTCCTCAGCAAGGGTAAATGTAGAGAATACCCTTTTCGTTATTATTATTTCCAAATGTCTCAGATTTTTATTGATGTAACTTTTAATATTTGCATGTTTTTTTTAATCAGAGTAAAGCAGAGCAAGTCATGATATTGATTATATTTTTACAATCTCTTTGTAAAATTGTTTCATATCATAAGAAAATTGAAAAAGGAAAAAATTCTTTATACCTGGTTCAAGGACCTGAATATTTCATTTCCTTATTATCAGAAAGATGTGGTTTAGCATTGATTTTTAGTCTGGTATGAGGTGAATTCTTAAAATGTCATCACTAACTACAAAATAAGTGCAACAAGAACCAATACAGCAGGCCATCAGATGTGTCCGTGGAACACTAATATCCCCAGTTTTTGTCTTCTAAGTCGGAAAAGGACCATAACTCTACCAAAAAATATCGGACCAAGCCCAGTATCAATACCAACCTGTATTATGTGTTTAGAAACCCATGTATAAAATTTGGTTTCATTTCGTTCAGTCAAACTAAAGTTATTGTTTGGAAACCATATTTGGAACGGACATATGTACAGATGGACCGACAAGGGTGGCGCATAATGCCCCTTCTTCGAATTAGCAAGGGCATAAAAATTAATAATACATAGATTAATAAATAAATAAGTAAATGAATCCATTGCCTATGGTGTAGATTCAATCATCTGGAATCTTTGGTCAGAAAAGCGAACCTACGGTTCGCTTTTCCAACCAACTGAAATATTTCAGATGATTGAAACTAATAGAAACAAAAAGAGTTGTGGGAAGTCCATCAAAAATGTGGAATACTCCAGTGATGGAAATAAATATTTTCAGAAATGCAACACATTGAACTTTTCTTTCATAAGTTTTCCTGATAGAAGGAGAGTTCAAGGGGTGAAAAGATTATGAAAATATTTTTGTGACTCCAAAACACCCCAAAAAGCATCAAATTAAATTTATAAGCTTTGCAGCACCCTTACCTAGAAAGTACTTGAAAGTGCTTGAAGTTTCAAATTGAAAATACCAGGCCCTTGTATATGTAATTCATAGTTTTGTCAACAGTGAATCACCTAGTAGATCAGATGGCTAATACCCTTTCTTCAATCCCAAATGAGTCACACTAGTGGGAGGAAATGTATCTACAATGGGTTTTGGGTGTGGCATGGGGAAATCTCACCCTCAGGACAAGATATCTGTGCCAGATGCTCAAAATGCGTCAGGTCTGGCTAAAATGTCTTGCCTCTCTCTGCCTCTCCAGGAGAGTTTTCCAAGGATCTGTGTCAGAGTCTGGTTTTATCATAATTTGATTTGGCGTTTGACCAGTCTGCTGCTTAATCTAATGTCAGCTGACTGAGAAATATTATCTTCATTATATGTTCCTACCTTTTATTTTATATTATTACGCCAGCAGGATAGATTAACGAGCGGTCATAACTATTAACCAAGGATTGACGAGTACACTGACATTATTAGTCAACAGTGACCTCATATTAATTCACTATTCCAATGCTGGCACTCTCTAATAATTTGTATTAAAACAAATTTTGAATAACAAACTCAGACCACCAAAAATATACAAGCCCTCAACCAGTTAATTGGCACGGTCCACAATTTTGTTTTATTGCAAAAATCGCAATCTGAATTTAGCATATCAGCACTTTTGAAAGTTTGTTTTCAGTTCAGTTCATCAGAAAGTAGGCAGGATTATAAATGCGGACAAAAATGTCCGACATAAAAAATCAGTACTTTAAGATGTTGGAGTACTCCCCTTACATTGCATCACTACTCTATCTGCATTTAAAAACACATGAATGCTGATAGGAAAGTTTAATGAAAACATGAAAAGGTTTGCAAACACTTCAACACGGTGTCACATGTGGCTCTGCTAAAGCCTCGTCTAATAATATTCTCACTTCACCTCATGTGACATCATATACGCCAACTAAACGTCCCAAAACTTATATTATTATGTCAGCTCTTGGGATCAACCAATCAGCGTGGATAAATGGTGGCGGCCTATGAAGCCATATCAGATTGATGATGACGTCATTGGTGACCCCATATGAAATCAGTATTAGGTGTTTGTCCACCATATTGTTTTTAGAAATAAAATACAAACGCCTTGTCTAAAAATAGCTGTTGTGCAGTAAACATTCTGAATCATCCGGTGAACGTGATTAAAGCTTCATTAAACTCACATGAACAAAGAGAAATAATCTGTTTATAATATGTGTCCCAAATTGAGAAACTTATTACGATCGATAACCCATCCAATAGCCGTATCAGGTCAAGGATGATGTCATCAGTGACCCCCATATGAAGTCAATATATAGTGTGTGTCACCATTTTGTTGTGAGAATTCCAGATGCAAACAAACCCAACGAGAAAATAAATTACAGGGCTGATTAATTAAAGGGACATACTGGATTTTGTCTGCTGACATAATAAATACATTACGGGATGTTTAGTGGTCGGATATGGTGTCATGTGAGTTGAAGTGAGATCACTATTAGGTTCGGCTAATGCCTCGCCTAATATTGATCTCACTTCGCCTCACATGACACCATGTCCAACTATTAAGCATCCTGTAACTTATAATATTAGGTTTCTGACATATTATCTTGTTTTGGAGTCAGCTCTGTCATTTTGCTTTTTGGAGAAAAGTGTCCCACCTCACATTTTTAAAGTACAATTTTTTTCAAAAATTGTTTTACCAAACATGAAAGAAGATGATAAAGTGGAGCCCACTTAATTGGATATCTCTCAACTGGGGCATTTACAAGAGCTTATTTCCCCCAATAGAAGTGAAAACATCTAGAGAAAATACAAATCCATATTGAGGGTAGCCACCACACTTGCGAGTATTGACAAGCAACTGTCAGTTCCTCAACATTCTAACTCTGTTCAAGCTCTGCTCAAGCAGGGTTACAGCGGTTGAAGACGTGCACCATCGACGAGCAGTACACCTTAGTATGCAGCATCATCGTGTCCCCATGCAGGTAACCGGGATAAAGTGCCTTGCCCAAGGACAAAACGGTCCTCCCGGATGGGGATTCAACTCGAGACCTCTAGCATAGAAGTCCAACAGTCTACCAAATGAGCCACCACACTCCCCCAGCAGGTTAAGAGTTAAATTCGGAGCTCCATGAGCTCTGTAAAACAAGTCTGAATTGTTGAATTGCTTGAAAGTTCGCTATTTTGTTGCAAGTTTACAATGGATTAAAAAAAATCTTCCCAATTTTGCCATTTTGCCCTGTCAGATGCATGGCAAGATGAAAAACCTTCACCTAATGTTATTGGAAGACAACAGTTGAAAAACAAATTCTCAAGGAACTGAAAATTTTGCATTTTTGACCTCAAAAACATAGCTTATGACCCCCTCATTTGAATGATCTCTGAGCTATCTTTTTGACACAAAGTTGAACAATCTTAATAAAATGTAAGTGGAGATTTTTGTGAATTGTGCTGGTGGGAAAGGCTGTTATTTACAAATGAAACAAAATACTGCACTTTCATTGGCTGAGAGGTAAAGTGTAACTTGCAATCCACAGTGGCTTTTTTTTTCACTGTAGTTAAACACTGTGTAAAAACAAGAATACACGATAGCAGTCTATATGGCTAAAAAAAGTACCCATTTTTAATTATTAATTTATACCTTCTGCTCGGATGGAGAAACTGACATTAAAGTTCAATTGGAACATGAATAATGTTTTATAATTTCAGGAAGTGCGGGCATATTATGCACCGTCCAACGGTGTCCTCTGGTTATTAACTCCTACCTTTTGCTCGATTATGTTAGAACAGAAATAAAAATACAGGAAATTTAATGTTTATGTGCAATAAAATATTACAGATATGAATGTGGCTCATTGAGCCAGTTCCAATGACATCCATGTTTGTCTGGTTTTATTAAGAAATTTACAATGTGCAAATTTTCTGTCAGTTTTTGCCTACAGTGCAGGTAAAAATATTAAGTACACCAAAATTCTTGGAAATACATCTGTTATCCTTGTGTTTTCCAGGGTGTATGGGAGTTTACACCGGTCTCAGGTGTATGAGTTTCCAAACCGTGTAAATTCTCATACACCCCGGAAAACACAAGGATAACTAATATTACGTTTAACAGTTAATTATTGGCTGATTATTGAGTTTGTGGGTTTGAAAATTTTCCTCCAAACTGAAATAGGTTAAACCATTTCTGGTTCTCAGAATAAATACCTTATCATGACTGATACATTGTCCAGTTTATACATCTTGAAAGTACACTGTGGGGTCTCACCTAATGTACTTCTTCCTTGCTCTTGTCATGAAAAGTAATTACCTGAAACTGTTGGTATTGTTTCCATTAATAGAATGGAAATTTATTGTCACATATTTTAGTTTTACATTTTACCTTAATTACAGTCTCATGCATTGTACATCATTCAATTTACTTTTGAGCTGCCTTCCATCATTTATTTTATGTTGGCTGCATTTAATTGCTTTTGGGTTGATGAAGACATTGTATTTGTGAAATCACTGTGCAGTCATAATTAGTAACAAATGGGATATTGGAATGAAGCCATTGAGCTACTACTTGGATAATATTAATTTGACTTCTTTCTCTTCAACACTCCTCAATTTTCCTTTTGACAAAGCTTTCAGTAAATCATTGGCTGGTGAAAACCTGTCATATCATGTAAATTGACTTTACATATTTAACCTATAATAATTTCAGTGCTGTGACCCCATGGAAAGGAGTAGAGCCGTGTTTATTTACTATGGTAGACAGCTCTCAGCGACAGAGCCACAAAGGGTGGGGAGAGGAACTGATCGTCCCACTTTTCTTAAAAAGTTTAAATCCATAAAACTGGTGTATGTACCATCACTCTGATCATTCTTGTGTCATTTTGCTGAAGTTACTCCTTCACTTTTTTCGATACTTCAACTTTCATAAATCCTAATTATATAAGCCATTCACTAAATTGGACTTGATACTTTTGTTGTGGACAGCATGTCACAATTTTTACACAGAACGACACATGCGTGTGAATGGGATAATCGATATGGCATGAGTGCCAGCATGGAAGGATAAAATGAGAGGCTGCAGGCCTCAAGTATCCTTCGGCGATCGCACAAGTGCCATATCGATTAAGCCATCTACTCGCATGTGTCATTCTGTGTTTATTACATGTCTTCACGTCTATAAAAGCAATTATTACAAGGACACTCATCAATTCATTTGACAACTTGTCCTATGTATGCCAGTAGGCACGTAGAAAGCTTTGGAACTTGGGGATGAACTATCAACAGAATGAACTATTTTTAGCTATCGCTAGCAATTCAAACTAATTGCGGTGCCCGATTTGTAGAAAATTGCAGTGAAATTTTGCTTCTATTTAGAAATAGTCTGCCAACGATTTCCGTTCAGCACTTCAGTGTGGAACGATTTTCATTTTCCGCATGGTTTAGTTAGTGTTGCTGTTCATGGAGATTTCAGAGAACAGGTGTGGAATAAAACTACAGATGCTGGAAATTTTAACCACTTACATAATGTTACAGACTTTTATTTATTATGTCTCCCCTTCACCAAAGGGAAACATATTGTTTTACCCTGAATTCTTCTCCTTCTCATTGTTGTTGTTGTTCTTCTCTTCTTTTCATACAACCGTGTCTGGGCCAGAACTTTTTTATCTTTTGACCTAGGCTTATGATATGATGATATGTAGCATGTGGGCGTATCACCTTGAAACGATGTGTCGCGTACCATCATCGCCCACATATGACATTGACCTTTGACCTCAAGGTCAAATTACTGATTTTTTGGCAAGTAATCTTGTCTAGGCCAGAACTTATTTACCTTTTCACCTCAGCTTATGATATTTGGCATGTGGGTGTATCACCATGAGACAATGTGTCGCGTCCATCATCACCCACATATGACCTTGATCTTTGACCTCAAGGTCAAATTACTGATTTTTTGACAAGTAAGCTTGTCTGGGCCAGAACTTATTTACTTTTCACCTCAGCTTATGATATTTCGCATGTGAATGTAACACCATGAGACGATGTGTCATGTGCCATCATGACCCACATGTGATATTGACCTTTGACCTCAAGGTCAAATTACTGATTTTTTGGCAAGTAAGCTTGTCCGGGCAAGAACTTATTTACCTTTTCACCTTGGCTTATGATATTAGACATGTGTATGCATCACCATGAGACGATGTGTCGCGTACTATCATAACCCACATATGGCCTTGAGCTTTGACCTCAAGATCAAATTACTGGGTTTTTTTTATCTTTTCACCTAGGCTTATGATATTTGACATGTGGGTGTATCAATATAAGACAACATTGTATCATGTACTGTTGTGATGACAGATGACCTTGATCTTTGACATCAAGGTCAAATTATTGAATTCTTCAGCTAGGTTTATGATATTTGGCATATGAATGCAACAGCCAGGCTGATGTGTCACTTTCTATCTTGAACTTCCATGATCTTGACATTTGACCTTTCATTTGATCTTTGTTAGTCATAAGTTGGAAGCATGGAACTAAGCAAAGGGGAGACATGTGTTTTAGTTCACTAAAACAGTTCCCTCTAGTTAGATAAATGAATTGCCCATTATCAAGCTCAGCAGATATGGCTATAAACTCTGCTGATATGGCTTCAAATTCAGCTGACATGCTGCCGATTTCATCTGATATGAACCAAACTAGAGGTTTCTCCCTTGATGCTTTACTAGGCACAACAAATTTGTTTTCATCTAAATCATTCACAGTTATTCATCGAATGCAATTGAGAAAATTGTTATTACCAGGCATGATAGAGTGGCTTTTTGTACAATGAGGTATTAATGATGACAATAAATAATGATTAGATGGATGAGGAGAAGAAAGAAGAGAGTTGTACAGGAAATTCAATGCAAACTGAGATTCAGGGTCGCAAGCAGTGGAGAAGCCAACACATTCGGATAGCTGAACTAGAAGAGGAAACTTCAAACATTATGAAAAGAATGAAAAACAATAACACTGTCAGAAACTGTAACCGGTCTGAGGACATTTTATTATTTATTTTGGTTTAATAAATAAATAGGTTATTACTTGGTCAGTTTCATATAAGCTGAGATGTCAGCCCTTTGTAACTTCACACGGCGGTCTCAGACTGATATGAAGTTACCTCAGATTGATATTATATCTCAGCCGATACGAAACTAAACAACTTATAACTGCTAAATCTGGCCAGTGCAGTCCAGAAAAATCAACAGCCGAGACTTGACTAGAAACCACTGCCAGGGTACTGTAACTTCCATCAGCAAGACCACCAAAAAGCTGCATGTAGGAACATGCGTTCTACATGTACATGTAAAACAAGAAACTCAATAAAATTGGAACTAGATTATAATAAGACAGAACACAACAAGGGTGGAGTACAAGGTATGAGAATCAACAATCTGAGTTGAAGAATTTCAAGTGCTTCACGAGCAACATAGGAACGAGAGAAATATAGGAAAAACTCCCAACAGCAGTGTTCTGTATTTTTAGCCCACCTCTGCCAAATTTGTTGATATATCCTCAAATTTTCTTGGCTAAGAATGTCATGTGCACATTGGCGGTAAATACCGTACACGGTGGGTCTCACTTTAATACACATTAAGTAGCTGCCATTACTATTTTGATGCATTTTCAGAATTTGACTTAAAACAAATTAAGAGAATTTGAGTACCCAAAATATTTTCAGGGTACCATATTCATTGATTTAATACATTAAATATTTAAAAAATGGACAGAAAATATTATTTGTAGTCCCAAAAGTTCTTGGTTGTTTTTACAACTCTATGGATTTTTAGCTTAACTTGACAAAGTCAAGATAAGCTATTGCCATCACACATGCGGAAGTCTGTTAGTCTGTGTGTCTGTTCACATTTTCCTTTAGCACAGCTAGGCTACACCCTGTAGTTATTATCTGTTCGTCACGAAATTTCATGTGCAGGTTTGAGGTCATGTCTAGATGAGAACGTCCCCTTTTGGTTGCGAGCGGTCAACTGTGGTGGCAGCCCGAGCCCAAAACCCGAAAACCATTAGCACAGTCTACAGGTCGTATTTATGAAGGAATTTCATTGTAACTTGGTAAGATGCCTCTGTATAATATCTAGATGAGAACGTCCCCTTTTGTTCATGATCTGTCAACCGTGACGGCTGCCCAGCCTGAAACCCAAAAACTTTTAGCACAGTCTACAGGTCATATTTAATATGGAAGGATTTCATTTTAATTTGGTAGGATGATTCCGGATGATGTCTAGATGAGAACTTCCCCATTTGACCGCGATCTGTCAACTGTGATGACTGGCTGAGCCCAAAACCCTAAGCACAGTCTACAGGTCGTATTTATGGCGGGATTTCATTGTAACTTGGTAGATTGACTCCATATAATGTCTAGATAAGAACATCCCCTTTTGGTAGCGATTGGTCAACTGTGATGGCTGCAGGGGCCCAAAGCCCAAAAACCTTTAGCACAGTCTATAGGTCATATTTATGAAGGGATTTCATTGTAACTTGGTAGGATGACTCCAGATAATGTCTAGATGAGAACGTCCCCTTTCGGTCGCGATCCTTCAGCCGTGACAGCTGCC
Organism: Pictodentalium vernedei; assembly: GCA_031216915.1. NCBI lineage: Eukaryota > Metazoa > Mollusca > Scaphopoda > Dentaliida > Dentaliidae > Pictodentalium > Pictodentalium vernedei. The sequence continues at coordinate 250,528,140 of CM062295.1, forward strand.
CGAGCCGAAAACTTTAGAACAGTCTACAGGTCGTATTTATGGAGGGATTTCAATGTAACTTTGTAAGTTGATTCCATGTAATGTCTAGATAATAACGTCCCCCTTTTGGTCGTGATTGGTCGACTGTGATGGCTACAGGGGCCCAAAGCCCGAAAACCTTTTGTACAGTCTACAGGTCATATTTATGAAGGGATTTCATTTTAACTTGGTAGGATGACTCCAGATAATGCCTAGATGAGAACGTCCCCTTTTGGTCACGATCATTCAACCATGACGGCTGCCCAAGCCCAAAAAGCTTTAGCACAGACTACAGGTCATATTTATGAAGGGATTTCATTGTAACTTGGTAGGATGACTCAGTATAATGTATAGATGAGGACATCCCTTTTTGGTTGCGATCAGTCAACCGTGATGGCTACAGGGGCCCGAAGCACAAAAACCTTTAGCACAGTCTACAGGCTGTATTTATGAAGGGATTTCATTGTAACTTGATAGGATGACTCATTTTGGAATAATTTCACTGTAAATTGGTAACTTTCATTGATGTACATTAACTGTGAGGACCACATACATAAACTGTGAGGGCCACATTAACCCACCCCTTTAGTATAGTCTACACCTCACATTATTTTTTATTGAAAACATAGCATACAGGGAACAGAAATTAACATATTCCCAATTATCACAATTCTTGTCTTATTTCATAATCCTTTCATAAACATTGAACATTATCCTTTTCATCAAACATAACACACAGACAAGTTAAGCTACAGTGTCATTGACACTTTCATGTATGCTGAAGGCAAGATTGAAGCAAACATTTTCTTTACAGTTTATACGCAGCGATACGTTTTATTTTGTAACAAATATCGCTCTTCAGACAGCGATGATTGTTTACTGTCATCATGGATACATACTGGTGCAAGTTACTGTCGGTGATTCTGCTGAAGCACATCGGTGGGATAAATTCGAATCATAGTCAGCAAGTGACCGAGTACAGTATGGTACCTGGTTTATAGGTTTTATACCAGGTAAGGCGAAGCCGAGCCTGGTATAAAACCTACATACCAGGGACCTTCCCGTACCCGGTCACTTGTTGCCTATGTAACTAATAATACCACTGTTGAACTTGAATTAAGCCAATATTTTTAAAGAAAATAGCACATTTGGCAGTTTGTTAACTTTCTTGCTTTCTCTGTGGGTGTTATAGGTCCCTATTATAATATCAAAATTGACATGTCTTTTGTTAGTAATTATAAGCTATTAATATTTTCCAAAATTATTTTGATTTGCAGAAGGCAGAGCTTTTGTTGGGCTGATAGCTTATTTGCACTGACTGACCTTTGAATGTACCTCTCAACATGTTTACAGATACTATTACACACAATCTATTTATAGCTCACTGATTGTTTATTGGGGTCACACTTGTTTACTTGAAATAAGACAGAATCATCTAGAAACTTAATGAGTGATTTAATTAAACAAATCAGCAACTGGTAGAATAAAACAGCATTGGAGAAATTTCTCATTTTGGAATTTTCTATTTGAAGACTATGCATCTGGAACTTAATAAAGCACCTCCTGAAATGTTTCATGACAGTGAAGTTGCTGTTACTGATTATTATGTTTTGATGATTGCTATGTCTTGCAGTACATTTTATCTAGTGAAACATGATGTTTCTGGTTGATAGTGTACTCCTCGTCCACATGAAGCATGCTACCCATGAATGTCACAAAAACACTATCATCCACATGCAATATATGAAACAAGAAAATTTGTCACTTCTTTTATGATAAATGTTGACATGGCAAGGAGGAGACTGTCAGAGGCACTAAATGGCAAATCGTTGGCATGCATACAACAGGCATGTCATTCAAAGCTGTTGGAAGGCAGCTTGACTATAGTCATTCTGTCAGCAGCAGACTTGTCCAAAAACACCAACAAAGCAATGTTCTTAAGGACCGACCAAGGCCTGGACAACCCCAAAATACCTCTCCTCGGGAAGATTGAACTCTGGCATGCCTCATTAGCCGTGAAGCCTTTGATTCAAGTGGGGTTTTGAAATGCCTTTGACTCCCTAACAGGCATTTGTGCAACAGAACTGTCTGAAACTGTCCAAAAGCACTGGGTATGAGGTACAGAAGGGTCATCAAGTGTCCAGCTCTCTCCGATCAGCATCTAAGGTGACGTTTTCCAATGGCACAACAACATTTGAATCCCAGGACGTGGAGGAGAGTCCATTGGTCAGACGAGAGTAGGTTCCTACTTCATGCCCTAGATGGTCGCATGAGAGTGTGGAGGCATAGAAATACTGCTTATGTGCCCAGGAACATCAGACCTACTGTCCCTTATGGTGGAGAATCAGTAATGATCTGGGGGTGCCTTTCTTGATTGTAAACTTGATATGGTGACTGTATGTGGGAATCTCAGTGGTCATCAGTACATCCAGAACATTCTCAATTCAGTTGTCGAGCCTTATTCTGGCAACCACCCGTTGGCTACTCGCCCTGTATTCATAGACGACAATGCAATCCACATCATTTCAAGCCTGTGAGAGCATTCCTTCAGAACAACGCTATTACAACACTACCTTGGCCTGCAATGAACCCTGATTTGAATCTCTTAGAACACATCTGGGACTTTCTTGGACATTGTGTGCAAGCAATGGATCTGCCTGTACAGAATTTGGCTGATTTGGAAGCTACACTGCATGAGGAGTGGCAGCAGTTGCCTCTGGACTGTATCAGAAGGCTCGCTGGTAGCATTACTAGGAGGGCTCAGGCTGTCATCCGGGCACATGGTGGATACACTCACTACTGACTTCAGACACTGCTTTTGTGTTCAGGTGAGATCACAAGTTACATTTTTTGTCAGTAATTACTGACATTGTTTTATCATGGACCGTTCCAACACCATACTATATATAATTTTAGTAGGCTTTCACCAAATTTTTGAAAATCATTTATTTATTGAAAAGCTTTCTTGAAAAGCTTTTCAATAAATGATAAGACAAAATTTTGACAAGATTTACATGAGCAATTAAATGTTCAAACAACATGCACTTTTTGCCCCAAGCATAGTGTCTGCTCTGTAGACAGAATATAAACTATGCACAGCCAGGTTTCTCTGAGTATTGTACACCATACTATTGGAATGTAATCCTTGTATCAGTTACTGAGTAGAGGATGGCATTCACATAACATTTGGTACCTGACAACTTGACGGGCACCCCATAGTCAGATTCAGAGGGAGTTGGCACACCTCTCATGCACCCATCCTATTTTTTGTAATTCATTTTTTATCCCCCTACAAGGGAGTGAAATAGCAAAGAACTCCGTCTGTCCATCCATCCATCTGTCTGTCCTGAACAATGGTTAACAGATTTCAATTCTTTTCAGTAATATCTCTCAATAGCAATAATGGCCAACAATATCCGATGAAAATTATGTGAGTTATTGCACTTTGTTGTTTTTGCCTTTTGTTAAAAAGTATTGTGTAATGTTTGTTAATGGAATAACTTAAACATTAGTAACCGAATTTCTTCTTTTTTGGGGTGAGGTTTATATCTCTTTAGGAACAATGTCTACCTCAAGTTTGATGACCACCATTATCTGATGAAAATTGTCAGAGTTAGTGCCCTTTGTTAAATAAAAATATCATGTAATGCTTGTTTATGGCATAACTTTAACAATGGTAGCTGTATTTCAATTCTTTTTCGTGTATGTCTCTATAGCAACAATGTCTACATCAAGTTCAGAAACCACCACTATCTGATGAAAATTATGGGAGTTATTGTACTTTGTTAAAAAAATATAATTTTATGCTTGTTTATGGCATAACTTGAACAATAGTAAGCAGATTTCAGTTCTTTTTAGCATATGTCTCTATAGCAACAATATCTATGTCAAGTTCAGTAACAACTGCTATCTGATAAAAATTATGGGTGTGTCAGATTTTCTGTGATAAAACATCATCTGCGTAAATTTTTATGGGGCCTGATTGTGATTGGTTTCAGATATTTGTTTGCGAGGGGATTGGAATTGCTTTGCGATGCTTTTCTTGTTTTACAAGCACCAATACATGGGCATCTACTACCTTTGATAGTGGATGTCCAAGTGTTATCACTGATAATACCATACCACATGCATGCAGCTATAGTCCTAGTTCCTACGTAAGTCTCATGGGAGCCGATATAAATTGGCTTCTTTTCTACAAAATTTGAATGCTGGAATATTTGGGTTGGAAAACATTGTGGTTATGTGCAAAGAAATCACACTGACCTTCTATGTTCCAACAATATCTCATGATATCCCTGACCCCACTGACAAGTGTGGGATACCCTTCTCATGTTCATCCCTAACTTATCACTAGGATCGTCGAGGGATGCTCCACGTCATGACACACAATTGAAATGTGGTGCCCCTGCAAACTCAGAATTTTGGGTCCAACGCTGCGCCCCAACAAAGATATTTGCAGGCTTCTTAGACTGTGTCACGACTATCTTTCAGTTTGATCAAGAAAAATATGTCTGTACTCACAGTACTTTACCTTTTCATATCATCTTAAAATCCTAGTTGCTATTACAATATATTGCAGCAAATACTTAATATAAAATGAAACTTATAAATAATTAAAATTAAAAATTTAGCTAAAAATAAAATTTAAATAAGTAAATCTTGAACAAATAAAAAAAATATCACAACTTAATGTTGCAAATAAAATAAAAAAAATAAAGTTAGTATGTTTGTTCATATTTTTTCATTGGGTTTTAATGACACTTTGAACAACCAGGGTCACCTTGTATCAGACACTTTTATGGGTGGAAAAAAGCCAGAGCACCCTGAGAGAACCACCAGGCTGCGGCTAGCAAATTTCAGACTCCGAATGGGTACTAAGTCTGCACAAGCAGGGTTAGCATTAGTTGAAGGCAAGTGCACCATCGATGTGCAGTCTGCCATGTGGGCAATCAGTATTAAGTGCCTTCCGAAGGACACAATGCAGTGATCCTGGTGTGGATCAACCAATGGACCTTTCAGTTTGAAGTCCAATGCTGTATCCACTGAGCCACCATGCTCCCTATGTTTGTACATACATAGAGATATATATCCAGTCACATTCGAATAATGGTATATAATCTCCAAAATAAACATTGGTCTCCTTTCGAGAGTTGTGTGTATAAACAAGGTTTTCATAATTAGGAGTTGCTAGCTCAGAGAAACCCAGGAGGTATTAAGGTATTAAATGAGTAATTGTAAGGTGGGAATTGCTTGTATAAACAAGGTAACTCCAAGCTTGTCTCCCCCTAATACTGATCCCCCCCCCCCCCCCCCCCCCCCACACACACACACACACAACATGCTTGGGGTTCTCCCAAATAAATGAATTTTAATTTAGTTTAGTCGTGTTTACGCATAGGTGAGACTGAACCGGAACAAAACAAGACAAAATTTGTCCTGCGAAAGGTCACAGTTCAGCCTCCCAAACAAATGAATTCTAATTTAGATTGGTCACGTTATGGGGCTGTATTGGTTTTGTTTATTTGATCATCTACGGGCGTAGCGCGAATAAATTCTAATTTGGGTTAGTCGCGTTTACGCATAGGTGTGACTGAACCGGCACAAGACAAGTTGCAATTTGTCCTACTGGAAGGTAACAGTTCAGCCTCCCAAACAAATGAATTCTAATTCAGATTAGTCGCGTTATGGGCTGTATTGGTTTTGTTTATTTGATCATTTACAGGCTTGGATATTCTCCAAGTCTTGCTAGGGCGTAATACTGCCCAATTCCACTGTAGATAGAGGTTACTATGCATCAGAGCTGCAGACGGGCCTGAATTCGGTACAGTTCATGGTTGTGGGTGGCTGTGAGTGTTTTTGTAGCTGACAGAGCAATTTGTTTTAGCCTCGATTTAAACTGAGCCAGAACTTATCTATGAAGAATCTTTCCTTCGCTAGGAGTGCTCTTTCATCGTTTCATTGAAAAAATGGGAAAATTTTAAAACCTGTTTTTTTCCCTTTGTAACAGGAGTCAATGTGTTCACTCACATAAAGCTTTCTTGATTTTTCATATATAAGGTGCTTTTTGTGGCTAGAGACTCTTTTTCTTGAAAGTGATGAAGTATATTCAGAAATGGCCTTGAAAAGTCTTGAATTTTATCAGTCCTTGGCTGCAGGAACCCTCTCGTAATTTGGAGAGTCCCAACAGTTGCTCGTGTCTGCTCTGTGTTCTCCCCGGGTACTCCAGCTTCCTTCCCCCCAAAACTCTTGAAATGATGTGGCCCTGTTTGTTGAAAGTGTTGTTAAACTCCAGTAAACAAATAGACATATGTATGTAAATATGCATTTACATGCCTAGATAAATGAATAAGGATTGAAATCGCAAGTTGATAACAAACTTTCCGTCTCAATGAAGAATAATTCATTTGATCTGGTGGGTTTTTTACCCAGCAAAGGGAGCACTGTGGTTATGGCATTGAACTTCAAATCAAAAGGTCCACGGCTCAATCCCCACCAGGGTGCAGCTGTGTTGTGTCCTTCGGCAGGGTACTTAATCCTGATTGTCCATGAGGGACATGGTGGTGCTGTGGATTAAGGCGTACTGCAAGTCATTAGTGTATTTGTCTTCAACACACCAATGCTAATCCTGCTTGTCTGGAGTTAATATGTTGGGGAGTATGACGGTTGTTCTCCGTTGCTCGATGGTTCTCTCTCGGAGTCCTAGGTCTTCTTCCACCCATAAAACTGTCTGACACGAGGTGACTCTGGCTGTCGAACTTGTTAAAATCCCAATAAATAAATAAATTACCAAGCAAAAAGGCAATATCCACAAAGTGCTCACAAAACGAAAACTGTGTAAATTTTTTTTTCAATTTTGCTTTTCGAATGAAGCGCATAGTCACTTATTGGAATGAGCTGTTGAATTTAGTCATTAGGAAACTATCCAGGGTACAAGTCGATTTAATACCTGGATGTTAGTTTTAACCAACATCCAGGTATTAAATCTTCATGTACCCTGTATTCAGTCACCATGTACCCTTGATGTCCAAGATAATGATTTTGTCCCACCTCCTACTGAAGAATATTATCTGAAGATAGATTAAACAATTCTAATCAAAGTTTCCCCCTCATCAAAGTGAGCCAGTTGATGTTAAAGGTTATTATTACATGCCTGTTCTATGTAATCCCCATGAAACGGAATGGAAATCGTTGATGCACTACTTTTATATAAAAGCAAAAATTTCACTGGAGGCACACAGAACACATTGGAACTCAGGGGACAAAACAGATTCCCCTCACAAATTTGGTTGCCCATCAAATGTGTTCTTTTTGTTGATAGTTGTCAAATGAATTGCTGAGTGTCCTTCTAATAATTGTTTTTATAGACGTGAAGGCATGTATTAAACACAGAACAACACATGTGTGTGAATGGCTTAATCGATATATGTTACTTATGCCACCACAGAAGGATAAATCTCAAGGCCTGTGGCCTTTTGTTCTATTCTTCCATGCTGGCTCTCATGCCATATAGATTAACCCATTTACACGCGTGTATCGTTCTGTCTATTTCTTAACCCCTGCAACAAACTGTTTTAAAACAGCCAAAGTCATTACCTATTTGTTTTGGCCATTTTAGCCAATCAGAAGATGTGTTTCATTCTCAAAAAGGGACAAAGAGTTTTACTTGTAAGTTTATGTTAACTTGTTATTGTCATAAACTGTTGCGGCTGTTTATTAGTTTTATTGTACAAATTCCTGTGATGGTCATAACAGCTCTTACCCTTTTAGTCATTTTCTTTGTATAACCTGAAATCTTTGTCTCATGCCATTTTAAAGGGAGATTTATATATTGATTTATCATAAATGGTATTGCTAAAAGTTCATCTATCACTATTAATATTCAGCTTATTGTAGTTTCAAGCCCTATGTAGCAGTTGAAATGTAACACTTGGGAGAAACTAATTCTTCAATCACAATATAAATGAGTCATGGTAGAACTAGCTTAATAAGTGCACCATAAAATGTTGTTACAGAATGTCATTTTAGAATTGAATCATGACTGTTTGAAATCCTCGAGGTTATGAAACAAATTGATCAGTAGTAGTAATTAAAATTATGCATTCCTGATAGAAACCCATCTTAGCATGTGGGTTTAATATGATGAGAAGAAGAACCCTGCATATTTTTAGGTCATGGTGCCAAAGGTCAAGGTCACAGTAACCTTGAACTTAAAATTTTATCAGTCCTGATCGAAAACAAATTTAACATGTTATCAAATATAGGTAATCTTATCTGTATTATTTAAGTAAATAACAACATTGGCAGCATTCATTTAATGTTACTGTATCCGGGTGATTTTTCAAAGGTATTGGTCACCCCTGTTGGCTACCTCTAGCCGTAATATCTTTGGAATTCAGACATACAAAATATAGTACACACATTTTGCTAAGAATCACTCCATTATTCATTGACATAATTTTTGTACATGAAAGAAAAATGTGTAAGTGTGTTTGTGAATTTATCCAGAGTACCCAAAGGGAAGCATTGAGCAGTGATGAGTAACTGTCATACAAACTAATTTATCATTCTTGCACAAGCAGTCTGAGCATTGGTTGAAGGCAAGTGAACCATGGGTATACAGCACGACAACCATAGATGTACAATAGAGCTGTAGGTTAACCGAAACTGAACCGAGGTTTTTATTTTTTTTTAAAAACCGAAACCGTCGACATCCCGTAATCTAAGGTTTTTCGTTTTTTATTAAATACTTTCTTGCTGCAGAAATTCACGGAATGTAGCCATCCCAGAGTAGTGAGAGTACCCAGACACTGCCAATGGCAGTGTCTGGGTGCTCTTACAACTCTGGGAAGGCTACATTCTGTGAATTTCCGACATTTCAGTTTAGTTGTGTTTGTAGCTTTCCTCAAGTTGCGTGTAGGTGTCAGACCTCGAAAAATGGCCAAACACAATAAAAGTTCTGTATATTTAGGTAATTATTATATTGGCCTTCCTGATTCTTCATGTATTATAGCTTATTTCGGGCATTCATTGAGTTTCACTCAATTTCACTGCCATCCAGTTATGACTCTGGACATAAGAATGGGTTTTATTGAATTTTATTTGGCCTCATGAACAAACCGAAAACCGAACCGAACCGAGGTTTTATTCCACCTGAAAAACCGAAACCGAACAAGAAATTTAAAAACCTACAGCTCTAATGTACAACATGTCAACATTACACTTACATTCAACCTATGCCAAGTGCTTGTGTCAGAATGGTAAAGTCGGCGAACTGCACGACTTTTTTTGACGGCAACGAAAAATGAATGTAATTTTGGGAGTCCAGTGTAAATATATCATTATAAGATGGTTGGTATGTTTACAAGCATGTGAGTATTTTGCAATCAATGATTATTATCAATCCAGCTGGAACACATCGCAACAAAATGATAAGTGGTTTAACTGCACATTCTGGCTTCCATTATATTGATGGAGCAAACAGAACACGATCGCGCCGAACATTCTTTACATAGGTATTTTTGCCAACCTCTCTTGTATCAAAAAGAGAACGAATTTCCACCATGTTAACTTCCAGATTTTGGATTACGTAGTCACATTCTATGGAGCTTTCAACTAATAGTCACAGTGTGAGCACATGTTCATGCCATGACGTAATATTAATGTAAATAAATTGAGTAATGCATAAAGGCATGTGATTTCCAACAGAAGGAATTGTGAGTCACATTTGCTTTTATTATTGTATTGTAATTCTGTGTCGATTTACAGATAACAGTCGCTGACACGAGGAGTACAGTTGACAATTCTAGCAAGACGAACAAAAAAACGTTCTTGTACCTGGTTATTATACAGTAGAATCCTCTTAATTGAATATCCATTTTGCCAGTGAAAATTATTCAATTAACATGAGAAAACAATTAACAGGGATTTGGTCAGTTTCCTGTGTTCTGGAGGTAAACTGAGCATTTATTCTATTATATCTTGTTTGACAGAGCTCATAGAGCTCTGTCAAACAAGATATAATAGAATAAATGCCTGTATTGGATGTAGTGAGGCCAAAAAAGTTGATAAATGAGGGGAATTTGGTGCACAGTAATTTTTTCGACATATTACAAAAATTTATATACAATTAACAGGAGTTTACTCTACAACCCATATGCAATTAACAGATCAAATTTGTGCTGAAGATATGGTAAATGGTTTTGTGTTTGAAAATTATATTCAATTAACAGGGATATACAATTAAGAGATATCCAATTAAGTGGGCTCCACTGTATTACTATCGTATATTAGTTTTTGACAACTGTACTGGATCTGTGTAATCTTACAGGCTTGGGAGACGGTTCACATAAGCTTTTAGCTTTCTTCCAAATCCCCTACTACAACAATTTACTTTGATACACAATGTGTTAATTGTATTCACTTAAAGTTATGTTCAAAACATTCAATCCATTTACACTTGTTCACATGTATACAGTTAACCTAGGTTTTTTTTCGACAACTATTGTTTAAACTAAAACAAATAGGTACTGTGGGCAGTAAATCAGATTTGGGCCACTCATGGAGTGGGTGTTTTAACCACTCGCAAGCCGAGTGGTTGAAACCCTTAACCTGCTTGTGATTTGATTCTGATTACTGGCCCTAGTACCTATTTATTCTATATGTATACTTACAACTTTCCAACAAATATTGTTTAAACTAAAAGGCAATATTGTTCACCAGAAAGGCGGCCATCTGGGTGATTTGATATCCTGCACCTATTATGTGAAATGGTTAAAGGAAAGCGTACTCAAATAACTAAAACCAATGAAGGTGTGTTTGAACTATTTATTCCACAATATCATTTGAAAGAACACACCAGGAAGTGTGTGTGTTTTTTATGGGGGAAAGTTTTTCACAAATTTCAAACACTTGCATGGGAAGTCATAAATTCATTTTGTTTCTCAAACTTTCACTCCTATGCATAGATCGGCCCATTCAGATAAATTGAATCCAGCGTGATCTTATATGTGTGGACAACTTATATTATGGCTGAGGTTGTCCACTGGCCTGGTGCAAACTTAGAAACAGTACATGGATGTTGGACAGATTTTGAAACACTGGCTGAGTGAAAATTCCACCCAGACAATAACTTAAGTTCAGCGGAACTGCACAAAACCCATTAAAAAAATTAGCAAGGAGGATTCCCAATGAAGTCAGATGTTGTGCGATTACATTAGTTTGTTCAGGAATTAAAAGCAGTGGCAGGGGCACAGTGGCTCAGTTGGTAGAGGTGCAGGCTGCAAGCCGAGAGGTCCTCGGTTCGAATCCCACCTGCGGCAACCGTGTTGTGTCCTTGGGCAAGACACTTCACCCCCATTGCCCACGTGGGGGCACGGTGACGTTGTGTACTAAGGCGTACTGCACGTCGATGGTGCACCTGTCTTCAACCAATGCTAACCCTGCTTGTGTGGAGTTGGTATGTTGGGGAGCTGACAGTTGCTTGCCGTTGCTCGGTTGTTCTCTCTGGGTACTCCGGCTTCCTTTGCCCATAGAAATGTCACGGTCATGGTTATCCATTGCGCTGAAATATGTGACCTTAAACACCAATAAATAAATAAATAAAAGCAGTGGCAATAATCTTTCAATGAGACTGTCAACACAGGGGATTAGTGACATAATCAAACATCTACCAATTAAGGTACAAACCTTCTGATGTTTTCAGTAGCCTATTGTTGTGGACGTGTTAACATGAAATTATTATTCAAGCAAAATCACTTGTCAATATAGCTAAACTCTTCGACCATTTAACGCTGAAAATGAGGTGTTTTTAGCTCAACTTAGACATAGTCAAATTTGAGGTCTTGTCATGGCCCGTCGTCCCCCATCTGTCTGTCCATCTGTCCATTCGTCAACAATTCAATACGGCTTGGGCTAGAGGCTGTATTTATGACTGATCTTTACGAAACTTCTTGGGTACCTTTGCTATTTGTTTTTGTGTGCGGCCCAAAATTCAAGATGGCCACTGGCAGCCATTTTGTACCGAAATTAGAACAATCAGTTTTATGTGTACCCATACTATGTATGGTACACATAATGCTGGCATCCGGGGTGGCCATCCATCGTTCATCCATCCTTTGTCCATCCGTTTGTCCGTCCGTCGTCCGTATCCATTTCTTTGGCATTCGATAACTTGAAAAATATTGCTTGGATTGTCAAGTTACTTTATATTTGTGTTCAGGTTACTGATGTGCCGAGCTGTATAGTTTTTAGTGTAAATCTGATAATTTGATCCTGAGATATTAACTCTTTATCCTTCAAATTGAGAATTTTTTCAATCCCTTTGGCATGAGATAACTCAAAAAATATCAATCCAATTGTCATGTTACTTTATATATATCATCAGGTTACTGATGTTCCGAGCTGTATAGTTTTTGGTGTAAATCTGATAATTTAATCTTGAGATATTAACCCTTTATCCTTCAAATTGAAAATTCCTCCAATCCCTTTGGCATTCGATAACTTGAAAAATATTTTGGAAGATTTGTATTCAAAGCAAGCTATTAATTGAAAATAGAATATACTTTCATTTCTGGAATTCACTTTAAAAAATATTACAGTCCCTAAGTATTTGCATTAGTTCCCTGAATCCTGCACCCTATGTAACATGCAACCAACTTACCCTGTGCATTTTTAGAGCCCTGGTAAGTGTCTATTTTCATGCAATGTGTGAAATGGCAGTTACCATTTTTTAGCTCACCTGACTTTCAGTGAGGAGAGCTATAGTGATCACTCACCGTCCGTCGTCGTCCGTAGTCATCCGTGAACATGGTGTTTGCGTCTTCTTCTCCCAAACCGCTGAACCAATTTAATTGATATTTGAGATAATAGTTTGTTATGACATTGCAATTTGATTTTGTTCAAATCAAGTTGCCTCGCCCGTGGGTAGGGCCACACCCAAAAAGTGTGCTGAAATCTTAAAAAATCTTCTTCTCATGAACCAGCAGTAGCAGAGACTTGATATTTGGTGTGCAGCTTCCTTTTGAGGTGTAGACTCAGATTTGTTCAAGAGAAGTTTGTGGGGCTATACTTGGCGTCGTAATGGTAGGGGAAAGAATATTTGCCCCTCCCAAAATTTCTATTTTCCAAAACGAGAGGCAAATTTTGACCAAATTTGATATGAGGGCTTATTGGGTCATAAGTACTTAATTTATGCCAAAATTTTTTTTCCCGTCGCCCCATGGGGACCGCAGGAGCTAAAAATAGAAAAAAATGAAAACGCCCATATCTCCAAAACTACATGGCACTGAGAATTCTTATTTGTTGTGAAGCTTCCTTAGTACCAACAGAATGGAATGGTAAAAAAAAAATGCCATTGGTTTTATCATGGGATACTTTTTGGGGACTTTGAAAAAGTGCTGAGTCAGCATTTTTTAACACTGTGGGTAATGGGAAAAACATAAGACTACTTTTCTCCCAAAGCACTGCTCCAAAAGCTTTCAAATTTCACATATCACATCTTTGGAAGATTGTTTCTCATGTTTATTGAAATCAATTGCCTGGGTCGATATTTGGGCTTTCTATGAGAGCCCAAATGTTGAAATTTGTGTGGTATGAGGAGTATATTTGAAAAATCTTCTTCTTCAGATCTACTAATAAGAATCTTTTGATATTTGGTATGCAGCATCCTTAGTGCGGTGAGATTCAAGTTTGTTGAAGCCAAGCCCCTGGGTTCATATTTAGGCTGAAAATTTGGGGTCCCGTTGCGGACTTCCAAATTTTGGACCAAAATCCGAAAAAAAAAATGTTTGTTCTTTCTGCGTTTCGGTCAATTTTAAGACAAAAAAATTTTTTTTTCTTTTTTCCCCTGAAAATTTTGGGTGTGGGTGGGCGTTTTGGTCAATTTTAAGACAAAAAAAAAAAAAAATGTTTCCCCTGAAAATTTGGGGTCTGGGTGGGACTTTGAAAATTTGGGACCAAAATCCTAATTTTTTTTTTTTTTTTGGTTTTTTCTGCGTTTCGGTCAATTTTAAGACAAATAAAAAAAAAAATTTTCCCCTGAAAATTTGGGGTCCGGGTGGGACTAAGAAAATTTTGGACCAAAAATCCGGAAATTTTTTTTTTTGGGGGGGGGGGGGGGGGGGGGGGGGGGGGGGGGTTATATGCATTTCGTTCAATTTTAAGACAAAAAATTTATTTTTTTTCCACTGAAAATTTGGGGTCTGGGTGGTCCAAAATCCGAAATTTTTTTTTTTTTTTTTTTTTTTCTGTGTTTCGGTCAATTTTAAGACAAAAAAAAAAATTTTTTTCCCCTGAAAATTTGGGGTCCGGGTGGGACTTCGAAAATTTTGGACCAAAATCCGTAATTTTTTTTTTTTTTTTTGTTTTTTATGCTTTTCTGTCAATTTTAAGACAAAAAAAAATTATTTTTTTTTACACCAAAAATTTCGGGTCCAGGTGGGACTTGAAAAATTTTAGACCAAAATCCAAAATTTTTTGTTTGTTTGTTTTTTATGCATTTCTGTCAATTTTAAGAAAAAAAAAAAAATTTTTTTTTACACCGAAAATTTGGGGTCTGGGTGGGACTTCGAAAATTTTGGACCAAAATCCGGAAATTAGTTTTATCGTTTTTTTATGCATTTTAAGAAGAAGAAAAAAATTTAGGCTGAAAGTATTTTGTTTGGGGAAAAAAATCTGTTTTTTATGCGTTTATCTCAATGTTGGGACGTAAAAGTGCAGGAACTGAAAATAGAAGGAAAATCCTGTGTATTGTGTGGGCACAATCGCTTCATCTAGTTGGTATATGCTTTTCTTGGGAGGGGGCGTATGCAGCTTATTCAAGTCAAGTCCCTGGTTTGATATTTAGATTACCATGTCAGGTGAGTGCCCTCAGGCCCCCTGGGGCCTCTTGTTTTATAAAGTATGACTAGTGCACAGGGTTAGTCATACTTTCTGGTTATAAAAAATATTTTCATTATTAACTGAGTAACTAACCCTGCACAATGTATGGCCTAAGTGTAAATCTCATCTATATAAACTCTTTTCCCAACGTTATGGTCAAAACCAGCTCGAACTATTCTCAAAAAGCATTAAAACTCAGCTGATGAACCTTCATTGATGGTTGAAAGGTTTTTTTCAGTGAATTCCAAAAATGAAAACATATTCTATTTTTAATTAATAGCTTGTTTCAAGTTATTGTGCAGACAAGGCAGTGAGGAGAAGGCAGAAGACAAGCAACAAGAAGAAGAAAAAGATAAAATAAAAACCATACAAACACAATAGTGACTTTTAATACTTGTTTGGAATGTTCATATAAACTTCAAAGAGTTCCTCCTAATAAAAAATGCCAATGGCCAGGAGTTCACATAGTAGCTTAACTTTGGGTTCCAGTACCAGTGCCTGAACAGTGATCGATACTGACCCACAAACTGAAAGACAGGCCAAATGCCACAGGCAGGACAGCAGACATGTCACAATGATTTTGAACAAAAACAGGCCTGCCTATTGAGTTATCCGTAATCTAAGAATGGAAGAACCATTCTGAGACAGACCTCTACTACCGCATTGTACAAGTGTTGCACACTGCTCCAGAGGGACCGAAGTCCACAGATCAATGGTGCCATTGTGAAATACAATGGATAATTACATTAAAACTCATCCCTTTTGGCCTGAACAGGAAGGACTTGTTATGCCCCCGCGAAGAATAGTCGGGGGGGTGGGAGGGGGGCATATTGTTTTACCCCTGTCTGTCCGTCTATCCATCCATCCATATTTTGGGTACATTGTTTGTCTGGCTAGCTCCTCTCACAGTTTTCAAGCTACGACATTCTTATTTCACAGGATGTTTGTACATATAAAAGAGGTGTGCTTATTGTCAGGAATTTGATTTGCTCAATATTTCACAAAATTCCAGGTTGTTGAACTTAATCATTTTTTTGTAGAATTTCACCTGTATGGTACATGGTTTGTCTGGCTAACTCCTCTCACATCTTTCAAGCTGGGACCTTTTCATTTCACAGAAAGTTTGTACATATACCAGAGGTGTGCATACTGTCAGGATTTTGATTTGCTTCAATATTTCACAAATAGTATAGGTTATTGAACTCAATAGTAAATTTATGTGAAACTTTGAATATAGGGTACAAGGTTTGTCCACCTGACTCTTTCCACAGTTTTCAAACTACCGTATTTACTCTATGTACTGGGACACTGTACGATTTGGGACACACATTTTTTCCAGAAAACTATATTTTTTTTTATGCTCCAAAGTTTGGGACATTCAGGAGATCTGTTTCCAGTTGGCCCGTCGCTAGTAGCAGACGACACTCATAAAAAAAATTCTTGAGTAACTAAAAATTTTCATTTTTTGCTTCCAAAACATAGCTTATGATCCCTCAGTGGAACGCGCACAATGCGCCCGTTCCAATGAGGGATCATAAGCTATGTTTTGGAAGCAAAAAATGAAAATCTAAAAAAAATTGGACGGCGATTTTCATATATAGTGATGGAAAACAAATCACACACAACTTTATTCAGCATCAAATCAAGACCAGGCTGTGTTCTTTCCCCATTTTCTAAGAATTGGGACGCCTGTGAAAATAATTATTTTTAGCTGTCCCAATACATAGAGTAAATACGGTAGAACCTTTTTTATTTTACAGGATATTTATACATATACCAAAGGTGTGCATATTATCAGGAATTTGATTTTGTTCAATTTTTCACAAAATTATGTGTTGTTGACTTCAGTAAGTTTCTGTGAAATTTTGAATATAGGGTACATGATTTGTCTTGTCAACTCCTCCCACACAATACATTTGTAAATATGAGTGCATGGTAGAACTTGCATGGGCATTATATGTGTCTTTTTTTAGCTTAACTTAGCATTGTCAGGTATGAGCGATTGGGATGGGTTGTGATCCATTGTCCGTCTGTATGTCCATACATCCATGTGTCCCATCCGTATGTTTATACATTCCTATGTCCATCCACAATTCATTTAGTACACCCTACAGGCCTCAGCCCTCACCTGATCAGTTCCGAATTTCATACGTGGCTTTGGGCGATGTCTAGATGGGAGCTATCAAATTTTTCCTAATTTCATTGAAAAACCTAGCCACCAGTAGTCATCATAGATTTGGTATATAAATTGTGATTGTCAACAATTCCATTGGCACACCCAATAGGCCGCATCTCTCACTAGATGTTTTTCAGATTTCATATGTAGTTTTGTTGTGTTGTCTAGATGGGAGCTGTCAAATTTTTCTGAATTTCGCTGAAAAATATGGCAGCCCGCAGCCATCTTGCATTTGGCATAAAACTTGTCAACAATTCCATTTGCACACCATACAAGCTGCATTTTTCACTCAATTGGTTCCAAATTTCATATGTGGCTTTTGGGCAATGTCCAGATGGGAGCTATTGAATTGTTTTGAATTTCGTTGAAAAACATGGCCGTCAGCAGCCATCTTAGATTTAGCATATAAATTGTCAACAATTCCATTGGCACACCCTACAGGCCGCATCCTACACCCGATATTTTTCAAATTTGATAGGTAGCTTTTATGTGGTGTCTAGATGGGATCCAATAAATTTTTCTTAATTTCGTTGAAAAACATGGCCGCCAGCAGGCCATCTTTGATTTAACACATTAATTGTCAACAATTTCATTAGCACACCATACATGCCACATTTCTCACCCGATCTTTTTCAGATTTCATATGTAGCTTTAGTGTTGTATCTAGATGGGAGCTATCAAATTTTTCGTTTTGTTGAAAAATATGGCTGCCAGCAGCCATCTTGGATTTGGCATATAAATTGTCCACAATTCCATTAGCGTACCCTATCTCACCCACTTTTTTCAAATTTCATCTGTAGCTTTGGTGTGATGTCTACATGGTGTCTTCCAACTAGACCAATTCCCAAAAGACCAACTACATACTTTATTGATTAAGGGTTGAGTAAGGATAATTGAGAAAACATTTATTTACTGATAAGCACTTTATTTGGTAAAAAAAAAATATATATGCATAACATACAAAAATATAGGTTTATAACATTTGAGTTTATAAAATATCAACAGGCCAGAAAATAAGCAGACTTTCATCTGAAAAAATGAGGTCCTCAGAGGGTGAATTTGGTGATGCTACCCTGCACAGCAGGGTAGCATCACTAAATTTACCCTCTGTGAATCTCGGTCTGAATTAAGGTCTCAAACATAAACAGAAAGAGGTACCCAGAGGATAAACTGATCCACTGCATGGGATAGCATCAGCAAATTCCCCCTCTGTGGACCTCATTCTGCAAATGACAGACTGGTTATTTTCAGGCTTGAATATCAATAACATTAAATACATTTATAAATTTTTATAAATGTATCAAATTATTGATATAGAATTATTTTAAAAGTAGAACGCATGATGAGTTGGTCTAAGGGGAATTGATCTTTTGGGAATTGGCCTCATGGGAATTGGTCTAAAGGGAATTGGTCTAGTGGGAATGAACCATCTACATGGGAGCTAATCAAATTTTCCTGAATTTTGTTAAAAAACATGGCTGCCATCGGCCATCTTTGGTTTGGCATATAAATTATGAACAATTTCATTTACAGGTCACATCCCTCATCTGATCTTTTTCAGATTTCATATGTAGCTTTGGGGTGGTGTCTTTTCTGTAGAAACTTGATTAAATGAATTTGCATTGCTGGAGCTTTATATTTTGTGGGGGTAGCAGCTGATTCATTAGGTAAAGGGTTAATAACACATCATTTGTGCCTGTGAATCAACATAAAATATGAATAAACATAAATATGATAACTCATTTTTTAATAATTTTGGCATGATTATCGATCATTCTTTTTATCTCTATTTACTTATTCAGATTTGACTGTCTGTGATTTGATTAATTGAAGCCAATGTTTTTTTTTTGTACAGTGCAAGATAGATAAATTTGGCCATGATTATGAACACAGATGAGTCGAATTGGTGTGTAAACATGGACATGGGTGCTATTGAGTATTCAAATAACAAACATATGCAAATGAAGGTTTAACATTCTTGCAAGAATTAAAATTGATTCTTGCAGATGATTCTTGCAATGAAAACAATGAGAATAAACTCTGATTGTCGCAAAGTGGTCAATTGATTCTTAGATCTTGAAAGTGTACTTTAAAACCTTTAGTAGCCAAGTTCCATGTTTGGTAAGTTTGACTTTATTTGAGGTTGATACAAGGAATTATCAACCCTTTAAAGGTAATATGCAAGTGTGAAAGCTCCTAATTAACACCACACTAATTAGTGAAGATGGATTTCCTGCCTTTGCAAGTTAAAGACACTTTGATGGTACTGAATCAGGGACCGATCAGGACTATTTAAAATACGCTCTAGCCTCGGAGCCTATTTTTTCAATTCATGCGCCAGATTTCAATTTATGGAGTCACACTGCTGTTTGTAACACACACTGCAAGTATGTAATAGCTCTCATCATTTTCATTTAGTACACTATAGCAAACATTAATCTTCACTGTGGTTTCTGATCAAGTCTTGGCTGCCTATTTAGGCAGCCAAGACTTGATCAGAAACCACAGTGAAGATTAATGCTTGGTAATTAAGACTTGAAGTATTAACTTAAGCACTCTACAACAATGATAAATGATAATCATATATATAATACATGTAAGAGTGTCTCTCTTGATTATCCATCGAGAGAATATCAAAATATGATCTGAGAAGTTACGCGCCAACTGAGAAACCTATTTCTGAGATTTAAGAGCCAGGTCCTGATGTTTCAGAACCAAATACGCACTGGCGCATGCCCAGGTCGGTCCCTGCTGAATGCCAGTTCACCAATTAACTGGACTGTCCATGTTAATGTGGGTTGCGTTCAGGTCACCATCAAATACAACCAAGAACCCTCCTCAGGGAGTCATAGCACCTTTCACAGGGTCTCCCACACTGGTCCACACCCTTGAAAAGAACAAAAGAACACCACCACATCTGGTAAGGAAAGTGGATCACCTGAAAAGGGCCTGAAGAGCAAGAAAAAGAGAAAGAAGACTCCATCCACCAGATGCTGGGATGTCAGGCATATCGAAGCTTAGCTAGAGAGAAAAAGAACCGAGGCAGAGAAGCAAGAGGAGAGGATGACAACTGTCTCACTGTCACCACCACCTTCCCCACTTTTGCCAATTCACATGCATGCAGCCTTCAAGAGTCGGATCTTTGTTGGGTTATCAAAACAAAATACATGTAATCTGAGATACCCATCTCAAACACAGACATATGTCCAAATCTTAATCACTGACTGATCTTGACCATGGAGAGATGTTAACCCATTAAAGTGCAATCCACAGCTATTGATGATTCTTTATTCAAAATGACAACAAAACTTGTTCATATATTATACATGTATTCAGGTACCTGTATATAATTTATTTCATTTATTTATACATGTACATAGAATTACAGATTTTTTTATGGCTCATTACATAATAAAAAATGATTGGATCTGAAATATAAAATAAATTAATAAAATAATAATTTAAATCATACAATGAATTTTGCCTTTGGGAAACAAAATTCAAAAGTAGTAGTACTGGCAATTATTTATTTATTTATTTTTTTTTTTTTTTTAGCTCACCTTGACAAAATTCAAAAGTAGTAGTACTGGCAATTATTTATTTATTTATTTTTTTTTTTTAGCTCACCTTGACAAAGGTCAAGCTGTGCATATCTAATCACTCTCCGTCTGTCATCCATCAGCACCATGTTTTGGTCTTCTCCAAAACCACTGGGCTAATTCAAGTGAAAGTTTGCGTGAGTGATGGTCCCGAAGGGGCATTGCATTTTTGTTCAACTGTACATGCCCAACCCCATAGAGAGGGGGTGGGGGAAAATGTTCCAAAATATTTTTAAAATCTTCTTCTCATGAACTAGTGGGGACAATGCCTTGATATTTGTTATGGAGCTTCCTTTTGAGTGTAGAATCAAGTTTGTTCAAATGAATTCATGAAGCAATATTTGGCTTTGTAATGGGAGGGGTGAGATTTTTGTCCCCGCACAAAATTTCTATTTTCTGAACCAATGATCTGATTTGAACCAAATTTGGTATGTGGTATTATTGGGTCATTGGGTCATAAGTACTTGACTCGAGTAAAAAAAAAATTCCTGTGGCCCTGTGGGAACCCCAGGAGCTAAAATTAGAAATATTTTCAAAAGCCCATATTTCCCAAACCACACGGAACAGAGAACCATTACTTCGTATGAAGCATCCTTAGGACCAGTAGAACTGAATGGTAAAAAAAACTTGCAATCGGTTTTGTTAGGGGGTTCTGCAGGAGGCATCGAAAAAATGCTGAGTCAGCATATTTGCAAAGATTTTAAAAAATCTTTTCTCCAGAACCAATGGTCAGAATCTTTTGATATTTGGTATACAGCATCCATAGGTGGGTCTGATACCAGTTTGTTAAAATGAACCCCATTGGTTCATATTTGGGCTCAATACAGGAGCCCAAATTTTTAACTTAGAGCAATATGGAGAATAGTCTTTAAAAATCTTCTTCAGATTCACCAGTCAGAATCTTTTAATGTTTGGTATACATCATTGTTATGAGGGTCAAATTCAAGATTGTTCTAACTAAGTCCCTTGGTTAATATTTGGGCTTCCTATGAAGCCAGACATGTTAACCTCCAGAATAATTTTTCAGGGAACCTGAGGGTGATTTTCAGGGAAATGGGATGGATTTCAGGGAAAAGTTCGCGGGGGGACAAGATAAAAGAAAAAACTTGTGAATTTTCAGCTCATGGACCACTATTAACACCAGGTTATATCCAGAACTAGTTGTCAACTATGCTGATCAACGCATTTATGCTATGTTAAAAAATCATAAAATAACTTGATTTGACCCCCACCCCCATGATCCACGTCTTCATGCCCCCCTCCTCCCCACCACCACCCACCCACACTGTCCCACAGAGCACCTCCACCTGTGGTTTGCTCTTATCAAAGTCTACCCAATTAATAATTTCCCAAGTTTGGAAATGTTAACAGGAAAATATGTCCTAATGTTCAGTTACTTCAAGAACATTACTTAGAAAGTATTTTTATCAAACTTCATGCAAGTGGGACATTTGTGCCCAACACAAAACTTTCTTTTCATCATTGAAGCATTTTATTTAATTCCATTCGAAATTTTCTGGGTACAGATGGCCAACAGTTAACAGTTCTGTAGTCAGCACAACAGAATAAATGTAGTGTTAGAAAATAAGTCCATTGTGTTTAAATATGCAGTCATAATTTTTCGGCATCCTAAGCGACTTTAACCTACTTTTAAACTGTGCTAAATAGTTGTTGTTTTTGTTTTGATTTTGGAAAAGGGATGAGAATTAAAGCTATTCTATGAAGGAATAAATAAATATATATTATTTAATTCCTTTTCATATATTTTAATTTCAAAAAACTGCATTTAAATGAAGGTGGAGTTTTCAATTTTTTGAAAGTAAATCACCTATTTTCACTTTGACACTCGCACATTGATCACGAATCGCCAAAGAAAAAACCCAGAAATAAACATGAACACAGTTGAAATATATATCATAAGATACCCTTTTCTTAAATAAATTTAACTTAAATCCATATTTTACTGCTTCGTGAGTTTTTACCCGAGTGTGAAATGCGTGTGATTTGACTCCGAATGTTTTTCATAAGTTACAACGGGAACGAAATATTTGACTATTGTTTTCTGGGATTTTTGGTCTAAAACTGATTCCTGTCCAGGAGGCCGAGAACTACACTGAAATTCTGGGATTTTCCCAGGCATTCCGGGAGAGTTAACATGCCTGTATGAAGCCCAAATTTTAACTTAGTGCAATATGGGGTCTCTTCGAGAGCTATTTTATAACACAAATTCACATAAAGTTTTGTTCTTCCTGAAGGAAATCAACCTTTTTGATAAATTTTAAATTGTTTGTTTTTATCATTTCACATTCTCATTCATTCAGGGTTGATTTACACAGTATTTTCTGAACACATGATTTCATTTTCACCTTACTGTGTTCATTGATTAATTTTATTCCTCATACTTCATATTTTGTTGATTGGTTTTTAATTACCTTATCGCAAATGGTGATCTATTTTAAAATTCATACCTTTCACTGCCATGATATAGCCTTAGCTGCTGATGTGGCATAAAACACCAATAAATAAATAAATAAATAGTACAATATGGGGGATAATGGTTAAAAATCTTCTTCTCCGATCCACCAGTCAGAATGCTTTCATATTTGGAATACAACATCTCTAGGGGGGGGCAGATTCAACTTTGTTCAAATCGAGAGCCTGCGTTAATATTTGGGCTCCCTATGGAATTGGCCTTGTAGCTGAAGGATTGGAAATCTTGTATTCAGTAGTGTAACTAGATTAATCCACATAGATTGTATCAAGGGACTTCATAAGGGAAGTCCCTTTTTGTATCATGATTAACTGAATAAAAGGCATGATGCTTGGACTATTTTTGTCACTCCTGAAGGGCTCAAGGATTGATAATGTATCCTATGGAGATGGATTGCTTAATGTAGATTCATTCTTGGACTCTGGTTATATCATGTTCTGTTCAAGGTGAGTGCTTCAGGCCCCCTGGGACCTCTTGTTAGCTTAACTCGACAAAGTCAAGATAAGCTATTGCCGTCGTGCATGCAGAAGTCTGTTCACATTTTCTTTTAGCACAGGCTACACCCTATAGTTCTTGTCCAATCATCATAAAATTTCATATATAGGTTTGAGGTCATGTCTAGATGAGAATGTCGGTTTTTGGACACGATCGGTCGACTGTGATGGCTGCCCAAGACCAAAACCTGAAAATCTTTAGCACAGTCTAGAGGTCGTATTTATGAGGGGATTTCATGGTAACTTGGTAGGATGACTTTGTATAATAATTATCTAGATGATAATGTCCCCTTTTGGTCATGATCTGTCAACCGTGACAGCTGCCAAAGCCCGAAACCCAAAAACTTTTAGCACAGTCTGCAGATCATATTTAATACAGAGGGATTTCATTGTAGCTTGGTAGGAGGACTCTGTATGATGTCTAGATGAGAGCTTCCCCATTTGGTCACGATCTGTCAACTGTGACGACTGCCGGAGCCCAAAACCCCAAAACCTTGAGCACAGTCTATAGGTCGTATTTATGGAGGGATTTCATTGTAACTTGGTATAGGATGACTCCATACATTGTCTTGATGAGAATGTCCCCCTTTTGGTTGCGATCGGTCAACTATGATGGTTACGGGGGCCCTAAACCCGAAAACCTTTAGCACAGTCTACAGGTCATATTTATGAAGGGATTTCATCATAACCTGGTAGGATGACTCCAAATAATGCCTAGATGAGAACTTTTCCTTTTGGTCTTGATCATTCTGCTGTGACGGCTGCCCGAGCCCAAACTCTGAAAACCTTTAGCACAGACTATAGGTCGTATTTGTAATGGGATTTCATTGTAACTTTGTAGGGTGACTCAGTACAATGTCTAGATGAGGATGTCCCCTTTTGGTTGGGATGGGTCAACCGTGATGGCTACACAGGCCCGAAGCCCCAAAACCTTTAGCACAGTCTACAGGCCGTATTTATGAAGGAATTATTTCATTGTTACTTGATAGGATGACTCGTTTTGGAATAATTTCACTGTAACTTGGTAACTTTGGTTGACATATATACATTAACTGGTAGAGTGCTGGAAGCCCATATTTGGGCTTTATTCTGAAGTGCAGGTACTGCAACTTAAAGGCTTCAGATTCAGTGGCTGGGCTTCATATTATCTTTGAAGTGATATTATTTACTCTGTTAGGTTTTGCCTTGTTACAATTTATAGGAGAGTGCCCACAGGCACTCTCCTATAAATTGTAACAAGGCAAAGACATGGGAACAAATTTTGGTGGCCAAAAATAATTTAGCACTCTACCAGTTAACTGTGAGAGCCACATTAACCCACCCCTCAATTCTTTAGTACAGTCTACACCTCAAATTATTTTTATTGAAAACATAGCATACCGGGAATAGAAATTAACATATTCTCAATTATCACAATTCTTTTCGTATTTCATAATCCTTTCATAAAAATTGAACATTATCCTTTTTGTCAAACACAACACACAATCAAGTTATGCTACAATGTCATTGACACTTTCATTTTTTTGATGTGATTTGTTTGTTTACTCTGCAACAAATGTTACTGCATCAAATATGTTGGCCGTGCTTACTTTTATCCTTCCCAAAGGGAGATAGCTTGGAAAAAAGTGGCATTTGCATTTTTGTGAAATTCCTGCAATTTGTCATCATACAGAAAGTGTCGAATTTTGGCAAGTAGCATATGTTGCACCCATGTACATTCAAATTTGTTCTAGACAAGTTTCTGAATCCATAATTGGGCTCGTTTTGGGAGCCCAAAAGTTGCCTTTGGACTCCAAAAATGCTAAAGTTGTAATTTTTTATCAGTTTGGATGTGGTTATTCTCATTGCACCAAATGTTAGTGCATCAAGTATATGTGTCCTGCCCTATTTCAGGCTTTTGAAGGGGAGATAACTTGCCAAAATATGGAATTTTTTGTTAAATTCATACAATTTGTTTCTCTTGAAAAACTGTGTTGATCAAATTAAACCAAATATGCGCTATCACATTATGATACAAATTTGTTCAAATCAGTATTACTATACAAGCTAATTGAAAAAAGAAACATCTAAAAAAAAGCTACTACAACTTACCCAGAATGGATGAGCTTTCGCTCTCTGCAATTCTTCTCCAACACATTCCCTTAGAGGGGGTGTCCTGCACCCCAATCTCAAATAGGGACACCATCATGACCAGATCAGTACCTTATGACCTGGCTACAGTTTAGGTCAAATTCTCTGATAACTGCCTGTGATGCCCCCTACCCTTTCCCCTACTGTGACTGGGTCATGGCCCCAATGACATGGTCAGCTTTGAGGACATAGGAAGAGTACAAAAGGAAGTGAGCAACATTGACCATTGGTTTTGTGTCACTGATGAAGAACAATCAAGTTCAAAACTAGTTTGGCTTGTTAAGCATGCTCTTTAGCTACATCATGATCTTTGAATCTAGGATAGGCTCTAGTATTTTATAGAGAGTAATCGCTTGACTGAACTGGTTACGGGAAATAATTCATGAGAGGTGAGGGATGTTGTGCAAACACGTGTGCACGAATTCGCACCTCGAATGAATTATTTCACGTAACCAGTCGAGTCCAGCGATTACTCGGTTTATTACTTTTCATTATTAACGATAATTATATTATTTAACCCTTTACCTACAGGGCTCGATTTAACTGGATTAGCATAGCACTTTGCTCTCCAATTTCTGAATTTTGCTATTCAAGATTTATTAGTTTGAAGTGCTTTTGGATCAACTGCTAATCAATTTTCCAAGGTGAATAGTAAATTGCTATTCAAAATTTTCAGATTAAATCAAGCCCTGCCTAACATAACTGCCAGCGCTATTCTCAAAAATTGCCAATTAATTTTCATTATTTTTTGTCTCTAAAACATAGGTGATGACCCCTCATTGCAACGTACTCATCGAGATCGTTCCTCATAGGGGTCATAACCTATTTTTTTGAGACAAAAATAATAGCTATTCAAGAATTTTTTTTGCAACTGTTGTCTGCTTTTCATATTAGGTAAAGGGTTAAAGAAAAAAAAAAACAATGAAGTCCACATTACAGCGCACGGATACATGACCCAATTGTTGATTGCATAATTCACTTGTTAAGTTACCGTTTATAATCAAACCAGGAAATCCCAGTAAATCACACTTTGGAAAGTAATAAATATATATATATTATTCAGTATTACTATGCAGTATTTTATATTTATTATCCGCAAAATGATAGATTACCGAAGAAATTGCAAAAAGATAGAAATCGTATCCCCAATTGTGAAGATATAGAAATTTTTACTTTCACGGTATCAATCAAAATGGTGGATTTCAAAGAATCACTTCAAGGTGAATTCGAGTCAAATTATCACTGGAAATGATCAATTTGTTCTAGAAATGTATAATGAAAAGAAAATCTACCGGTAGTTTGTTTTGAGTGGATACCGATCATTTTCAGCAATAATTCAACTCGCATTCACCATGAATTGATGCATGAAACCTGCTAGTCCAAACATGGCCTGAAAATCTGTAATATAAGTTTTTGGTTTGGTACATCCTTTCAAAGGACATACCAAATCAAAAACTTATTTTACAGACTTTCAGACCTTGTTTGGTCTAGAAACCCACCATCTGAATCAGATCGCAAGATGCTATCTGTTCCAAGTATCGATCAAATCACTTGTGACCGAGATAAATGGTCATTTAAAAAATAAACATTTGTATCGGTCACTTTTGAGATAATTTTCGGTATCCACTCAAAACACTAGATATCCTCTACATATATACTATTAAAAAAAATTAGGGGATATTTGATAAAAAGGAGATATTTGAAGAAATATATTTATATTTTCATCAAAAAGACAGTTGAGGCATTGCACTGTGACATCTGGTGAATGATTCCAGCGATAGTTGGGTGTCTGACAAGCACTCATTCCATGCAGTGAGCTGTAGAAGACATGGACAGTCAGTAAGACAATTTACCACATTCAGTTCAAGACCTCAATACCTTGTAAATCCTCCTCGGTTCGTGAGACAAGCATGGATCTGACGTGGCATACTCCTCACCAAACGTCCAATATCAGCTTCACTTATGTTATTCCTGAAGTGCAGCGGCGAGTTCCTGGACATCAGTAGGGGGCTGTTGGCATTGGCGTAGGCACCTGCCAAGCATATCCCAGACGTGCTCGATTGGGGAAAGGTCTGGATTTGGTGCTAGCCAAGCCAGTGTAGTGATGTTCTGCTGCTGGAGGAACACTGTAATGACACGGGCCCTATGTGCTCTTGCATTGTCATCTTGGAAAATGAATCGACGGCCATGACGTCGCACAAATGGCACCACGAGACTTGCTAACACATCATGGTAGTACTGCCCTGTGACATGCCCTTGCATGACATGTAATGCTGTTCTGCTTGTCATGGTTATGCCTCCCCACACCATAACTGATCCACCACCAAAACGATCATGCTGCCTAACGGTTGCATCATGGTATCGTTTGTTCCGCTGCCGCCACACTCTGTTTTGCCTATCGTGGAAGTTGAGAGTGAACCTTGATTTTTCGGAAAACATGACATTGCTCCACCGACAATTGTCCTAGCGCTGTCATGCTCCACACCAATTATGCCATGCTGCGATGTGACGTTCAGTTAAATGTGGAATTATTCGAGGTCGACGAGCGTACAAATTCCAGCTGTGCAGGCAATTTCATATAGTCTGACCGCTGACTTGCGCATCTGTCGCTTGGTGCAGCTGCTGTCCAATTTCTGAGGCACTTTGATGGCGGTTATGTAATGCTGTGGTTTGGATGAAACGATCCTGGTTAGCAGTTGTCGCCCTTGGACGACCTGACCCACATCTGTCATCAACATTGCCTGCCTGATGGTTGCGTGACTACAACCTGCTAATCACCGATTGAGTAACGCTGAGAATTTGAGCCACTACAGTCTGTCTGTTGTCAGCTTCCAACATGCCAATGGCACGTAAACGTTTGTCAAGTGTCAGTCTTTGCATACCTCAAAAGTTACGTTTCGACCAAAAGCTATTGATGAGCGAGTTTATATCAAGAAAAGAACGACGAGATCTCTGAAAAAGCCCATCCAATACAAATGAAAATTTCAAAACGTACCCCACTGTCATTAACGTGATGCTCGTGCAAAAAACCCGCACAAAGTTTTCATGGGCCAGTGACATTCATGATCCACATTAAACTTGGTAACATATATATGTGATATCGTTATAGATCGGGTATTTTTGGTATATTTTCCATCTCCAATACCCTTGAGTTCTCACATGACTTTGAAATTCTGTGGAGAATTATGTCTTCTTTGACTCTCAAATAGTGCAAATTGCCCCACGTTTGGATTGGCATCTAAATCAACCTAACTTGTTTGTGATTTAAAATTGATTTCCATCGTTCTGATGCATATTAAAGAAAAAGTATTTCTCCTATTTTGCAACACTAAAAGGTTTTATTTTCTCATGAGTCAATAGTTAGCCGCCTTTGTTGCTAAAAGCACTGAGATGGTACTATTGTGTTCAATGATTAGTCTTAATGGTCAATTTTCTGTGGAGTTATTAAAAGATATGATAGTGTTTATTGCTGTCAAACTCAATGAAGCATTTTATGTGATTTTTACTATCAATTTAAGATTATAGAGCATGTATCGGATTTGGTAGAACCTACTCAAAAATACACTGCTGTCCACAGGAATTATACTGACTTAACCATGGAGGTGAATTAAGTGGTCGAGTGCTAAATTAGTTTTGGTCATCCAAATTTCTTCACGTCTCTTTGTCTTGTTACAATTTATGGGAGAGTGCCACTTGGCACTCTCCCATAAATTGTAACAAGGCAAACCCTTACAGACTATATAATTTTGATTCCAAGCTAATATGAAACATATCCTCAGAATATGAAGGCATCAAATTGCGGCATCTGCACTTCAGAATAAAGCCCAAATATGGGCTTCCAGCACTCTACCAGTTAAGACATCTTTCTAGAAATCTATTGCAGCACAAGGTCACTCATTTAATATCCACAATTTGTTTTACCCCATTACCTTTGTCAAATGAAAATAAACAATTTTTAAAGGTGACTGTTATGTAGTTTTTAGCTTAACTTGACATAGTCAAGATAAGCTTTTGCCATCACGCGTGGGGAAGTCTGTAAGTCTGTTCACATTTTTCTTTAGCATGGACTACACCCCGCAGTTCTTGTCTGATTGTCACGAAATTTCATTTGCAGGTTTGGGGTCATGTCTAGATGAGAACGCCCCTTTTGGTCACGATCGGTCAACCGGTATGGCTGCCCGAGCCCAAAACACGAAAACCATTAGCACAGTCTACAGGTCGTATTTATGAAGAGATTTCATTGTAACTTGGTATAATGTATAATGCCTAGATGAGAACGTCCCCTTTTGGGCATGATCTATCAACCGTGATGGCTGCCCAAGCCTGAAACCCAAAAACTTTTAGCACAGTCTGCAGGTCATGTTTAATATGGAAGGATTTCATTGTAACTTGGTAGGATGACTCCTTATGGTGTCTGGATGAGAATTTCCCCATTTGGGCGTGATCTGCCAACCGTGACGACTGCCCGAGCCCAAAACCCGAAAACCTTTAGCACAGTTTACAGGTCATATTTATTGAGGAATTTCATTGTCACTTGGTGGGTTGACTTCATACAATGTCTAGATGAGAAAATCCCCTTTTGGTCCTGATTGGGCAACTGTCACAGCTACAGGGGTCCAAAGCCCGAAAACCTTTAAATAGCACAGTCTACAGGTCATATTTATGAAGGGATTTCATTGTAACTTGGTAGAATGAGAACGTCCCATTTTGATCGCGATCATTCAGCCTTGATGGGTGCCCGAGCCCAAAAACCTTTAGCATAGGCAAAAGGTCATATTTATGGAAGGATTTCATTGTATCCTGTTAGGTTGACTCCATATTATGCCTAGATGATGAAATCCCCTTTTGGTCATGATTGGTCAACTGTGATGGCTTCAGGTGCCTGAAGCCTGAAAACCTTGAGCACAGTCTACATACAGGTCATATTTATAAAGGGATTTCAGTGTAACTTCATAGGATTACTCCAGATGATGCCCAGATGAGATTGTCCCCTTTGGTTGCGATCATTCAGCCATGATGGCTGCCCAAGCCCGAAGCCCGAAGCCCGAAAATTTTTAGCACAATCTGCAAGTCATATTTATGAAGGGATTTCATTGTAACTTGGTAGGTTGACTTCATATAATGTCTAGATGAGAATGTCCCTTTTTGAACATGATTGGGCAACTGTGACAGCTACAGGGGCTCGTAGCCCGAAAACCTTTAGAACAGTCTACAGGTCATAATTATGAAGGGATTTCATTGTAGCTTGGTAGGATGACTCCAAATAATGTCTAGATGAGAATATCTCCTTTTGGTCACGATCATTCAGCCTTTATGACTGCCCGAGCCCAAAGACCTTTAGCATAGTCTATAGGTCGAATTTATGAAAGGATTTCATTGTATCTTGTTAGGTTGACTCCATATAATGCCTAGATGATGACATCCCCTTTTGGTCGTGATTGGTCAACTGTGATGGCTGCATGTGCCCGAAGCCCGAAAATCTTGAGCACAGTCTTCATGTCATATTTATGAAGGGATTTCATTTTAACTTGGTAGGTTTGACTTCATATAAACGTCTAGATGAGAACGTCCCCTTTTGGACACGATTGGGCAACTGTGACAGCTACAGGGACCCAAAGCACGAAAACTTTTAGAACAGTCTACAGGTCATAATTATGAAGGGATTTCATGGTAGCTTGGTAAGATGACTCCAAATAATGTCTAGATGAGAACGTCACCTTTTGGTCGCGATCATTCAGCTTTGATGGCTGCCCAAGCCCCAAAACCTTTAGCATAGTCTATAGGTCGTATTTATGGAAGGACTTCATTGTAACTTGTTAGGTTGACTCCATATAATGCCTAGATGATGACATCCCCTTTTGGTCGTGATTGGTCAACTGTGATGGCTACAGGTGCCCGAAGCCCAAAAATCTTGAGCACAGTCTACATGTCATATTTATGAAGGGATTTCATTGTAACTTCGTAGGATCACTCCACATGATGCCCAGATGGGAATGTCCCCTTTTGGTTGCGATCATTCAACCATAATGGCTGCCTGAGCCCAAAGCACGAAAACCTTTAGCACAGTCTTCAGTTCATATTTATGAAGGGATTTCATTGTAACTTGGTAGGTTGACTTCATATAATGTCTAGATGAGAACAGCCCCTTTTGGACACCATTAGGCAACTGTGACAGCTACAGGAGCCTGAAGCCCCAAAACCTTTAGCACAGTCTACAGGTGATATTTATGAAGGGATTTCATTGTACCTTGGTAGGATGACTCCAAATAATGTCTAGATGAGAACGTCCCCTTTTGGTTGCGATCATTCAGCCTTGATGGCTGCCCGAACCCAAAACCCCAAAACCTTTAGCATAGTCTATAGGTCATATTTATGGAAGGATTTCATTGTAACCTAGTAGTTTGACTCCATATAATGCCGAGATGATGACATCCCCTTTTGGTCATGATTGGTCAACTGTGATGGCTTCAGGAGCCCGAAGCCGAAAACCTTGAGCACAGTCTACAGGTCATATTTATGAAGGGATTTCATTGTAATTTCATAGGATCACTCCAGATGATGCTCAGTTGAGAATATCCCCTTTTGGTTGCGGTCATTCAACCATGATGGCTGCCTGAGCCCAAAACCCAAAAACCTTTAGCACAGTCTACAGGTCATATTTATGAAGGGATTTCATTGTAACTTGGTAGGTTGACTTCATATAATGACTAGATGAGAACGTCTCCTTTGGACACAATTCGGAAACTGACGGCTACAGGGGCCCGAAGCCCGAAAACCTTTAACACAGTCCACAGGTCATATTTATGAAGGGATTTCAATGTAACTTGATAGGAGGACTCGTTTTGGAATAATTTCACTGTAACTTGGTAACTTTCGTTGATATACATTAACTGTGAGGGCCACATACATTAACTGTGAGGTCATATTAACCAACCCCTCAGCTCTTTAGTACAGTGTACACCGCATATTATTTTTATCAAAAACATAGCACACAGGGAAGAGAAATGAACATATTCCCAATTATCACAGTTCTTGTCTTATTTCATAATCCTTTCATAAACATTGAACATTATCCTTTTCATCAAACACAACACACAAGTTAAGCTACAGTGTCATTGACACTTTCATTTCTGTGGGGATGGAGAGTTCAACAATTTTGACAGCCTGGATCGTCGTGTGCAGAACACTTTTACAGGTGGAGGAAGCCAAAGTACCCAGAGAGAACCACTGAGCATCAGCAAGTAACTGCCAGACTCCACAATATACAAACTCTGCAACTTCAGGACTTACATTGGCTAAAGGCAAGTGCACCATCGATGTGCAGTGTGCTTTAGCACACAAAGCCACCATGCTCAGGTGTCTTATGTAAAATCCATCTTGTCACTATATACTTTACACTTTAAAACTTTTAAAGTGTAAACTAAAAAGTGCCTTGATGGGATTTACATAGACACTAACCTTCAAAAAATTTGTTCCTCTTGATAAAGGCCAAACGTAGGGCTGAAAATTTGTGTATATTAAATTATTAATTGAGTGACATTTTTCTGAATAACAACTTGTCTTTGGAGAATCTTCAGTGTGAAGATTTAGGAGTTGTCACTGATTTCTAACAAACTTGGCAAGAAACAACTGCTAGCTTTATTTGATGAGTCCCATGGGAACCTCAAGACGTGGAGCAGTTCTTGTTTACTCTGGCAACAGAGTTCTCTTTTACTAGTAAAATGGTGCCTGGAAACCATTGCCTGTTGAGGGTGATTTTTATGTGTACCCATACTATGTATGGTACACATAATGCCGGCATCTGTGGTGACCATCCGTCGTTCGTCCATTCTTTGTCTGTTCGTCTGTCTGTCCGTCTGCTTTCGTCTGTCCGTCCGTCCGTCTGTCCATCCAGCATCCGTATCCATTTCTTTGTCATTCGATAAGTTGAAAAATATTGCTTGGATTGTCAAGTTACTTTATATTTGTGTTCAGGTTACTGATGAGCCAAGCTGTGTAGTTTTTGGTGTAAGTCGGATAATTTGATCCTGAGATATTAACCCTTTATCCTTCAAATTGAAAATTCCTCCAATCCCTTTCACATTCGATAACTTGAAAAATATTGCTTGGATTGTCTAGTTACTTTATAGTTGTGTTCAGGTTACTGATTTGCCAAGCTGTATAGTTTTTGGTGTAAATCTGATGATTTGATCCCGAGATATTAACCCTTTATCCTTCAAATTGAAAATTCCTCCAATCTCTTTGGCATTCGATAACTTGAAAAATATTGCTTGGATTGTCAGGTTACTTTATATTTGTGTTCAGGTTACTGATGTGCCAAGCTGTATAGTTTTTGGTGTAAATCTGTTATTTTGATTCTGAGATATTAACCCTTTATCCTTCAAATTGAAAATTTCTCCAATCCCTTTGGCATTCGATAACTTGAAAAATATCGCTTGGATTGTCAAGTTACTTTATATTTGTGTTCAGGTTACTGATGTGTCGAGCTGTATAGTTTTTGGTGTAAATCTGATAATTTAAACCTGAGATATTAACCCTTTATCCTTTAAATTGAAAATTCCTCCAATCCCTTTGGCATTCGATATTTTGAAAAATATTGCTTGGATTGTCAAGTTACTTTATATTTGTGTTCAGGTTACTAATGTGCCGTGCTGTATAGTTTTTGGTGTAAATCGGATAATTTGATCCTGAGATATTAACCCTTTATCCTTCAAATTGAAAATTCCTCCAATCCCTTTGGCATTCAATAACTTGAAAAATATTGCTTGGATTGTCTAGTTACTTTATATTTGTGTTCAGGTTACTGATGTGCCGAGCAGTATAGTATTTGGTGTAAATCTGATGATTTGATCCCGAAATATTAACCTTTTATCCTTCAAATTGAAAATTCCTCCAATCCCTTTCGCATTCGATAACTTGAAAAATACTACTTGGATTGTCAAGTTACTTTATATTTGTGTTCAGGTTACTGATGTGCTGAGCTGTATAGTTTTTGGTGTAAATCTGATAATTTAATCCTGAGATATTAACCCTTTATCCTTCAAATTGAAAATTCCTCCAATCCCTTTCGCATTCAATAACTTGAAAAATATTGCTTGGATTGTCAAGTTACTTTATAATTGTGTTCAGGTTACTGATGTGCTGAGCTGTGTAGTTTTTGGTGTAAATCTGATAATTTGATCCGGAGATATTAACCCCCTTTATCCTTCAAATTGAAAATTCCTCCAATCCCTTTGGCATGAGATAACTCAAAAAATATCAATCCGATTGTCATGTTACTTTATATATTTATTCAGGTTACTGATGTGCTGTTGTGTATAGTTTTTTATGTAAATCTGATAATTTGATCCAGAGATATTAACCCTTTATCCATCAAATTAGACACTTCTCCAATCCATTTCTATATGTACCCATACCTTGTATGGTGTACATTATGTCAGCATCCGTGGTGGCCCTCCGTCATACAGCTTTCTTCTAATTGCGCGTATGGGTACACATCTGACGATTTCATCGACCTATTTTTAAAATTGGCAGCATGTATAATTGATTGTCCATAAATTATTGATTAATCTTGATTGACCTGATACTTATGTTGCAGGGAGTGCGGTGGCTTGGCAGGTAGAGGTGCAAGCCAAGAGGTCCTCAGTTTGAATCTCACCTGTGACAATCGCATTGTGTCTTTGGGCAAGACACTTCATCCCAATCGTCCACTTGTGGGCACTGTGGCATTGTGTACTAAGGCATAATGCACGTTCATGGTGTACTTGTTTTCAACCAATTCTCACCCTGCATGTGTGGAGTTAGTAGTTTGGGTGTCTGACAGTTGCTCGCCATTGCTCAATGGTTATCTCCGGGTACTCTGGCTTCCTCCACCTGCAAAACTGTCTGACACAAGGTGATCTGGCTGTCAAAAATGTTGTTAAACCCAATAAATAAATAAATAAATATATAAATACTTATGCTGCAGTCATTTTTTTAGCGACAGATTCAAAAAATGACCTTAACTCTTAACCCACTGAGTATTTTCAGGATATTTTTCATCAGCTCTGTTCATGGCTGCTATTAAGCAGCCATGACCAGATTTGGTGAAAAATCCATATAAATTTAACTCTAGAAATCCTTAATGAAAAAAAATCCATTCAATTTACAGGTGGAAAATTTTATAAAATAGGTCCAAATTATACCTATTTTAGTGGAAAGAGAAATTCTGTCCTGGCAGGAATATCTTCCTACAGCATGCAAGGAGTTATTTACCATTAAATTAAATAATTTGACAAGAATTCCTCTTGATTGCTTTCTTGTGTTTGCCAATGCTGAATTTGAGGCTATAATGGATTGAAGACCTATTCTGTTAATTCAACACCATTTGCCACTTTAAGGTTATGGAAAATCCCAAAACAATTAAGACTTGCTGAACTTATCCACCAACTATGGCTCTGTATAAAAAAAACTATTAAAACATTTTTATACCCCCTGCAATGAGTTGTGGGGGGGAGGGGGTTATTCTGGAATCACCTTGTCCGTCCGTCCGTCCATCCATCTGTGCATCGGTCCATCCGATCGTCCATCTGTAGACATAATTTTGTCCGGAGATGTTCTCAGATGTTTATGGACCAATCTGCTTGAAACTTGGTATGAATGTTCAGCACCATGGGAACCTGGACACCTACAATTATATTTCTGGTTGGTTTATTTGTACCAGAATTATGTCCCTTTTCACATTTTCCTTTAGCACGGGCTACACCCCGCAGTTCTTGTCTGATCGTCACAAAATTTCATATGCAGGTTTGGGGTCATGTCTAGATGAGAACGTCCCCTTTTGGTTGCGATCGGTCAACCGGTATGGCTGCCCAAGCCCAAAACCCGAAAACCATTAGCACAGTCCACAGGTCGTATTTATGAAGGGATTTCATTGTAACATGGTAGTATGCCTCTGTATAATGCCTAGATGAGAACGTCCCCTTTTGGGCATGATCTGTCAGCCGTGATGGCTGCCCAAGCCTGAAACCCAAAAACTTTTAGCACAGTCTGCAGGTCATGTTTAATATGGAGGGATTTCATTGTAACTTGGTAGGATGACTCCTTATGATGTCTAGATGAGAACGTCCCCATTTGGGCGTGATCTGCCAACCGTGACGACTGCCCGAGCCCAAAACCCGAAAACCTTTAGCACAGTCTACAGGTCATATTTATTGAGGAATTTCATTGTAACTTGGTGGGTTGACTTCATATACTGTCTAGATGAGAAAGTCCCCTTTTGGACGTGATTGGGCAACTGTGATGGCTACAAGGGCCCAAAGCCTGAAAAACTTTAGCACAGTCTACAGGTCATATTTATGAAGGGATTTCATTGTAACTTGGTAGGATGACTTCATATAATGTCTAGATAAAAACGTCCCATTTTGATCATGATCATTCAGGCTTGATGGCCCAAAAACCTTTAGCATAAGCAAAACGTCATATTTATGGAAGGATTTCATTGTAACCTGTTAGGTTGACTCCATATAATGCCT
Organism: Pictodentalium vernedei; assembly: GCA_031216915.1. NCBI lineage: Eukaryota > Metazoa > Mollusca > Scaphopoda > Dentaliida > Dentaliidae > Pictodentalium > Pictodentalium vernedei. The sequence continues at coordinate 250,565,438 of CM062295.1, forward strand.
AGATGATGACATCCCCTTTAGGTTACGATTGGTCAACTATGGCTACAGGTGAAAGCCCGAAAACCTTGAGCACAGTCTTCAGGTCATATTTATGAAGGGATTTCATTGTAACTTCGTAGGATCACTCCAGATGATGCCCAGATGAGATTGTCCCCTTTGGCTGCGATCATTCAACCATGATGGCTGCCCGAGCCCGAAGCCCGAAAACCTTTAGCACAGTCTACAGGTCATATTTATGAAGGGATTTCATTGTAACTTGGTAGGTTGACTTCATATAATGTCTAGATGAGAACGTCCCCCTTTTGGACACGATTCAACAACTGTGATTGGGCAACTGTGATGGCTACAGGGGCCTGAAGCCTGAAAACCTTTAGAACAGTCTCCAGGTCATAATTATTGCCCGCGTGGGGGCACGATGACGCCGTGTACTAAGGCGTACTGCACGTCGATGGTACGCATGTCTTCAACCAATCTAACCCTGCCTGTGCTACAGTGCGGAGTTACGATGTTGGAGAGCTGGCAGCTGCTCGTCGTTGCTAGGTGGTTCTCTCCGGCTTCCTCCACCCGTAAAACTGTCATGGTCACAATTAGTTCAAGTTCACCTTTGGCCATAATCGCATGTACCGTTCCATAGTTATTCCCCTTGAATGATTGCAAATTTGTGAATTATGTGGTTTTCGGATGATAACTTTAGTTTGCCTTGACTAATTTGTTTCAAATTCTCAGATTTTGTTTATGACCACAAAGCACAGCTCAAGTTCACTTTCAGCCAAAATCGCATGTACCTTTCCATAGTTATTCCTCTTGAATTTGTGCATTTTGTGTTTTCCAGATTATAACTTTAGAATGGCCTGATTGATTTTTTATACGCCTGTTGAAAAACCGTCGAATTATGGAATCAGTCTGTCTGTCTGTCCATTTGTCCATGCATTTGTCCATCCGTTCGTCAACATTTGGTTTCCAGATGATAACTTTAGTATTTTTTTTTCGATTGACTCCTAAACTTGGTATGTGGTTTAATCAAAACAAAAGACAGGTCAAGTTCAAATATGGGGTCAGTTCAAACTTCGAAGTTCCCCTGAATTAGGGCCCTTGTTGGACATAGAATGCATCAAATATTTGGTTTCCGGATGATAACTTTTAATATTTGTTTTCCGATTGGTTCCAAACTTGGTATGTTGTTTAATCACAACAAAATACAGGGCAAGTTCAAATAATGGGGATGGTCCGAACAATTTTCACCCTCACCCCCATCCTTACCCAAACCCTTCAAAAATACAAAATGGGTGTATAATGTCCCGCTTGGCAGTGCTCTTGTTAGGAATAACATGGGCAGGGTGAGTTTTCTATGTGACGTACCATTATAACCCTTCAACTATGAAATATTCAAGCAGAGCAATAATGCGTTACACATGTACAAATATCAAGATATTGAGCTGAAATTTGTATGTGGGGTTCAATTTTTATCAGGAATTACATGGGTTAGGTGGATTTTTCATTCACCGTTATTGTAACACTTCAGGGGGCGCAGTGGCTCAGTTGGTAGAGGTGCAGGCTGCAAGCCAAGAGGCCCTCGGTTCGAATCCCACCTGCGGCAACCTCGTTGTGTCCTTGGGCAATACACTTCACCCCCATTGCCCACGTGGGGGCACGGTGACGCTGTGTACTAAGGCGTACTGCACGTCGATGGTGCACCTGTCTTCAACCAATGTTAATCCTGCTTGTGTGGAGTTGGTATGTTGGGGAGCTGACAGTTGATCAACGTTGCTCGGTGGTTCTCTCCGGGTACTCCGGCTTCCTCCACCCATAAAACTGTCACGGTCATGGTTAGCCATTGTACAGAAATATGTGACCTTAAACACCAATAAATAAATAAATAAATATGTAACACTTCAACCAGGACAATATCTGTATGCACACGTACAGTTCAGAGATATAAAGCTGAAATTTTGTACCCAAGGGGATATTTTTTATTGGTACTAACATGACAGGAGAGTTTTAGGTACATAGATGTTTTAATCCTTCATTCATCAACCCTTGGTACAACACCACTCTTCACCCAGGCCTGGCATTCTTAAAAATGCAGGAGGGCTAAAAATCACTCCCCTCACATGGCCTAGGGGAGCGATTAGTTCTCCTCAAGATTACGAAAGCTAAAATTGGCAAAATGAAGTTTTACTATTAATGAATTATGCTTGGTGGGTTTTGTACATTTTATTCGGTGTTGCTGACAAGGTAGTCTCTGTGAGATGGCTACACTGCCCTCCCACACCTCCGGGCCTCAACAAGGCCCAGAGGTGTGGGAGAGGCAGAGTGGTCGTCTTTCAGAGGCCACTAACATAGCTAAGACCTGAAAAGATGTGGGGTTTAGGAATAGGCTGTTATGGTTATCATTATTTTCTAAGGCCAGTAGGGCTAGTTTTCGCCCTCAATTTTTTTAAGGAGAGCAGTACGCGAGCGAATAAATTGCTTTCCTGAAAATGCCAGGCTTGTTCACCCATACATTTACAGATATTGATCTGAAATTTGTCACCAAGGGACAGGAGTTCCGATTGCAGTTGATGTTGCCACAATGGTAAAACCCTCAACTATAGCAACACTGGTAGCCTGGAGCGCAGGTGAAATAATTGTGCATAGCATGGTGACATCTGCTTGTTGCAAATAAGTGTGAGTTAATCAAAAGTTTGTTGATATTTAATTACGGTGTGTTTTATGTTAGTCATATTTTATGGGGACATGAGTACACCAATTTCTCAATAAAACTAACTTTCATTTGAATGCAGCTGTAATTGGATTTTAGACAATTGATAGACAAGCTACATATTGTGAGTTTGTTTTGTTAACTCTTTGATGCTATATGACTATTGCCAAAGAGTTTGGATCATTTTCAGGGGCATAGCCTGTGCTCCCAGCTTGGGGATAACATCATGAAGCTACAATAATTTCTGAGTTCCGAAAATTTGGTGTGTACTCAATGACCTAAAATACCGCTTGCTTTAAATGGTTTTGTTTTTGTTGGTAACTATGGTAGCATGGAAACACCAAGTAGATTTTAATTAATGGAGTAACAAATTTCGCTACCCAGTATTTAATAATGTCTGTAAAGTCAAAGGCTATCATATGCTAGGTGTGATACAAGCATTACAGATAAATGATTGCAAGCCACCCCCTAATACCCATATGATCCCTTGACCACGGGTTGGGGCGACGGTTTACTTTTGTAATGTTTTCTGCTTTAAAATGAGTTCTGAAGGATTTTGAATGATTTTATGAAAAGTGAAGAAAATCTCCATGAGTTTTATGGTTTTTTGATGGGTCCCAAATGCATTTAATGTTTGCTTTAATTGTAAAACCTTCAACCACAGGAACTTTGAGAACCCAAAGAGCTAGTGGAATAATCGTGGACAGTTCGGTACCTCGGCCAGTTGTAAATAAGTGTGAGTTTATTCATAGTTTTGGTTGCATTGTTTGGGAACCTTAACACCAATTTCTCTAGTTTTTTTAGGAAGTATTATTTTTTTCAGAGATTCTTTTCCACACATTTTGTCTCTATGATTCTGAAGGCATTTTCTAACCTATTGAGAACTGGGTGGATGTGGCCCTCACAGTTAACGTATGTCAACAAAGTTACTAAGTTACAGTAAAATCATTCCAAAAAGAGTCATCCCACCAAGTTACAATGAAATCTGTTCATAAATATGATTCGTAAACTTTGCTAAAGGAATCTAGGTCATGTGCCCAAACAGAGGTAACGGCTGTCCCATTGTGACCAAAATAGGACAGTCTCATTTAGACATCATACTGAGTCATCCTACCAAGTAACAATGAAATCATTTCATAAATATGAACTGTAGACTGTGCCAAACAAATCTAGGTCACATGTGAGTGTGGCCATCATGGTTGACCGATCACAATCAAAATAGGAAGTTCTCATCTGGACATTATACCGAGTTATCCTACAAATTTACAATGAAATCCCTTCACAAAAGCAACCTACAGACTGTGCTAAAGGAATATAGGTTACGTGGCCTGCAGCCATCATGGTTGAGCGACCAAAATATGATGTTCTCATTCAGACATTATACAGAGTCAACCTACCAAGTTACAATGAAATCCCTTGATGTGACAATACAAGTTGCATGGACAAAATAGTCTGGTAAGCATATGTTAACCCTCCACAGGCTGCTAAACGTCAATATTTTGATAATATGGGCTGTGTTGTCAGACACCAATGAGTATGTCACACATAAACATAACCTCTTTTATCAGATCCAGAATTTATGGGGGATAATTTTTGTAAGTAGTAAGAGTATTAAAAAAAACAAGCCTTAACCCTGTTTTGACAGAATAAATGGAGACAACCTTAAGAACTTCAAATTCACATTTTCTGTGCATTTCTTCAAGTGGTTTGTAAAGATTTTCAAGAAAAAGTAGACTCTTGAGAGGGGGGCACGGTGTCTCAGTAGGTAGAGGTGCAGACTGCAATCGGAGAAGTACTCGATTTGAATCCCACCTGCGGCAACCATGTTGTCTCCTTGGGCACGACACTTCACCCCTATTGCCCACGTGGGGGCACAGTAGCGTGAATTTTTACCAAATCATCGTGCCAATTTACAATGAAATCCCTTACAGGTAAAAAACATTCTCTTTCTGAATCGAATGATCGAACATGTGTGTGCTGCTGTCAGTACAGATTTGTATTTTGTCTAGACATTTTACTTGAATTGGGGAAAATACGTTCTTGAAAGATAAATAAAAATACTCTCAATGGGAGATTAAATGCATTTCCTTTGCATTGTGTATTTCATGTGCTGATGCCAACAACTCATTTTTAAAGGAAGCACGTATGTGTTATTGTGGCCCATAAGAAAGGAATTTTTGAACTGCTGGGTAACAATGTAACAACTCATCCAACCAACCCTTTAGAAGCAGGTGCAAGTAACATCACGTGTATCAAAATTCAAAGGCCTGAAACTATTGTTTTAAGAATTAATATTATACACATCAGTCTTTATAAGGGTTTAATCCTTTGATATCCTCCGATATATCAGGGGAACCCTCTCCAGTCAACTAACTTACCACAAGTATGCTCGAACCTCTACACTCTGTCAAAATGGCAAAGTTTTCTGCAGCAAACATTTCCCATAATGCAGTTTGCTATTTCACCAAATATACCATGGTTGACAGAGCTCAATGTGTGTAGTGTTTGATGAAAAGGAGAATGTTCAAGAGAAAAACAGAATGTTTGGAGAAAATTCTCCAGTATTACCAGGAATTCAACATTGTTTCCGGCATCCCAGAAAAAGTTCTTCTTGGGCCGAAAATCCTGGAAAATATCAAAATATTTGGCAGTTTTTAAATGATTCGAGGGCCAATATGCGATCAGTTTCAAAAGATTTATAAGTCTTTGCATTACCCTGTTCGAATATCATTCAAATGATCATAAAATTCATTAGTATAAGTGAAAAAAGATGTTTGTACCTTTTTAAAGTGTACAAAATTCATCTCTTTCTGGCTCAATCAGCTGTTTTCATTGTGTCAATTTGTGGTGACCCAGTTTCAAACACCTGATCACCAACAACTTCAGATGTTTGGTTTATAAAAAAAAAGTTTTATTCAACAGAGAATTCCACTTTAATAGTGTTCCATTTATATTTTAACTGCATTTGAATAATGGTGCCCAAGTTTTGCTTTACAAACTGCAACACTGTGTTTGAACATTGAAAAGGAAATGTAAATCACAGTTCAGTTGATGGGCGCCGCCATTTTTAACTTTGAATTCTGGGAGATACTGGGGAAGTTCCTTTGATCTTGTTCTGAGGATAAAAAATATGTCTGGAAATCACCTCCTTCTTTCATGTAAATCTTTGAATCAAATGGGCCAGTGTTTAGGAAGTTGAACTGATGACAACTGGTTTAATTCTAAGTTAAAGGCCTCTTTTGGAAGTGTTTTTATTTTGTTATTTTATTTATAATTATTTCTTGCAAAATGATTTTAAAATGGATAGTATCTAAAGAAAAATTCATTTTGTGTCTCTTTTTATATTTTTCAAAAGAGGTTCTCTGTTGAGTAATCCTTTTTATATTCCTGAGAATTTTCTTTAACTTTTATTTCTTTCAACTCATGTCTGAGCTTCAGCAGCCATGAAGTGATTGTAGGAGAACTGCAAGAAATTTTTTGAAGTTGAACTATTGAAGTTTCTGAACATTTGTGGGAGTTAATTATGCCTAAATTTTTTTAGAGGTTTTTTTTCATCGGATTGTTGCTAGTCATGAATTGATTGTAGAAGTGCAAGAGAACAATTACTTTTTTTTTTAAGTTTGACATCTACATTTGTTGTACTTGACACTGACATATTATGGTCTTTTTTCTGTAATTTTTGGTTCTATTTTTTTTTAATCTTTTTTTTTAGGGGATAGAGGTGGGGTGGGGGGGGGGAGGTATTGGGAGAAACTTGATTACTGTTGTGATTCCAATGTTTGTGAATAGAATACAGTTTCAATAAGCGATTACACAGGATACAATACTAGCTGAGATGAGCAGCAGTATAACTCCAAAAAGAAAATTTATACTTATATGTTTTGACCATATTTTTACTTTGTAATACAACATATGTGAGCTGCATTAATAGTTATGTAGTATCTCCTATGGAGAGAAATCCTCTCATTGAGGGTTATTTAGTAGTAGTCGACTTGTTGCATACAGCATTTTCAGTCACACAAACTTTTCCCTGAAATCCATGCCATTTCCCTGAAAATCAACCTGAATTTTCCTGAAAATTTGTTTTGGAGGGTAACATATCTGAATAGCACACGTCATCACAATTCTCCCAACATGTTTGTTGGTTTAACCCTTTACCCCAAAAAGATTATATCAAAATTTATTATCCTTTTAAAATTTTACAAGCTTCCTGATTGGTCAGTAACCATTGCATCCAGTATAGCACATTTAACTCCAATGGAGTATATGAAGTTCAACGGGGTATATGAGAATATCACATGACAACTAAAAGAGGTTTACTGACATTCTGTGGGACACTTTGCCGATTTCTCTTTCGCCTCAAACATTTTCATCAGTAATAATAAACATTCAGACTCACAAAAAAAATGAGAACAATATAGTTTCATGAGAATATTCCGAAAATGTGAAAAAAACATGTGTACATACCTCCCAATGTTTGATTTTATTGTCAAGAAGAGGGATTCTGTTGTGGTGTTTCTGCACTACAGATCCATTGTGGTTTCGAGAAACATGCAACCTATTTTGTTATATGAATTGTCTCTTCAGTGAACTTGTACAAGTTTGAATACAGTGTTCCTGATTCTCCAAGACACCACTGTATTGAATAAAACAATTATAAAGTCAACTTGTGTCCCACAGTAATAACGACGTGTCATTTCCCAACGTCCTTGTATTGAAGTCTCCCAAATGTTTGATTTCAATCAAAGAGAAATAACTCCAAATCTTTCTTGGTCAGTAATACAAAGAAAGATATGTTTCTTTCACTTTCACTAATTAATACTTTTATCAAGGTTTTCGTCACTGGAATACTATTTGGGCATTATTTAATAACACAAAACTTGACACCCTGAAGGGGCAGTTGTAATAAATTCATCACACAGTGTTTCAGCAGGATGTACAGGACTGTACTACTCTTCTGAGATTCATGTTTCCTTTGGCTTTCAGCCTCAGGAAATATGGGTCTCAGAAGGGTTGTACAGTCCTGTACACCATGCTGAAACACTGTGTAACTACTATTATTACTTTAAATATTATTTTTTCAAAATATTTCAACAAAACCAGATCGTGTGACACCTCATTGGAATGAGCTCAATGACCACTGAGGGATCACATAATATGGTTTTGTTGAAATATTTTGAAAAACATTTGTTGAAATATTTTGAAAAACTATTTTTTTTCAACTGTTGATTTTGTATATTATGTGGGTGTATACATCCAATTTGTTAGCTAAAGGGTTAACCCTCTATGCAGGAGCATGGTGGCTCAGTAGATAGAGATGCAAGCTGAGAGATCCTTGGTTCGAATCCCACCGTGGCAACTGTGTTGTGTTCTTGGGCAAGGCACATAATCCTAATTGCCCACATGGGGGCAACTTGGCGCTGTGCACTAAGGCATACTGCATGTTGATGGTGCACATGTCTTCAGCCAATGCTAACCCTGCTTGTCTGGAGTTAGTATGTTGGAGAGTCTGACCGTTGCTTGCCATTGCCTGGTGGTTCTCTGGATACTCCGGCATCTTCCACCCATAAAACTGTCTGACACGAGGTGACCTTGGCTGTCTAAAATGTTGTTAACCCCTTACCCAACGTAACAGCCAAAACCGGCCAGCGCTATTCACAAAAATCGCCAATTTTCATTATTTTGTCTCAAAAACATAGATTATGACCCCTCTTTGGAACGAGCCTGTCGAGCTCGTTCCAATATGCACAAATTTTATTTGCAAGTGTCGTCTGGTTTTCATGTTAGGTTTAGGGTTAAACCCCAATAAATAAATAACCCTTTGCACACTGATCTCGAAATATCAAAAATTTTAACATGCAAATTTTCACATAATCCAACTGGAATTTTAAACAATTAATTTGACATCAGAGCTCATTTTGCTCTCTCTCTGACAAGATTGAATTGGTTAAATTTTTAGTTGCACTATGGTGAAAATTGTCTGCTTAAAATTTCAGTATTTTGACATCAGGGTGTTGAAGATAAACCCCCCAAGTTCCCCATCAGCCATAAACTGCCACTTTTTAATACTTGGAAAATGTTGTCCCAAGTCTATTCTTCCTTGAGAGCTCTACTTGTAGGATGCATTTATCTTCACAGTGTTTTTACATCTCTGTTGCATGCCTGTACAGGTAGCCAACAGTAATGTAAAAACACTCTTTAGTCATCTGCAGGTGTATGCATATGTAACATAAAATTAATCTGAGGAAGAAAGGGTTAATCATTAAATTTGAAACAAAATTAACATGTCATTCTATTGAAGATATTAAATAAGTCAACAAAGAAGATAATTTTTATTGTCCCTATATCCCGATAAATTCAGTCTTTTGATTGGTCAGAATGCCTTGGACAAATAGCCATGGCAAAGGGTGAACCCAACATCCAAGGTATATGAGAGCGTTCAACATCCATGGTATAAGCGCACGCAAAACATCGGGTGTATATGATCTAAATGAAAGCTTTCCGCATTTGTTCGCCTCGACATAAAAATCAAACCCAAAAACCTGAAATAGTCGCAAATATCATCAGATTTCCGACAGTTCAATCATAAAAATAAAATAAAAGCAAATAATTCGTCCCCTGAGTACCAGTGTGTTCTATGTGCCAGTAGGCACATAGAACACATTGGAACTCAGGGGACGATATGTCAATAAATACTGTTTACTCATTTCCTTAATGACCCAAGGGATGTAACTCTGTCTGTTGTCTTCTGTGATTATAAAAACAGAATAATTATCACGAATTTGGTCCAAGTGATTGTGGAGCTGAGAAATGTGTCCACAAATGTATTTCCACTATGTTTGTATTGTGTTTGAAACGGGTCAAAAACGTTAATCACCGCCAACATATATGGTATATGGAGATTTAATACCTGAATATCTCATTTAATCAACTCGCCTGCGGCTCGGTGTTTAAAAACCAACATCCAGGTATTAAATCTCCATATACCATACATGTTGGCAGAGATAACTTAGAATACCTTGTTCTCGGCCCAGTCTATATATCATTATGACAATTTGAATGAAACCATCTCAGCCAAAATGTCTGCTGTCCAAAGTGTTCTTAGCCAAAACATTGTCTTCTGAAACAATTCATCTCAACAATTCTCTACAAACTTTTTGCTTACTGGTGATTTTATTATATTCTAACCTAACAGAGCTTAGAGAGTGAATTAAGCTTTTTACCTCCCTGTGGGAATGCCAGAAAGTGGAGCAGTGCTTGTTTACTGTGGAAAACAAGTTCTGCTTTACTGGTGAATTAGGATCCAGTAATTAACACTCCAGTGAAAGTCCTCTAAAGAGGGCATCATAGGTATAAACAAATGGCTATACTTGACTTCATTCTTATGTTGTGGTCATGAGAGAGCCATAGATGATGAAAGTGACCTTAAACACCAATAAATTCAAGTTTTGCCTCAAAACCATACAGCCCGTGACCCCTCATTTGAACAATTTTGTCATTCCAGTGAGAGTCGTAAGCTACGTTTTTGAGGCAAAAATGAAAATATTTAGTTATTAAAGAATCGTTATTGCAAGTATCTTCTGGTCAGGTTAGGTGAAATTTTTACCCTGTATCTCCCACAATATCAAACTTTATTAATTTTTATTATGCTTCCCGAATTTTTTGGGGGGAGCAAAAAGTCGTCACCCTATCTGTCTGTCCCTCTGTCTGTCTGTCCGAAACAAATGGTTTCTGGACAATAACTTTAGTTTGACTGAACGAAATAAAACAAAATTTTATACATAGGTTTATAACCACATAATACAGGATGGGATTGATAGTGGGCTTGGTCTGGTATTTTTTGGCAGAGTTATGGCCCTTTTCCAACTTAGGCATGTTGATATTGGTTTCAGGACAATAACTTTAGTTTGAGAGATGAATGAAATGAAACAAAATTTTATACCTAGGTTTAAAACCACATAATACAGGTTGGGTTGATAGTGGGCTCAATCAGATATTTTTTTGGCAGGGTTATGGCCCTTTTCCAACTTAGGCATGTTGATATTGGTTTCCGGACGATAAATTTAGGTTGAGTGAATGAAATGAAACAAAATTTTTATACCTAGGTTTATAACCACATAATACAGGTTGGGATTGATAGTGGGCTCAGTCCAGTATTTTTTAGCAGAGTTATGACCCTTTTCCAATGTAGGAAACATGCTGATATTCGTTTCCTTATGATAACTTTACTTTGAGTGAACGAAATGGAACAAAATTTTATACATGGGTTTATAACCATATAATGCAGGTTGAGATTTATAGTGGGCTCGGTCTAATATTTTTGGCAGAGTTATGAAACTTTTCCAACGTAGGAAACATATTGATATTGGTTTCCAGACGATAAATTTAGTTTGAGTGAACAAAGTGGAACAAAATTTTATACATAGGTTTATAACCACATAATACAGTTTGGGATTGATAGTGGGCTGTATCCAATATTTTTTAGTCCCCTACGAGAACCGTAAGGGGACTATAGGATTGCACTCCGTCCGTCCGTCTGTCTGTCTGTCTGTTTGTCCATCTGTCTGTCCATCTGTCTGTCCGTCTGTCTGTCTGTCTGTCTGTCTGTTTTTTATGTTACCACCTCTCCCTCCAACATGCTTTAAGCTACACCTTTCATATTTGGTACATGGATAAATGGTTCTGAGGGGATGATGCACGCTCAAAATTTTTTTTTCAAAATCCAAGATGGCGGAATGGCGGCCATTTTTGTTGTGTTTTTTAAGCTTTTTTTCTCTATTTTGATGTTACCACCCCTCCCACCAACACGGTTCAAGCTACACCTTTCATATTTGATACATGGATAAATGGTTCTGAGGGGATGATGCACGCCCAAAATTTTTTTTTCAGAATCCAAGATGGCAGAATGGCGGCCATTTTTGTTGTGTTTTTTTAAGCTTTTGCCATTTTTGTTGTGTTTTTTAAGCTTTTTTTCTCTATTTTCATGTTACCACCCCTCCCACCAACATGGTTCAAGCTACACCTTTCATATTTGGTACATGGATAAATGGTTCTGAGGGAATGATGCGCGCTCAAAATTTTTTTTTCAAAATCCAAGATGGCGGAATGGCGGCCATTTTTGTTGTGTTTTTTAAGCTTTTTTTTCTCTATTTTCATGTTACCACCCCTCCCACCAACACGGTTCAAGCTACACCTTTCATATTTGGTACATGGATAAATGGTTTTGAGGGGATGATGCACGCTCAAAATTTTTTTTTCAAAATCCAAAATGGCGGAATGGTGGCCATTTTTGTTGTGTTTTTTTAAGCTTTTTTTCTCTATTTTGATGTTACCACCCCTCCCACCAACATGGTTCAAGCTACACCTTTCATATTTGGTACATGGATAAATGGTTCTGAGCGGATGATGCACGCTCAAAATTTTTTTTTCAAAATCTAAGATGGCGGAATGGCGGCCATTTTTGTTGTGTTTTTTAAGCTTTTTTTGTCTATTTTGATGTTACCACCCCTCCCACCAACATGGTTCAAGCTACACCTTTCATATTTGGTACATGGATAAATGGTTTCAAAATCAAAGATGGCGGAATGGCGGCCATTTTTGTTGTGTTTTTTAAGCTTTTTTTCTCTATTTTGATGTTACCACCCCTCCCACCAACATGGTTTAAACTACACTTTGCATATTTGGCACATGGATAGAGGGTTGGGAGGGGATGATGCACGTTCAATATTTTTTCTTCAAAATCCAAGATGGCAGCATGGTGGTCATTTTTGTTGTGTTTTTAAGCTTTTTTTCTCTATTTTATGTTACCACCCCTCACTCCAACATGGTTCAAGCTACACTTTTTATATCTGGCACATGGATAGAGGGTTGTAATGGGATGATGCACGTTCAATATTTTTTTTCCAAAATTCAAGATGGCGCCATGGCAACCATTTCTGTTGTGTTTTTTAAGCTTTTTTCTCTATTTTATTTTACCACTACTCCCTCCAACATGGTTCAAGCTGCACTTTTCATATATGGTACATGGAATAAGGATGTTGTGAGGGGATTATGCACGCTCAATATTTTTTTTTCAAAATCTAACATCTGTCTGTCTGTCCATCTGTCTGTCTGTCTTTTTTTACCACCTCTCCCTGTAATATGCTTCAAGCAACACCTTTCATATTTGGTACATGGATAAATGGTTCTGAGGGGATGATGCACAGTCAATATTTATTTTTCAAAATCCAAGGTGGCAGAATGGCGGCCATTTTTGTTGTGTTTTTTTAAGCTTTTTTCTCTATTTTATGTTACCACCCCTCCCTCCAACATGGTTCAAGCTACGCCTTTCATATATGGCACATGGATAAAGGGTTGTGAGGGGATTATGCACGCTCAATATTTTTTTTTAAAAATCCAAGATGCTTATATACTCTAGTGTCTTCTGTGACAAAAACACCTTATGTCACAAAAGCGCCGTAGGGGACTAATACCACCTCGGTGGTCAAACACTTGTTGATAGAGTTATGGCCCTTTTCCAACATAGAAGACCTGTTGATATTAGTTTCCAAGTGGTAACTTGAGTTATATGTGTCCGATTTCAGAATTGCAATATAGCTTACTATTGACAATATACCAAATGGTTAATTTTTAGCTCAGCTTTGACGAAGTCAAATTTGAGCTATTGTCATGGCTCGTCGTAGGTCTGTCTGTCCGTCTGTCTGTCCGTCCGTCCATCTGTCCATCTGTCCGTACATCAACAATTGGCTATGGCTCGGGCTAGAGGTCGTATTTATGAACCGATCTTTACGAAACTTCTTGTGTACCTTTGTTATGACCCTGGGACGGGAACGAGTGTTTTTAGGTGTGGTCCGAAATTCAAGATGGCTGCCAGTGGCCATTTTGTACCGATGATGCAAAAATCAGTTTTTTGTACAGAACTTCTGTATGAAAGTTCTGATTTGAATAAAGTTTTGTATAAATGTTTAGTACCATGGGATACATCACATATAATATGGGGTTTTTTCTCGTGCGTAAATTATGCAAATTAGACTGACTTTGATTTATTTAGTGTTACTTTCAGAGCTGTGAGTGCCAAGCTGCTATGGCTCGGGCTAGAGGCCGTATTTATGAACCGATCTTTACGAAACTTCTTGGGTACCTTTGTTATGACTGTGGGACGAGAACGAGTGTTTTTGGGTGCGGTCCGAAATTCAAGATGGCTGCCAGCTGCCATTTGTACCGACGATGCAGAAATCTGTTTTTTGTACAGAACTTCCATATGAAAGCTCTGATTTGAATAATTTTTTGTATGAATGTTTAGTACCATGGGATACATCACATATAATACGGGTTTTTTTCTCGTGCATAAATTATGCAAATTAGACTAACTTTGATGTTTTTTAGTGTTACTTTCAGCACTGTAAGTGCAAATGCCAATACGGCTCGGGCTAGAGGCCGTATTTATGAACCGATCTTTACGAAACTCTGTGGGTACCTTTGTTATCACCGTGGGATGAGAACGAGTGTTTTGGGGTCCGGTCCGAAATTCAAGATGGCCGATGGCAGCCATTTTGTACGAAATTAGGTGCAATCAGATTTTTGCACAGAACTTCCTTATGAAAGCGCTGATTTGAATAATTTTTTGTGTGAATGTTTAGTACCATGGGATACATCACATATAATACAGGTTTTTTTCTCGTGCAGAAATTATGCAAATTAGATGAACTTTGATTTTTTCAGTGCTGCTTACACACAGTAAGTACACATGTCAATACGGCTCGGGCTAGAGTCTGTATTTATGAACCGATCTTCACGAAACGTCTTGGGTACCTTTGTTATCACCTTGGGACGAGAACGAGTGTTTCTGGGTGCGGTCCAAAATTCAAGATGGCTGCCAGTGGCCATTTTGTATCGAAATTAGGTCTAATCAGTTTTTTGTCACAACTTCTACACAGCTCATATTTGTGAACTGATCTTCACGAAACTTCTTGGGTACCTTTGTTTTCACCTTGGGACAGGAATGAGTGTGTTTTGGGGTGCCTTTGTTATCACTGTGCTATGAGAACAAATATTTTGGGGTTCAGTCAGACCCACTCTGGGACTCAAAGATTTTTTCTAGTTTAGCATCTGACTGTCACCCACCTTTACAATACTTTACCTGTACATTTGTTACAGGCAACGCTCAGTATTTATGTACAGACCGTTACAATACTTTATATGTACCTTTGTTATCAAGTCATTACCTAGGTGTTTGTCATTGCTGTGTCACATACTATACATGTACATGTCTTTGTCTTGACAAGTTGAGCTACAGTGTCATTGACACTTTCATTATTTTAAGTGTGGTGAGATATTTTTTATTTGAGGTTTGGCCCCTTTTTGGACTTTATTAACCACTGAAATATAGTTTACCATAAAGCGGGGGCATTAGTGTCCCATGGACACATTTGGTATTGGTGCTATGGTTCAATGGAGAGAAGATAAGATATTGATTAATTCTGTTTCAACAAAGACAAATGACGAGAAACTTATGAGGGGCAGGGGTATAGGCACCCTTGGCATTTGGGGAGAATCTGTTGGCTGTGCCAACTCATTGCACTTGTTAATTTTGTTTCTTCAAATTTTTCAAAAAGTTTCACAAATACCTTATCATGTGCACACCTGTGGATTCGAGGCAAATTGCCGTTTGGGTCATGTGAAGGTTATCTAAAATGAAAAACATGTGACCGAAAAATGGGTTGTGCCAAATTGTTGCCAGCTCACACAAAGTTTTCAACAAGTTGAATGATCAAGTATGATTACCATAAATGGTGGAATGATGTTGAGCATCAACCATCATCAGTTGCATCTGGCTGCTTACATCTGCCCCAAGTATAGCTGCTCTGTTGGCTAATTATTGGTCAACAGAGCAGCTATTCTTCAGGCAGATGCAAGCACCATTGCTGATGATTGGTTGATGATTGACATCATTTTAAGCTGTTGATCATCTTAACATGTAATACAGGTACAGAATCAGGAAATGGCAATAATTCATGTGTCTACCACAAATAGTGATATACTCTTCTGCAGGATGCCAGGCCATGCCAAGATTAGGCTATATTTGTAGCTATTTTGTATCTGAATTGCTGGAACACAGCCTCATTATTGTTACTAAGGATTCATCTCTATTCATCAGGATAATTGCCCACAGGTGGAAGCATGGTGACTCAGTGGTAGACTGTTGGACTTCTATGCTAGAGGTCTTGAGTTCGATCCCCATCCGGGATGACCCGCTTTGTGACCTTGGACAAGGCACTTTATCCCGGTTGCCAACATGGGGGAACAATGATGCTGTGTACTAAGGCGTACTGCACGTCGATTGTGCACATGTCTTCAACCACTATAACCCTGCTTGAGTGGAGCTTGAACAGAGTTAGAATGTTGAGGAGCTGACAGTTGCTCGTCATTGGTCGGTGGTTCTCTCCGGGTACTCCGGCTTTCTCCACCCATAAAACTGTCACGGTCACAATTAGCCATTGTGCATAAATATGTGACCTTAAACACCAATAAATATATAAATATTGCCCATAGGTGTAAGAACTTGGCTATGATACAACAGATCGTATATTGGCATAGTTGTTGTACATATATATTTAGGTTACCTAACAGGTCATATAGTCCTCAGATGGGTGACCGTCTGAGCGATCGATTAGGACTCCCTCATTGTGTCCTTGGGCAAGGCACTTCACCCCGATTGTCCACATGGGGGCACATTGATGCAGTGTACTAAGGAATACTGCACGTCGATGGTGCACATGTCTTCAACCAGTCTAACCCTGTCTGTGCTGCAGTGCGGAGTTACGATGTTGGGGAGCTGGCAGCTGCTCGTCGTTGCTTGGTGGTTCTCTCCGGGTACTCTGGCTTCCTCCACCCGTAAAACTGTTACAGTCATGATTAGCCATTGTGCATAAGTATATGACCTTAAACACCAATAAATAAATAAATAAATAACAGGTTATGTGAATCATGTACAGAAAAATGAACGATAGGTTACCAAAGCTCAAGACTAGGTGAACAATAAATGGGTTACGCAAAATTCTGAAAACAGCAGGCCTGATGTGACACTTCATTGGAATGAGCTTGATACCTCATTCCATTGAGGGGTCATACAATATAGTTTGGTTGAAATTGTGTAAAAAAAAATACAATTTCAACTTCTCAATTTGTAAATTTTGCCAGTGGATGAAGACGATTCATTAGGTGAAGTGTTAAGAGAGTTCTATACCTTTGTTGAAAGGGTTATCTAACTTCCTGTCAGGAACAGATGTCGATTATTGATCTTAAAACAAAATATTTTTATTTTATTATATTTCAGCATCTCTCTTTTATGTTTCAATACTTGGTCTATACCTGAATGATAACAATCCCATCAATAGAGGTAATTTGTTTATTTTTACATAACGCCTCACAGAGCATTATCTCTTATTTAACTTTTTTCAAATGTCATTTCATTCATTTCATCTTCCTGTATTATGAATTAAGATCTCTAATTATAACCAGGTATTTCATATAATGATTCTCCGTTGTGTAATTTATAAACTAAATTCTTTTTATAACTTGAGTTGAGACAACAAGCAGTTGAATTACCAGTTGTTAATAATCCATCTTTGACAGAAATTTTTTCCAAGCACGTGTACCGGTAGTATTAGCATTCTTAATGTTGTATAAAATTTGCATAACTTGTGCAGACCCTGTGAAAGCCAAACAAGTGACACACCAAAAGTTAGGACTGCAGTGTGGGGCTTCAAAACCCAGCACATATGACCTTTTTCATCTAACATACAGTAGAATCCTGGTAACTGAATAGCCACTTCACCTGTGAGAATTATTTAATTAACAGGAGTATTCAATTAAGAAAAGGTTGATCACTTTTCTGTATTCTACAGATAAGATGAGCATTTATTTCATTATATGTTGTTTCTCAGAGCTCATGGAGCTCTGTCAAACAAGATATAATAGATTAAATGGCTGTGATTGGATGAAAACAATTAGGTTTAGAAATAAGAGGAATTTGATGATAATTGTCAGGATAATTTCTTGGAATACTACAAGATTTTTTATGCAATTAAAGGAGTTACAGTACATTCAGGTTGATTGGTTCGTTGACCTCAAGAGCATGTCACTGTATGTATTAAAATAAAAATACAACATCAGCAGAAACAAGTTAACAGTGCTGTTAATTTGTTTCTGCTGATGTCATATTTCATACAGTCATCACACAACTTGTGGCATGTGTGTCTTGAGCAGCTATCAAGGGGAAGATCAGACCAATCAATGAGATTAGACCACTCATGATTTCTGCCAATCATTGTAATCACTAGTAACCAACATCTTGTTTGAAAGTCCCCTAAAGTGTGCAGCATGGGTATCAGTGATTAGCTAAACTTGACTTCATACCTATTGTGGTCATGATAGAGCCATAAATGGTGAAAGTGACCTTAAATTCCAATAATGAAAGAATACTAACCAGCCTTAAGCAGGATTCTAGTCCTGTGCTTCCATGCTCACATTTGAGCAGTCAAGAGAACATGGCACAGGTTAGGACTGAACCCACAATCTTTCCAGTACAAAAGTCGTCAATGCACTATTATGCATATTATTTGTCTTTTTAGCTCAACTGCCTGAAAGTCAGTGTCTGTCATCCATGAACAATGTGTTCGCAACTTCTCCAAAACCACTGGACTGATTTCATTTAAATTTGATATAGTTGTTCTGGCATCACATTTTGATTCTGTTCCAATCACCTTGCCCCACCCTTTAGGAATGGGGTGGAGGAAAATGCTCCCAAATTTTCAAATATCTTCTTTCCATGTAGCCATGGGTACAATGACGGTATTTAGTACCAGGCTTCCTTTTGAGGTGTAGAATCAAGTTTGTTCAAAAGAAGTTTGTTGGGCAAAATTTACCTTTAATAATGGGAGGTGCGAGATTTTTGACCCACCAAAAATTTCTATTTTCTGTGAGATGATTTGAATCAAATTGGATATGTGGTATCACTGAGACATGAGTCCAAGCAATAAATTTTCCGGAATCTCTGTTTGAACCTCAGGAGCTCAAAATAGAAATATTTTCAAATCTCCATATTTCCCAAACTGTATGGAACATAGAACTGTTATTTGGTATGAGGCAGTCTTAGGACCAGTGGAATGGGATGGTTAAAAATGGCATTGGTTTTATCATAGTGTACTGTTGGGGGAATTGAAATAAGCAGCATATTTTAAAAAATTAAAAAAATCTTCTCCAGAACCACCTACAGAATCTTCTGATATTTGGTATACAGCATTCATGTGATCAATACTACAGGAGACCAAATTTTAATTTGGTGCAATATGAGACCCCCAATGGGGGCCCTAATTTTAATGTGGTGCAAAAGAGGAATATTCTTTAAAATCTTCTTGGGAAATACCATTCAGAATATTTTGATATAGCAGAGCCCAGATTGTTCAATTAAAGTTGCTGGATTGATATTTGGGCTCCCTATGGAGCCCAAATTTTAACTTAGTGTAATAAGATGAATAGCCTTTAAAAACCTCCTTCTTCAGATCCACCATTCAGAATTTATTGATATATAGTACACGGCATCCTGGGGTTGGAGGGGAGGGATCCAATTCAAGTTTGTTCAAGTTAACTGGTGGAGAACAACATTATTTTTCAAAGGTGATTTGTAACACAAGTATTTTTTTTTTAAAGATACCATTCTACCTGCAAGTGGAGCCTTAGTTTTGTAAGATATTCTTCATAAATAATTGTTTTAGTACCATTTGTTGGAGAGTATCTCTTGGCACTCACCAATAAATAGTAACAAAACATTTTTATATAAACATTTTTTTTTCTCCTGCTGAGCAAACCACAAGCTAATGTGTACAGTGTAAAGTCACTATACTGGCCTTCAGCACTTTTCAACAGAGCCACGATTGTGGCTTCTAGCTAGCAAGCACTCAACCAGTTGCGTCCCTAGGTTGATGTTTGGGCTTTTTTTTTTTGCTTTGCTGGAATACTGGGCATCATTTTTATGGTAGCATCCCAACACTAGAAAAAATCTGTCATGAACAAGCGTGTTCATTCCTCTGTAGTGTTAACCAGCCATAGATGCTGATTAAATCCTTCTTTAAACAAGTTTGTCAGGTGAGCTCCTCGGGCCCCCAAGGGCCTCTTTATTTTTCTTTCTACAGGTAGGGTTTGATATTCTGATTGTACTTGGGTTAGGATGAGATAGTATAAGAATTGGGTTCAGAGCAGAGATCATGTTTAAGGTTAGCATCCTCAATTCCATAACTCCCCCCCTGTCCCGACACAAAAAAGAGAGAGATAAAAACAATGCTTGCTCAATCAGTTGTCCACATACCTTCCTTCTTAAGAACCTACTCTCCATCCTCCCAATAACCTCCTAACTCATGCTTAATTATGAGAACATCTGTTTTGATTTTGAGATTTGGTACTGAGATGTATATGATTGTTCAAGATAAAAAAAACAGGTCTTTCAGAAACAGAATTTTATTTTGTGGAATAATGTTAGAGCTGAAAGGGTTAAAGGGTTTTCTTGATCGATTAATCATATGTATTAACCTTGGATAACCGATTAATCACTTGCTTTTAGTAGGTAGCTGAATTATTGCCGTACCATTGATGATTTATAGCATTAACCCTTTACCCAAAGTAACGGACAAAAGCGGCAAGTGCTATATATAAAAGTCTCCTTCAAATTTTATTATGTTTTCAATTTTTGTCTAAAAAACATTGCTTATGACACCTCATTTGAACGAGCTCATTGAGCTCGTTCCAATGAAGGGTCATAAGCTATATTTTTTAGACAAAAATTGAAAACTTTTAGTAATTCAAGAATTTATTTTGCAAGTATTGTCTGCTGTCCGGTGGTCAAAGAGTTGAGAATGACCATTTCCAGCTACTGATACAGTACAATGATCTTGCAAGTGAACAAGTCTGCACATAACTTGCATGCTTTAATCTGTCTCATAATAATTGATGCAGGTCAGTGTGACAATGTTTGCCTGTTTTAGAGCAAGTTTGTTGCTTTGTTGACCCATATAATTCATAAGTTTGAGGCAATGGTTAATCGATCCATTACTTTTTTTGATTGATCAAGACATTGATTATTGGTTAATCAATTAATTAGTTAACCATTTCAGCTCTAAATAAAGTTTGATGCAGTCATTCAATAATTTTACGCAATGCTTTCACCCACAAAAATGAAACTTGGTCAAAATGTACAAGACTATAATCTAATAGTAAAATTTTATAACCAGACAATCTGACTTTGTGCCTATGATTTATGTTACTGGGAAAATAGCCATTGTTAGAGGAATTTAACGCCTTGCATATTGCTGGCAGATATTCCTTGCAAGACATGAAATCTCTTGCCAATCAAATTAGTATAATTTGGGCACTTTTAATAAAGCTTCTCCATATAAATTGAATGGACTTTTTGACTGATGATTTATTATACCCCTGGCCTCTGAAGGAGGATTCAGGGGTATCTAGTGGAAACCTCCATCTGTCCATACATCTGTCCATACAAAGGTTTTAGATTGTAATTTCAGTGCCATCAGTCAGATTTGGATCTCCTTTGGTTTGCTGATAGACCTGTATGGGGGAATGGATACGCACCAGGAACTGGTTACTTTCAATAATTTTTTCCCAGAGTTATGGCTCTTTTTCACTCTTTAGACTTTGAAAAAAAAATTTCTGTCCCACTGTATAGCATTCATGGCATGTCAGATTTGAAAACCACTTATTTGCTCAAATCCTAATTTATGGGGTTACTTGTGGATGACTAGACAATGCTTCCTTTCGATTTTGGTCCAGCACGCCAATTCAGTATGATCTCCATGGCATTATGACACCATTGGGGGCAGATGCTATGCTTTGCGCTGCTCTTGTTGAGTTAAATTTCGATGAATTTTTCATCAAATCTAATCATGACTGCTTCACAGCAGCCATGAATAGAAGATTTAGTGAAAAATATTTTGAAAATACTCCGCAGGTTAAGAGTTAATCATGTCTAATGGTGATCGTTTTGGTTAGGCCTAAAAAAATAAAAATCTGTTTCTCAGGCCCTCCCGCATGGTCCTTTTGGCTGCCTCATGCTCTCTTTTTATAACCAATCCAAACTTAAAAAAATCAAAATCAAATGGTTTATGTCTGATATTTTACCCAAGTTAATAAAATTGTCCCTTGAGTGTAAGAAGGCTTTGCAATGCTTTAGCATTGCAAAGCTTCTTGCACTCAAGGGATGTAATACACCACAACCCATGCTATTTTGTAGATTATGAGGCCAAAAACATAAAACAAACCAAGAACATGAACATTTTAATGGTAAAGAAATGATTACAAAAATAAAAAATAAAATAAAAAAACAAACACCTGCATGCAATTTTACAAAAAATGGCCTGAGAAACAGAAGATCTACTTTGTGAGGCCTTAATTTTGTATAATATTTACCATTGGCTGTTGCAAATGATAAAAAACATTGTAGTTCATTATGTAAACAAAAATGTTCTTTTGCCATGAATAAATTGTAAAAACAAACTAATTGATCTCTTTAATCTCAAAAGAATTTCGAAGGAAAAGTGTTTAGTGTAGAATATATTTACTTTGCATCAAGTCATTTTGTGATGCTTCATTTGCATTTCAGGAAATTTCTTTTTTGCATTGGAACGTTTTTAACTGTTTTAGTACCAAGCTAATTTGAGTGACTCAGATTCTCGCACATCATTCGAAAGTTCATAGAGTCTCTGAAAATTCACAGAAAGTTGTGAAAAACTAGCTTCATTATGCCTCCCCACCTGAGGGAGTAATATTAAAGAACTGCATGTGTATGTATGCTTGTATATTTGTTGGTTCGTTTTTAACAAATTAGGTATGTACAATGTGTCAAACAATTTTTAGTATGATTCTACCTTATCATGGGGGTACAGATCATATGGCAAACAACTACCCCCATTTGAGTATGATCATCATGATCTAGTGCAAAAATATTTTCCAGACTCTAACTTGACAACATTTTGGCTTAGGATCATGAAACCTCACAGATGGTAGATACACTGCCTAGTGGAAATCAATGAACCCTATCAATTGGGGGGTCCAAAGGTCAAGGTCACAAATCACTCTAACCCAAAAATAGTTTCTGGATACTAACTTGATAATACTTTGTCCCAGGATCATGAGACTAAACAGGTACACTGCCAAGGGAACAGGGGTGAACTATGATCAATTTGGAGGTTCAAAAGTCAAACTTACAGGGTCCTCTAACCTGAAAACATTTTTTGGACTCTTAACCCCCTGCACACTGATGTCAAAATATCTAAATTTCAGACAGAAAAAAAACTCCCATAATGCAACTAGAAATTTAACCAATTCAATCTCATTTGACAGAGCTCATTGAATTGGTTAAATTTCTAGGTGCATTATGGGAAAAAACAGCTTCCTGAAATTTTGGTATTTTGATATCAGAGTGAAGGGGGTTAACTTAACAATGCTTTGGTATAGGATCATGAAACTTCTGTGACCCCAGCCTTGGGAGGGTCAGTGACCGGGAATGATCACAGCCCATTCTGGGCTCTCAGTAGTATGGAGTCAAGAATTTTAACAAAAACAACAATACTTTATTTTACACATGTGAAGGAAGTGAGAACAAATGACTGCCTCTCTGTCACTTGGAAAGTGACTTTATATACATTGTGTATTAATCAGTCTTATATAATGTATGACATAACTGATACTGAATCATTAATCAGATGTAAACATGATTGTATAATTTTCATGGAAGATTTCCTTCAATAATATCTTTAATAGATTACTCTAATATGGCATGTGTGATAGATTTACACTTCATAAGCGCATGCGTGGATCAGAAAAGACGCACAAAACATCACCTCCAGAAAAATGGTCTAAAAACTAATAATTGGAAAACACTCTGTTCCCGGCAAATGAAGACAAAAGTTAATTAGCAACATTGCAAGCATGGAAAAGACAGAAAAATGCTCTAAATGAGGTGAAAGAGGAGACAAACAAGAAAAATGTCTAAATTCACAACCACAACTTCAAAATGGTGATGCAGAAGTTGCTGAAGCTCACAGTATTCAAAGACCCTCTGGGACTGACATCAGAGAGACAATTACCGACACACTCGATCGGAAACAGATAGTCATAGACAGCAGCAAAGAAAAGAAAAAATTGCCATATGGAGAAAAGTTATGTTAACTCGATATTTTAACCAAATCGGCAGAACAGAGGATTTCATGATCTCTTGGGAAGACAGGTCAAAAGCCCAACATTTGATCATCAATGACGAAAATTACATGACCTTTAGCAATGCTTTGGCGCACAAAGATTTATTTCAAACCACCATACGGGCACATCTCCGAGACTCAAAGCTACTGACAACTACAATCTATTACACCACTGGCAGGATTCTAGTGCAGGGAAATTCGAGGCAGTCATGGGTTAATAAGGAATTTACCTCCATAAGAAACCTCATCGACGAAATATTTCATTCATCATCGCATGATAAGGAGAATCAGAAAGCTGAATACTCTATAAATGACATCAAGGAAAGGGTGTCTTCATTACCTCTTCCAGAACCTGAGACAGGAGACACTTCACAAACCAACCATGCCTAAACAGTCTATAGCAGATACTGTTTCACAAAAGATACCAGCACCTGATTATCTAGATAAATCAACACAGTATGGTTTCTCTACCGAAATTGATACTTTAACTCAAACTATAGAAACACTGGAAAGTCAGTTCTGTAATCTTCATCAATCCATAGACAATGCTCTGATTAAAAACTAGAAAATACTGACAGAAATGTTTCCTTGCTCATGGAAATCATAACAAAATTGCAGTCATTAATGGACACCATTGAACAGAAAATTCGGTCTGTTGGATCTGACACAATAAGAAATATAGAGACTCGTCTCTCCTCCCTCGAAAAAGAACAAAAAGAGATTACAGAACAGTTTATATTCTCCAAATCTGTTACTGAAAAAATTGTGAGAAATAGAAAATAGGCTTGAAAAGCTGGTTAGCAGCAACTTAACCCTTTACCCGACGTAACGGCTAAAACCGGCCAGCGCTATTCTAAAAAATCGCCAATTAATTTTCATTTTGTCTCAAAAAGATAGGTTATGACCCCTCATTGGAACGTGCTCTTTGAGCTCGTTTCAATGAGGGGTCATAACCTATGTTTTTGAGACAAAAAATGAAAAAAATTAGTTATTCAAGAATTTTTTTGCAAGTGTTGTCTGCTTTTCATGTTAGGTAAAGGCTTGAAGCTATCGACACAAGTGGAGAACCTGGAACAAAAACTTAGTGATCTATTAGTTTGCATAAACACTCAAAATGTGTCAACACAAACAGTACAGCAAAGCAAGTCTAAAGCAATTGTCAACACACAGTTGGAATCTCAGGTGCACTACTTAAAGACAAATACATATGGTTTTGAACCACCCCAACTGTAGCAACACCACCAGCATCACTTTGATAGAGCACTGGGTTACACAGCGAGAGATAGTGTACAAAATTATACCATGGGAGATCTAGAAACACAAGCGAAGAGTGATATGATCTTGGATTCTGACATACCCACGTGGATTATAGGGTCATCGATAGTTTGTGCTTTAGATCCCAGGAAGATGTATAGAATCAGTCAAGTTCACATTATAACTCTCAGTGACAAGACAATAAGAGGAGCTCTCGAACAGATTTTGTTTCTTGAAAAATTACCTCCCACACTTCTCCTTCAAGTTGGTTCCAATGATCTGACAAATGTAGAAGCAGCAGAGTGTATAAAAGAATACTAGAGAAACAGAATTTACTGCATCCAGTAAATTCAAGTCTGTGTGAAAAGGGTTAAAGTATCAGGAATAAACTCTACAGAAAGAGAATTTATGGAGGCTTATCTTCTGGTGTAAAATATTTTTTAACAAATCAGAAATGGGTTTTTCGTTAACAGTATTTACAGATATTCATACAGGAATCAGAACAATTTTTATAAGAAACCAGAAAAGGCATATATGTGACCAGCATTTAAAGGGTTCGATACACGAGTCAGAAATGGACAATTTTGGCTCTGCCCACGAATTTGAGTGATGAAATACATTCATAAACTTTAGAAATACATTAAGGTGTAAATGCATTTCCCAGTCTTTCTGAATAATATGCCCTTGATGACCTCAGGTGGACCATATATTGAATCTCCAGCAATGTTTAACTCAGTCGGTGTAGTCCCATGTCCACATCTACATTGAAGAATGAGCGCAACCCACTTTGAAATAATAGCTCCACCAACTTCAGATCTGTCATCTGACATTCAGATCGAACGGGTGAAAAAAACATAGATGAGTGCAAACTGGTTATTGTTAACCAGCATGCCAAAATGCATAGAGATAGGACGGTCCGTATTTGAGTTGTCGCGCTGACAAAGGGTGCATAGACTCTATGTCAGAGATATTGTCATAAAAACCTTAAAAAACCCCAAGAGCTCATTTGAAAGCCTGCTCTTAAAATAGCATCTAGTGACCTAAACAAGGCATACATAAAACTAGAACTTCTCTAATAAATTAATTTTAAACAGTCATAGCACTAACACAGTTAACAGAACATTCAACTATGTCAGTATTGAATCTTTTACCGGCATCCTGACAGTATTGTGATAGGTTTAAATAACAAATCTCCAGTGTAGTTTTACAATTACATGTACACTGGAATTCTTCATTATCAAGTTGTTTGTTTTTTATATTAACTTGGTTTGGGAATTAATTCTGTACAATGAGATTAAATAAATAGATCATGTTATTGTATGTGACAGTCACAGCTTTCTCCCCAATGCTTTTTGTGAAATTCTTTCATGGAGAAAATATTCATACAGGAATCCGAACAATTTTTCTAAGAAACCCGAAAAGGCATATATGTGCACACCATATATAGGGTTCGATCAAGGAATCAGAAATGGACATTACTGCCGCTACCATTTATTTGAATGATGAGATACATGTATAATCTTCAGAACTGCATTAATTGGTATAAAATGAAATTCCCAATAGGAAGAAAAAGTATGCATTTAATGACCTCTCTTGACCGCATAGAGGTGGACCACATTTTGAACCTCCAGCAAGTTTCAACTCATTTGGTGAAGGTACCATTACTATAGGTCATACTAAACCTGAAGTATGAGCACAAACTACTTTATAAATATTGGCTCCACCAACTCCGGATCTGCCATATTTGTAGATGATGGCAAATGTCCATATTAGCAAGGCAATGATGAAGTGCATGCATGGTACCTCTGGAAAATATATTGCAAGTAAAAAGGTTCAGTAATGTTGGAATGTAGACGTTGAAAGGCCTTGAAGACCCCCAAGGGCCTGTCTGAAGACTTATTGGCATTGTCAAAATACCGAGGTCCCATCTATATCCATGTGTGTTTAGAACAACACTGTGAGAATGGAAATGGTTTTCATTATTCTCAATGATTTTTTCGAAGAGAGGTGCACCATCGAAGTGCAGTACTCTTTAGTACACAGCGCCACCGTGCCCCCATATTATGATTTTCAGAGGACTAAAATATTCGCTTTAAATATTCCATTTTAATCCTTTAACCCTTTACCCAGATGGTAGAGGTGCAGGCTGCAAGCCGAGAGGTCCTCGGTTCGAATCCCACCTGCGGCAACCGCGTTGTGTCCTTGGGCAAGACACTTCACCCCCATTGCCCACATAGGGGCACGGTGACGATGTGTACTAAGGCATACTGTACGTCGATGGTGCACCTGTCTTCAACCAATGCTAACCCTTCTTGTGTGGAGTTAGTATGTTGGGAAGCTGACAGTTGCTCGCCGTTGCTCGGTGGTTCTCTCCGGGTACTCCGACTTCCTCCACCCGTAAAATTGTCACGGTCATGGTTAGCCATTGTGCAGAAATATGTGACCTTAAAACACCAATAAAAATTAAAAAAAAAACCTTTACCCAACGAATCAGCCACATCCGCCCGCGTAATATGCAAATTGAGAAGTTGAAAAAATATTAGTTCCAACGAGGGGTCCCATGATATGGTTTTGTTGAAATTGTTTGGAAAATTTGAAAAAAATGATATTTGAAATAATAAATTTTGCTATCGTCTCCGTTGGGTAAAGGGTTAAATGGGGATGCAGTGGCTGAGTTGGCAGAGGTGCAGGCTGCAAGTTGAGCGGTTCTCACTCTGTCCTTGGGCAAGACACTTCACCCCATTGCCCACGTGGGTGCATGGTGGCGATGTGTACTAAAGCGTACTGCACATCGATGGTGCACCTGTATTCAACCAATGCTAACCCTGCTTGTGTGGAGTTAGTATGTGGGGAATCTGATAGTTGCTCGCTGTTGCCCGGAGGTTCTCCCCAGGTACTCTGGCTTTCTCCGCCCGTAAAACTGTCCTGGTCATGGTAAACCACTGTGCAGAAATATGTGACATTAACACCAATAAATAAATAATCCTTTAAAAAATGAGCTCATTCCAATGAAGGGTCATAAGCTATGTTTTTCAAGCAAAAATGAAAAAGTAATGAAAACTGAATAGACATTTCTGTGTATAAAGCTGACTGGTTTTTGCCGTTATGTTGGCTAAAGGGTTAAGAATCCCTTAGTTTGGAAAGCACACTGAAAAGGTGTCCCATTCCACATAGAATTAAATGTTTCAGAAAAGAGAGTGAAAAACATTCTGTAGCCATGAGTTATATTAAAGATATTTTTTTACTCACATCGAAGTATTAAGAGGGTTAAAATCTGACCATTCAAATATTCCATTTTATTACCTTGTAACTGTGATAGGTGTTTCGAGAAAGCCACACCCCACTCCATCCCAAAACCTCTCAATCTTGAGTTATGATTGAGAATAAATAGATTTTTAAAAAAAATGCTTTGAAAAGTGAAGGTTTCTCTCTCTCTTCAATGACTGAGACTGAAGTTTTGTAACATGATACAACATAAATATACAGTGCTGTTCAATGTAACAAAGAATTCTATCTCAGCTTTCTATCTGGAGATTTCTGTTTTAGATAATGGTTACTGCTTCAGCTAACTCATTTCCCAGTAAATGTTGTAAACATATTTTTAACATCTAGAGCCCGAAGGCCACACATGCCTCCAAATCATAGATGACCAAGTACCAATGGCAGGCACTCTATCAGTATACCAAAAACATTGAGATAGTATTGATTGTATTTGGGTTATCATGTTGGCAAACAGTGCATAGAAGACATTCTATGAATGTTATTAATTTATTGGGGTTTAACGACACCTCAACAGCTAGGCCCGCCTCGTGTCGTACAGTTTTTATGGATGGAGGAAACCAGAGAACACAGAGAACCACCAAACAACAACAACAAGCAACTGTCTGGATCACCAACATGCTAACTCCACACAAGCAGGGTTAGTGCAAGTGTATCATCGGCATGCAGTATGTCTTAGTACACAACATCACTATGCCATTATGTGGGCAATGGGGGTGGAGTGTTTTTGCCCAAAGACACAAGACAGTTGCCGCAGATAGGATTCGAACTGAGAACCTCTCGGCTTGCAGCCAGCACCTCTAACTGCTTAGCCACCGTGCCCCTCTATGAATGTAATGGGAATACTTTAGAGGCTTATTTTGGGGATAAAATAGTTTTAAAGAAATAAAAAATAGGTTTTCAATGACAGTATTTATAGATATTCATTCAAAAATCAGTTAATTTTTTCCAAGAAACCAGATAAGGTATATATCTTCACAGTATCCAAAGGGACCAATCAAGGGAATGCACAATGAGGTTCAAAAATACGATTTCCAGCAATTCTGGTAATAGCCCTCGTGACTCCTGTTCGACCTTGGCCCAAATTTTGAATCTCCATCGAGTGTCGACTCGTTTGGTATTGGTCCCAGGTCCATACATCATACCATGCTTGAAATATGAGCATGACCCACTTTCACAAATTTTGGCCACACCAACTTTTTACGTAAAAATGGATGTATGGACTTCAGGAATGTTTTAGAGAGTCAAAAAATGTGATTTCCAGCAATTCTGAAAAAATGCACTCAATGACCACAAGTGACCTCCGTAACCTTGACCCACATTTTTGAACCTCCATCAAGTGACAACTTATTTAGTGTTGGCTCCAGGTCCATGCATCACACCATGCTTGAGATATGAGCGTGACCCACTTTCAAAAATTTTGGCCACGCCCACTTTTTTCATGAAAAAATGCACATCTGAATTTTTGGGGAAGCATTTGGAGGTCAAAAAATGTGATTTCCAGCAATTATTAAAAATGCACTCATTGACCCCTGAGTGACCTCGGTGACCTTGACACATATTTTGAATCTCCATCGAGTGTCGACTCATTTGGTGTTGGTCCCAGGTCCATTCGTCATACCATGCTTGAGATATGAGTGTGACCCACTTTCAAAAATTTTGGCCACGCCCACTTTTTTTTACGTCAAAATGCATGTGTGTATGTCAGGAATGCTTTAGGGGGTCAAAAAATGTGATTTCTAGCAATTATGAAAAATGCACTTAATGACCCCTAGGTGACCTCCGTGACCATGACCCATATTTTGAATCTCCATCGAGTGTCGACTCATTTGGTGTTGGTCCCAGGTCCATACGTCATACCATGCTTGAGATATGAGCGTGACCCACTTTCAAAAATTTTGGCCACGGCCACTTTTTTTACGTCAAAATGCATGTGTGTACGTCAGGAATACTTTAGGGGGTCAAAAAATGTGATTTCCAGCAATTATGAAAAATGCACTCAATGACCCCTAGATGACCTCCGTGACCTTGACCCATATTTTGAACCTCTGTCGAATGTCGACTCATTTGGTGTTGGTCCCAGGTCTGTAGGTCATACTACGCCTGAGATACGGGCGTGACCCACTTTCAAAACACCCCTACAGACACCCCTGACAATAGTCTGTGTGTTTCACACAGACTAATAAACTACCCATTGATCACATTCTTCAAAAAGCACCAGGCATAACTGCAATTGCGAGTGGCATTCTTCCACGTTTTTACTCAAATTCAAACCGTCCGGCTAGAGACTTTGAGCTTAACAAGCTAAAATTCAACAAACTCTTGGCGGGGGTGCGGTGTCGTTGCGGTAACTGGTTCTCGTCAGATCACCGAAATTAAGTAACGTCGAGCCTGGATAGTCCATGGATGGGTGACTGTCTGAGCAATCGATTCAGACTCCCACGTTATGTCCTTGGGCAAGGCACTTCACCCCGATTGTCCACACGGGGGCATGATGACACTGTGTACTAAGGCGTACTGCATGTCGATGGTACGCATGACTTCAACCAATCTAACCCTGCCTGTGCTGCAGTGCAGTTACGATGGGGAGCTGGCAGCTTCCTCCACCTGTAAAACTGTCACAGTCATGATTAGCCATTGTGCGTAAGTATATGGCCTTAAACACAAGTAAATAAATAAATAACAAACTCTTGGCAGCTCTCTGTAATGGACAACAAATGTCTTATTCCCCACCACCCTTTGTGAACTGTGATGATTTGTATGATGGAGTGCACCTTAAGCAGACTGGAGTCACTAAACTTGTTATATCATACAAAACAGCACTACACAAAGCATCTAAAATACTCCCCAATAGCCAAGACGGAACACTTTCTCGGTGACAGACTCAACTACAAACGATACAACCATGGACATTACTTGGGCACATCCCCCAGAAGGAAAGCTAAGTCACCCCAACAATCACCCCAGAAATCACGGGAACCACAGAAAGAAGTTGATAATTTAGGGACATTGCATCATCAAAACAATAACACAACATTTAATATGTTTAAGGACTTTATGGAAAAATTAGAGACCCAATTTAGGGAGATGTCAGAAAAACTAATTCCTATATAATTGTGTATATTCATTACTGTAAAAAGGACTTGTCGCAGTGAACTCATAATTATATAGTTTACATGAGTATGTTATAAATTTATTGTATATTTACAAAAAATTGTTTGTAAATCATGGGACTAGGTGTAAAATTTGAATAAGTGCCTCTTTCTTTGTAGTGCAGATGGATGTGTGTAGGTGTGTGAGGGTGTATTTGGAGGGGTGCATGCATGTGTTTACGTGTGAAGGTTTCAGAGATGAGAATTTTCAACTAATGGACTGACAGACAGACAGACAGACAGACAGACAGACAGACAGACAGACAGACAGACAGACAGACAGAGGTATTGTGTATGTGTGTTGGGGGCAGGTGAGTGTGGTGTGTACGTGTATGTATGTGTGTATTAGTACTAAGAGAGGGGAGGGCATGTGTACAAATATACGCTGGTGCGCAAGTGTATCAGTGATGAGAGTCTACAGTTAAGTGACTGATTAAAGCTAGTTGTGAAAATGCCGAGAATTTGTTCCTATAAAATCCACAACAGAGTGGCCGCTGATCGTTTACGTGTGGACTTGTAGAAGCACTTTCCAAGACACCGCATCAACGTTGCATCTTTTTGATACTTAAAAGATATTTCTCCCGAAATCACAGTCTGTCAAACAACTTCGCGGTATAACTCAATTTCGGTTAATTTAATCTCTCTGTGTGTGTATGCGTGTGTGTGTGAGTGAACATGAGAGAATACTTAAAATTGATATGTTATCGGCTGTAATGCTAAAACCTGTACCTTGCATGTTACTGCTACATACTCGTGAATGTCTTCACTAAGTGTAGCAAAACATACAACAGTTATGCCCTAGGGCATAACTGATCAATTGGAAGGAAATATTATTTCCAAATGTTTATGTGGCACGCAATGAGAGGGAACTTGCAGTTTATTCATAACAGTTTTCAGGAGCAGAACTCCCAGCTATTCCCAGGGTGACATCGTGGGAGTACATGCAAATATTAGAATCATATTGTGATGAGTCACGCATAACACTTGGTTTTATCACAAAATTCCATGTTATGACCCCTTGGCCGTTTCCTTGGTAACATTCATTCTGCTGACATGCATGTACTTGAGTGGCGAAGTTGACCTGTAACTGTACGTACATTGCATGTGCAACAGGTGTCACCCTCTACTTAACTTTGTTTGGAAGGTCAAGCCAACTATTGACCAATCAGCTCAATGCACTGTGCAAGATAGTAACATTCATTCCGCTCACATAGTTCATACAAGTAGGTCACTCATTAATTCTAAGCTTCGTCAAAATTTTTCAGCCATCGCCATCCCCTTACCTCCACCATCAAGATGTCACCAAAAAATTGGGGTGGCCTCCTCTTGTTTGTCAGTGGCATTCATTGGTTCCCCCATCCAGTTCCGTTGGGTTCCAATAAGGGACAGATGTCACGGAGTCTCTGATGCTTTGTTCCAGACCTGGAGCAAAGTGCTGGACACTGGTGACATGTATCCCTGAAGTAATTCATCAGTGAACCTTTAAAAGACATTTTCCAGTAACCAATTGCCCAGTCTGGTGCCGACACGGAAGCCCCCTAAATTTTTCCCAAAATGTCAGTCGTAACAGTGTGTATCTTGCAGCACCAGTACCACTTCATATTGTATAATAGGTGTGTAGGTTGCAGCACCCGTATGTAAAACATTAGCTATGCAGGATGTGTAAGTTGCAGCATCCTCCTCAGGTATACTCATTGGGTGTATAGTTTGCTACACCCTTTAACTTTTGTAAATCTGTTCGTATCGAAACCTGCTGTGATCTGAGGTGTGTAAATTGCAGAACCTCCCTTGAAGCTAGGTCATATGTAAATAATGTATATACGTTTAATGCAATAAATGCTTGTAGTTTATCGGTTTGTTTGTTGTTCCCCATAAACAAGAAATTACACATGGTTATGTACTTGATATGGAAAATTTACGAGTACTGCATTGAGTAAGTCTTCGAAACTGGAACCGATTTTCCACAAACAATTATTATGTAAGAAAGCTGATGTTTTAAATTATCAAGGAATTTATTATTACCTCTCCAAACATAATTAACGTTACCGGGGAAGGGTGTTTGACAAACATTTGGTTAAGGATATTTTTAGAACACATTTATTCTTTTCTTTCAATTGTCACTTGTTCAATTAATTTTACTGTGTCTTTATCTTGATCTTCTTCAACTCATTATATTTTTCACACACTTTCAATGAGAATGTCATCACTCATGAAATTAAAAATCTCAGCCTGGAATATCCAAGGACTTGGGGATAAACTTAGTAATCCTGATTTTTATAGAATATATGAATCAATGTGATATTAATATTTTATTCGAGACATGGGCTAACAAGTCAACATTGTACAATCTGGAAAACTACACAGTGAAACATACAGTTACCCGACAAAAAGAACAAGAAAGCAAAACGTCATAGTGGAGGCATAGTTATTCTGGCAAAAAAAGGAAATTCATCGGGGCATATCAGCAGTATCTCACCCCAGTAAAAAAAAATATTATTTGGATGAAACTAGACAAAAATT
The DNA here is from genome assembly GCA_031216915.1 of Pictodentalium vernedei. Lineage (NCBI taxonomy): Eukaryota > Metazoa > Mollusca > Scaphopoda > Dentaliida > Dentaliidae > Pictodentalium > Pictodentalium vernedei. The sequence continues at coordinate 250,599,613 of CM062295.1, forward strand.
ACTTCACATTCGGCACAGACTTATTCATATGTGCAGTATATATACCTCCAAGGGACTCAATCTATTTCGATTCTGATTACATGAATCTTCTACAAGATGCAGATCATTTCTCCATAGTAGGGAAAATTATTTTAATAGGCGATTTTAACTCCAGAACAGGAAATCTACCACATTATATTGTTAATGACTCATTGGCTCATATCCCCCTACCGCAGTCGTATAACTCTGATATACCCCTAGGGCATAACAATATGGATCATCATTGTAATTGTAATGAACACGGAAGGGAGTTGATATATTTATGTATAATGCTGGCTAATGAATATTAAACAATTTGCTGGGCTACTTTACATGCTTTAGTCAAAATGGCCAGAGCTTTATCGATTTGGGTTAGCCAGCCCATCAATTCTACTCAAAATACAGTTCTTTCAAACGCATTTTAAAATGTACCTATCTGACCATTGTCAGATAGGTTTAGCTATAAAATGTTTCATGACAAGTATTAAACCACAGAAGCCAGATTCACTCCTGATCCAAACTTCTACGGTAAAACGATGGAATAAACATTCACTTGACTCTCTCCTTAAAGTTGCCGAGTCTGAAAACTTCAAAAGTAAAAATAGTTGACTTCCAAATATCAAAATCTGAAAACACAAATATGGACTTTGATACCACAACTGAGAGACTAATCGGTCTAATAAATGATCTAGCCAGTTGCCACAAACTCAAACAATTGAGAAAAGTATGAAAAGAATCGAAACATAAACTGAGGTACATCAAAGATGTGAGAGAGATGGCAAAGACATTAACCCTTTACCTAACCTGAAAAGCAGACGACACTTGCAAAAATAATTCTTGAATAACTAATTTTTTTCATTTTTTGTCTCAAAAACCTAGGTTATGACCCAACGAGGGGTCATAACCTATGTTTTTGAGACAAAAAATGAAAAAAATAATGAAAATTAATTGGCGATTTTTGAGAATAGCGCTGGCCGGTTTTGGCCGTTACGTTAGGTAAAGAATTAAGGAATCTACGCAAACAAACATCATTTCACCCCAAAGACAACAAATAAAAGATTTTCACAAGCTTAGGAAACAATATTATAATATAATCAAGGCAGAGAAACAGAAATTATTTTGAGAAAAGGTAGACAAGCTAAATTCAGCTTCAGAAGGGGACTTCAAGGCATTTTGGAACACAACAAAAAATATTAGCAGTAAACCAAAAGTAGACGTAGAAACACCAGATGACATAAAAAGCTGGATAAAACATTTTCAGGACCCCGTAAATGATTGTGACCCTCTAACACGTTTCCAGGGAGAGGTAGCTCACGAAATGCAAAATACTATAACGCCCCAGTTTAACCCCACCACTGACAAACTGATCACAATTAGCGAAGTAAAATATCACCTATGAAAACTGAAAAACAACAAAGCACCGGGCCCAGATGGAATAATTAACGAAACACTTAAATATGGGAAACAAATTCTAGCTGCTCCAGTCACAAAACTATTCAATCACATCCTCTCGAGTGACATATACCCATCTCAGTGGAATAAATCCTATATTACCACCATACATAAATCAGGGGATAAAAACACACCAACAAATTACAGGGGTGTGTCAAACTGCTTAGCAAAAGCTTTCAGCTCTATAGTAAATTCAAGATTGTTGCAGCACTGTGAAGATAAGTTCACAAATTTTCAGCATGGGTTCAAAAAAGATCACAGAACCTCTGATTGTATTTTGATCCTTAAAACATTGATTAATAAATATACCATTGAGAAGAAAAAACTCTATGCCTGCTTCGTGGACTATAAAAAGGCTTTCAATTCAGTTTGATGCCCCGGCCTGTTACAGAAACTATCGGATATGGGGGTGGGGGAAAAATGTTTTAACATAAAATCTATGTATACGAGACCACAATCGTACCTGAAATTTAGTGACAAGCAAACGCAATACTTTAACATGAACATCGGTGTAATTTAAGCCCAACACTTTTTAATATATTTTATAAATGATCTGCCTGAACAATTCATAGGCATTAATATTAATCCCGTGCTTCGTCATACTGAGGTCCCATGTCTTCTGTTTGCAAGACGATCTCATCTTAATGGCAACATCACCGGAGGGGTTACAAGAGAAACTCGATAGATTGTTCGAATATAATAAAAAATGGAGATTAAAACTTAATGTTGGAAAAACAAAAGCCATGGTTTTCTCTAAAAACAACTCACACCAAACCCCATGAGGTATAATGACGTCACCATCGATGAAGTAGAAAACTACACCTATCTTGGATTAAAACTTGACAAGAAAAGACAGTTTGGGGGTGCGCCTGACAAACTTGCAAACAAAGCAGCCAAGGTCTCATTTTTCCTCTTCACATCTATCCCTCTACAACAGATACCACCAAACACAGGGCTAAAATTAATGAAGAGTCTTATGAATCCAATTATGATGTACAGTTCCGAAATCTGGTTCCCTGAGATTATCCATAAAATTACACAGCGAACAAAGGGCACTTGCACGAGGCAGGTACTTTAATATCTTAAAAACGTTGCGTTCGAGAAAGCACAGGGACGATTTTGTAAACAGATTCTCAACTTACCAAAGCAGGTGAGCAATCAATCTGGCTGCAAAAATGGAACTAGGAATAATGCCCTTCACCGCTGCTATGGTTGTCAGTATGAGACAGTATAAGGCACATATTATTGACAACCTAGTATCAGACAGATTAGTAAAAGAGGCATTGGAAACTTGCGATTTAATGGTTGGAGGGGGAGAAAATTGGTGAGCCTACACACTGAAACAATGTAGAAAGCTTGTAGCGCCAAAACATCTGATCTCTGTACACTCGACAAGCAAGCAATAAACTGGTACTTTTTAGATGCCGCCAGAACCGACTTGTTTGACGAAGAGGGGATCAAATAAATTGAGGACATACCATACATTCAAAATGGATTAAATATTTGAACCTTATCTTGAAAAATGTTGCGCTATCTAAATTCAGATTGAGCTGTCATAACTTAGGAATTGAATGGGGACGGTATCTTCAAATACTAGAGAATCAAAGGTTGTGTCATCAGTGTAGAGTAGTTGATGATGAAAAGCACTTTCTCCTGCACTGTAGTTTATTGGATAGGAAAAGGGAACAGCTACTCATCAAACTGGGCGTGGATGAAAATTTACATAAAAAGAATGACAATGGACAAAAATTAAAGCTCTTATTGGGGTGCAATGACACAGAGTCTCTAAAAAGCATAGCTCAGTTTATTCATCATGGGGCTGAGAATAAGGAGTTGGCAGCCCCCTCATCGACAGCTCTTTTCCATAAAACCAAATTCTAGCCAGTTAATATATGCATACCTACTACCGTAAGTCATGGTTTAATCTGAAGTTACCACATCTAACTCATTGTTAGATCTTGGTTGTTGAATATTATATTTACCTGTGTTTCATGTGTCATTATATTTTTAGCTCAACTTTGACATAGTCAAATTTTTAGCTCAACTTTGACATAGTCAAATTTGAGGTTATGTATGGTCCATCGTCTGTCTGTTCATCCGTCAACAATTCAATACGGCTCGGGCTAGAGGCCGCATTTATGAACCGATCTTCACGAAACTTTTGGGGTACCTTTGTTGTCACCTTGGGATGAGAACAAGTGTTTTTGGGTGCAGTCTGAAATTCAAAATGGCTGCCAGAGGCCATTTTGTATCAAAATTAGGTACAATCAGTTTTTTGTACAGAACTTTTATATGAAGGTACTGATTTGAATAAATTTTTGAATGAATGTTTAGTAACTCGGAATACATTACATGCAATACAGGTTTTTTTCTCGTGCAGAAATTATGCAAATTAGATGAACTTTGATTTATTCAGTGCAACTTATACACAGTAAGTACACATGTCAATACGCCTCGAGCTAGGGGCTGTATTTATGAACCGATCTTCATGAAACTTCTTGGATACCTTTGTTATCACCTTGGGATGAGAATGAGTGTTTTTGGGTGCAGACCGAAATTTCAAGATGCCACAGGCAGCCAATTAGACAAACCTTGATTTATTCAGTGCTACTTATACACAGTAAGCGCACCTTTCAATAAGTCTCTGGTTAGAGGTATCTAACTGTCACCCACCTTTACAATGCTTTACCTGTACATTTGTTACAGGCTACGTCAGCATTTATGTACAGACCTTTACAGTACTTTACATGTACCTTTGTTATCAGGTCTTTACCTAGATATGTGTCATTGCTGTGTCACATGCTATACATGTACATGTGTTACACAAGTTGAGCTGCAGTGTCATTGACACTTTCATTTTTAGCTCAACTTTGACGAAGTCAAATTTGAGCTATTGTCATGGCCCGTCGTCCGTCTGTCCGCCCGTATGTCCGTCTGTCCATCTGTCCGTACGTCAACAATTGGCTATGGCTCGGGCTGGAGGTCGTATTTATGAACCGATCTTTACGAAACTTCTTGTGTACCTTTGTTATGACCCTGGGACGGGAACGAGTGTTTTTAGGTGTGGTCCGAAATTCAAGATGGCTGCCAGCGGCCATTTTGTACCGATGATGCAAAAATCAGTTTTTTGTACAGAACTTCTGTATGAAAGTTCTGATTTGAATAAAGTTTTGTATAAATGTTTAGTACCATGGGATACATCACATATAATACGGGTTTTTTTCTCGTGCGTAAATTATGCAAATTAGACTGACTTTGATTTATTTAGTGTTACTTTCAGAGCTGTAAGTGCCAAGCTGCTATGGCTCGGGCTAGAGGCCGTATTTATGAACCAATCTTTACGAAACTTCTTGGGTACCTTTGTTATGACCGTGGGACGAGAACGAGTGTTTTTGGGTGCAGTCCCAAATTCCAGATGGCTGCCAGCAGCCATTTTGTACCGACGATGCCGAAATCTGTTTTTTGTACAGAACTTCCATATGAAAGCTCTGATTTGAATAATTTTTTGTATGAATGTTTAGTACCATGGGATACATTACATATATTACAGGTTTTTTTCTTGTGCGTAAATTATGCAAATTAGGCTAACTTTGATTTATTTAGTGTTACTTTCAGCACTGTGAGTGCAAATCCCAATACGGCTCGGGCTAGAGGCCGTATTTATGAACCGATCTTCACGAAACTTCTTGGATACCTTTGTTATCACTGTGGGACGAGAAGGAGTGTTTTTGGGTCCAGTCTGAAATTCAAGATGGCCGCTAGCAGCCATTTTGTTCAAAATTAAGTGCAATCAGATTTTTGCACAGAACTTCCAAATGAAAGATCTGATTTGAATAAATTTTTGTATGAATGTTTAGTACCATGGGATACATTACATATAATACAGAGTTTTTCTCGTGAATAAATTATGCAAATTAGGGGTCCGGGTGGGACTTAGAAAATTTTGGACCAAAATCCGGAAATTAGTTTTTTGGTTTTTTATGCGTTTTGGTCAATTTTAAGACAAAAAAAAAAAAATTTTTTTTACACTGAAAATTTGGGGTCCGGTTGGGACTTAGAAAATTTTGGACCAAAATCCAGAAATTAGTTTTTTGTGTTTTGATGCATTTTGGTCAATTTTAAGAAGAAGAAGAAAAAATTTTAGTCTGAAAATATTTTGTTTGGGACTGAAAATTTCCACACAAAAATAATAATCTACAATGATTGGTCTTAATCTGTAGTCCATTACAGTCACCTTGTAATTCTTTTATTATTGTTGACTGGGCCAAAACAAATACTAATTCCTGTCATATTCATTATTCAGTTGTCTTGGTCACAGCAAGTACTAATTCCTGTCATATCCAAGTTGAGCTACAGAGTCATTGACTCTTTCATTTTATATCTTATATTTAGCTCAACTTTGGCGAAGCCAAATTTGAGCTTTTGTCATGGCCCGTCGTCCGTCTGTCCGTACATCAACAATTGGATACGGCTCGGGCTAGAGGCCGTATTTATGAACCGATCTTTCCGAAACTTCTTGGGTACCTTTGTTATGACCGTGGGACGAGAACGAGTGTTTTTGGGTGCGGTCCAAAATTCAAGATGGCTGCCAGCCACCATTTTGTACCGACGATGCAGAAATCTGTTTTTTGTACAGAACTTCCATATGAAAGCTCTGATTTGAATAATTTTTTGTATGAATGTTTAGTACCATGGGATACATCACATATAATACGGGTTTTTTTCTCGTGCATAAATTGTGCAAATTAGACTAATTTTGATGTTTTTTGGTGTTACTTTCAGCACTGTAAGTGCAAATGCCAATACGGCTCGGGCTAGTGGCCGTATTTATGAACGGATCTTTACGAAACTTCTCGGGTACCTTTGGTATCGCCTTGGGACGAGAACGAGTGTTTTAGGGTCCGGTCCGGAATTCAAGATAGCCGATGGCAGCCATTTTGTACAAAATTAGGTGCAATCAGATTTTTGCACAGAACTTCCATATGAAAGCGCTGATTTGAATAATTTTTTGTGTGAATGTTTAGTACCATGGGATACATCACATATAATACAGGTTTTTTTCTCGTGCAGAAATTATGCAAATTAGATGAACTTTGAATTTTTTCAGTGCGTCTTACACACAGTAAGTACACATGTCAATACGGCTCAGACTAGGGTCTGTATTTATGAACTGATCTTCACGAAATGTCTTGGGTACCTTTGTTGTCACCTTGGGATGAGAACGAGTGTTTCTGGGTGCGGTCTAAAATTCAAGATGGCTGCCAAAGGCCATTTTGTACCGAAATTAGGTCTAATCAGTTTTTTGTACACAACTTCTATACATCTCAGATTAGAGGCCATATTTATGAACCAATCTTTACAAAACTTCTTGGGTACCTTTGTTATCACCGTGGGATGAGAGCGAGTGTTTTTGGGTGTGGTCCGAAATTCAAGATAGCCACCAGCAGCCATTTTGTACCAAAATTAGTGCAATCAGTCTTTTGTACAGAACTTCTGTATGAAAGTTCTGATTTGAATAAATTTTTGTATGAATGTTTAGTAACATGGAATACATCACATATTGTAAGGGTTTTTTTTTCATGCAGAAATTATGCAAATTAGATGAACTTTGATTTATTCAGTGCTACTTACATAATGTAAGCACACATGTCAATATGGCTCAGGGCAGAGGCTGTATTTATGAACCGATCTTCACAAAACTTCTTGGGTACTTTCGTTATCACCTTGGGACGAGAATGAGTGTTTCTGGGTACGGTCCAAAATTCAAGATGGCTGCCAGTGGCCATTTTGTACCAAAATTAGGTCCAATCAGTTTTTTGTCACAAGTTCTATACAGCTTGTATTTATGAACTGATCTTCACAAAACTTCTTGGGTACCTTTGTTTTCACCTTGGGACAGGAACGAGTGTGTTTTGGGGTGCCTTTGTTATCACTGTGCTATGAGAACAAATATTTTGGGGTTCAGTCAGACCCACTCTGGGACTAAGATTTCTTTTCTAGTTTAGCATCTGACTGTCACCCACCTTTACAATACTTTACCAAAACATTTGTTACAGGCAATGGTCAGTATTTATGTACAGACCGTTACAATACTTTATATGTACCTTTGTTATCAGGTCATTACCTAGATGTTTGTCATTGCTGTGTCACATACTATACATGTACATGTCTTTGTCTTGACAAGTTGAGCTACAGTGTCATTGACACTTTCATTTATTTTATGATCTGTACATTTGACCTTAATGGTGCAACAGTACAATAAAGAATTTGATTGATATATCCTGGTTACATGTTAATTCTTTCTATCCTGGCTACACGTATCTGTGACCGACCCTGGCCTTTGGAGGGTCAATGACTGGGAATGATCACAGCCCATTCTGGGCTCTCAGTAGAATGGAGCCAAGAGTTTTAACAATAATAACAATACTTTATTTTACACATATAAAGAAAGTAAGAACTGCACATTGTAATGGCTTTCAAATGACTGCCTCTCTATCACTTGGAAAGTGACTATATATATATTGTGTATTAATCAGTCTTGTATAATTTATGACATAACTATAACTGAATCATTAATCAGATGTAAACATGATTGTATAAGTTTGATGGAAGAGATTTCCTTTAGTAATACAGTGGAGCCCACTTAACTGGATATCTCTTAAATGAATAACCCTGTTAACTGAATATAATTTCCCAATACAAAACTATTTAACATACCTCCAGTACAAATTTGATCTGTTTATTGAATATAGGTTATAGAGTAAACTCCTTTTAATTGAATAAAAAATATTGTAACCTGTTGAGAAATTACTTGACTCTCTCCAGTTTTCCTTTGTTTATAGACCTATTTGGCCTCAGTACATCCAATACAGGCATTTAAACTATTATATCTTGTTTGATAGAGCTCAGAGTTCATGGAGGTCTGTCAAACAAGATAAAATAGAATAAATGCTAAATTTATCTCTTGAATACTGGAAAGTGACACAATCTCTGTTGATTGAATACTCCTGTTAATTGAATAATTTTCATTGGCAAAGTGGCTTTTCAATTAACATGGCTCCACTGAATCTTGAATAGATTAATCTTATATGACATGATAAATAGTAGCATGTGTGATAGATTAACACTATATCCTGGTTACACTTTAACTCTGTATACCCTGGTTACACTTTAACTCTTTCTATCCTGGCTACACTTCACAGGTACATTGCTTATGGTACAGGAATGAACCCTGTCAGTTTGGGGTCCAAAGGTCAACATCACCGGGAGAATAATATTTTCCAGGATCTCACTCAAGCGTGCTTTTGCCAAGAATTATAAAAATTGCAGAGCCCCAGTGATGGTCTTCCTTACAAAAGTATTTAGTTTCACTTGGGTGATTATTAAAAATGTGTCCATCTAACATGTTTTGTGCTGTAGCAGTGTCACTCACTATTGTTGGATTAAAATAAATTTTCACATCATTCTACTACACCATGGGGGAATGTATGTTCTGCCAGAATGAATGCTTTTGCATGTTTTGTTCACAATTTGCCTTTCAAGATGTCCTAATATATTCCTGAATCTCATTTTTGAATTTCAGTGCTCAATAAAGTGAGCAGAGCCAAAAATCAGAAATTGGGTCAAGCTCAAAACCTATTACTTTCCTGAATCTTATTTTTAAATTTTAACTAGTTGAGGGCTAAAGTATTTTTGGTGGTCTGAATTTGCTATTCAAAATTTGTTTTATTACAAATTTGAGAAAAAACATATTTATTTAAACAAATTATCATTTGCGTTTGACTGAATATAATACATATGAGGAAGGAAAATGTTGGCTTTTTTGCTGGTACCCTCATTTTTTTTAAAGCCCTTATAATGGTTGTTAGCACTCCACCAGTTAATGGTTTATAAACTTGGCACAGCTCTCTATGGGAGCCTGAATTTTGACTTAGTGCAATATGGGGAATATTATCTTTAATTATGTTATCCCTTTGGGAGTACAAACTTTAACTTACTGCAATATGAGGAATAATCTTTAAAAACTTCTTCAGATGTACTGGTCAAAATTGCTTGATATTTTATTTTCTGCATTTATAGGGGGAACAGCTTGAAGTTTGTTCAAATCAAGTTCCAGAGTCATATTTGAGATCACTGTGAAAGCACTGTGAAAGCCTGAGTTTTAACTTTTAAAATCTTCTTCTCGAAATCCACCAGACAGAATCTTTTAATATTTGGTGTGTAGCATCCTTAGTGGGGTGAGATTAAAGTTTGTTCAAATCATGTCCCTGGGATCATATTTGAACTCCCTATGGAAACCTGAATTTTACCTTGGTGCAGTATGAGAAATTTATTTAAACTCTTCTTCAGATTTATTAGTCAAAATCTCTTGATATATGGTATACTGCATCTTTAAGGGAGTCACCTTGAAGTTTGTTCAAAGCAAGTCCTTAAGAGTCATATTTGGGCTCACTGTGGAAGCCCAAATTTTAACTTTGTGTGATAGGAGGGATATATTTTTAAAACTCATCTTCTCAAGATCCATCAGGTAGAATCTTTGGATATTTGGTATGTAGCATCCTCAGTGGGGGTGTGATTCAAGTTTGTTCAAGTCAAGTCTCTAGGTTCATATTTGGGCTCCTTGTGGGAACCCAAATTGTGACTCAGTCCAATATGAGGAAATATTTTTTAAAATCTTCAGATCCACCAGTAAGAATCTTTTGATGATTGGTATAGAGAATCCTTATGGGGGTCAGATTCAAGTTTGTTCAAATCTAGTCCTAATGGTCATATTTGGGCTCCTTATGGGAACTCAAACTTTAGTTTAGTGTGCAATATGAGGAATTTTCTTTAAAATATCTTCAGATCTACTAGTGAGAATGTTTTGATATTTGATATGAAGCATTCTTAGGAGGTTCAGATTCAAGTTTGTTCAAATCAAGTTCCAAAGCACATAATTTGGGGTCCCTATGCAGGGCTTCTATTCTAGAAATTCGACAGGGCTGGAAAAACAGCCCTGTGAAAGTCTTCACGATTCTTTTTTTTCTCTATGTACAGGCTGGTTTAATATGTTTATTGTTAAATCCTTTCTTTAGGTTGACAAATCTTCCCAGTGAAATTTACAGAGAAATTTTACATATTCTTGTAAAATATCCAACAGAAACATATTAAAAATGTTAAAAAAATTAGTCTGCCTACTATTTCCATACAGATATTTGTGTTCTGGTGTCTACAGCTGAGCTAGCTCATCATAGAGTTGTCTGAAATAATATAAATATTTGTACGCCTCACTTGAAACCTGTATATATATAATAAAATCTTCTGTGTCAATGCGTATTTATTGGCGAGTTTGTAAAAAAAAAATTTTATAGCAATGTGCAAAGCCATACTTCACAATCACATTCTTAGACCTGTCAAATTAGGGATGTGTTCTATATAAACGGAGCTCGAGCTGGAAGAACAACATTCTATTTTGAGGTTTTTCATTGTGATATATGTGTAGGTTTTCACATTCCGAGAGCTGGTAAATGTGTAAGAATAAGGACCAGCTAGACTTTCTGATTCTGGAGAATCATGGCTTTTCCAGACGAGATTCCATGATTTTTCATGACCCCAGAGTGTCTGATGAATTGTTTTTAACTGTCTCACTGAAATTCCTTTACTGATGTTATGAGAAAGATGGGTATAGTTGTCTCAAATGACTCAGTTTGATAAAAAATGTTGAGGTAAAAATCATCATTAATGGTGGAGAGGGTTAATATCAATATCCTCGTCCAACAAGTTAAGGACCGACAAAAGGAGTTAAGTTTGTTTGATACATACCCACTGAGTGTTGTTGCTATTTGAAAATGGTCCATTTTATCTCAAATGTATCCAAAATATTGATGCCTGGCAGCTTGTAGAGGGTTAACAAGTGCTAACAGGAATATTTTTCCATGCAACTTGTAATGTCACTCCAAGAACTGCGAATGGCCATTTTTAGCTCACCGAAGGGAGCTAAACTTATGACTTGCCGTCCGTCGTCGTGAACACTTTTCAAACAACTTCTCCTCTGAAACCGCTAGGTCGATTTGCTCAAAACTTGGTATGGATGTTCATTACCATATGTCAATTCAAGTTTCTTCAAAAGAAATGGCCACACCCATTGGAGGCTCTGTATGGGGAATAACTCTGATAGCACTGTATGAATTATAGAAAAATTATTAAAAAATCTTCTTCTGCAGAACCAGTGGGCAGAATCTTTTAATACTTGGAATGCAGCATCTTGGTATGGGTCTGATTCAAGTTTGTTCAAATTGGCCCCCTGGATTCATATTTGGGCTCACTATCGAAGCCCAAATTCGAACTTAGTGCATTTCAGGCAAATTTCTTAAAAAATCTTCTTCTCCAGATCCAGCAGGCAGAATCTTTTGATATTTGGTATGCAGCATTGTGGGGGTGGATCTGATTCAAGTTTGTTCAAATCGGCCCCCCTGGGTTCATATTTGGGCTCAGTATAGGAGCCCAATTTGAACATAGTGCATTTCAGGCAAATTTCTTTAAAAATCTTCTCCAGCTCCAGCTCCAGCAGGTAGAATCTTTTGATATTGGGTATGCAGCATGCTTAGGGGGGTGAGATTCAAGTTTGTTCAAGCCAAGTCCCTGGGTTCATATTTGGGCTCACTGTGGTAGCCTGAATTATAACTTAGTTCAAAATGAGGAATTTTCTTTAAAAATCTTCTTCTTCAGATCCAGCAGTCGGAATGTTTTGATATTTGGTATGCAGCATCCTTAGGGGGTGAGATTCAAGTTTGTTCAAGCCATGTCCCTTGGTCCATATTTGGGCTTACTGTGGGAGCCTGAATGATAATTTGGTTCAAAATGAGGAATTTTCTTTAAAAATCTTCTTCTTCAGATCCAGCTGTCGGAATGTTTGATATTTGGTATGCAGCATCCTTAGGGGGGTGAGATTCAAGTTTGTTCAAGCCATGTCCCTAGGTCCATATTTGGGCTCACTGTGGAAACTTTAATTGTAACTAAGTTCGAAATGAGGAATTTTTAAAGCCAAGTCCCTGGGTCCATATTTGGGCTACCTGTGGGAGCCCAAATTATAACTTAGTCAATTTGAGGAATTTTTCTTTAAAAATCTTCTTCTTCAGATTCAGCAGTCGGAATGTTTTGATATTTGGCATGCAGCATCCTTAGGGGGTGAGATTCAAGTTTGTTCAAGCCAAGTCCCTGGGTTCATATTTGTGCTCATTGTGGGAGCCTGAATGATAACTTAGTTCAAAATGAGGAATTTTCTTTAAAAGTCTTCTTCAGATCCAGCAGATGAATGCTTCTGATATTTGGTATGCAACATCCTTAGGGGGGTAAGATTAAAGTTTGTTCAATCCATAGCCCTAGTTCCATAAAATTTGTCTCTCATGACTTCATTCCTTTGTAGATGAACCACCACTCTGGCCAGTGAGCGATTAAGGCTCCTTGGGGCCTCTTGTTTCTTTAAAATCTTCCAAGATGTTTTCAGAGAAATCCAGGGGAACTTGAATTTTAAGCTTTTAATGGGATTCATTGTTTATCCAGCCCAAAACGGGTTAAAGGTTGTTTTTGAATACCCTTATAACTTACAAAAATAATTCTCAGTGAATTCTACTTCCACTTATGTTGATCTCTCCTCTTAACTTTGGGTGCTGTGGGTATACAAACACAGCCCATTTTATCAAAATTTTAACAAATGCTTACTGGAATATTTTGTACATGCAACTTGTAATGTCACCCTAAGATCTGAGACTGGCCAATTTTTCTTGAAAATCTATGAGATGGTTTTAGAGAAATCCTCGGATAACATGAATTTTCAACCTCTTGAGGGGTACCGCTCTGTAAGCAGCCCTAAATGGGTTAATGCTTGGTCAAAAATGATCCTCAGTGAATTCCACTTCCAGGTCATGTTTATCTCGCAGGTACACATTTGGTGTTGTGGTTGCCCAAGAACAGCCCATTTTCTCCAAATGTCTATGCTTGGCAGCCTCTGGAGGGTTAACAAATGCTTAACATGATATTTTGCCCATGCAACTTGTAATGTCACTCCAAGACCTACGAATGGTCAATTTTTCTTGAAAACTTACAAGATTTTTTGGAGGAATCCACAGAAAATGGGAATTTTAAGCTTTTAAGGGGTATATCTCCTTTAACCAGTCGAAAATGGCTTTAGGCCTCTAATTTTGAATACCCTTACTACTTACAAAAAATTTTCTCTATCAGTTTTGCGTCGGGTAAAAGAAGTTACATTTTTCTGTGGCATCCCCATTTGATGTTGTTGGTGTCCAAAAACATACTATTTTTTTCAAAATTTTGACATTTAGCAGCCCATGGAGGGTTAACAAATGCTTACCAGAATATTTTTATCCATGCAACTGGTAGTGTGACACCAAAACCTATCAATGGCCATTTTCTCTTGAAAGCCTACAAGATGTTTGTAAAGAAATACAGGGAAAACATGAATGTTTTAAGCTTTTGATGGGTATCAATGTTAACCATCCCAAAACAGGTTAACGCTTGGTTTTTTTAAATCCCTTATACTTAGAAAAATGGTCCTCGGTGAATTCCACTTCCACTTCCAACAAAGGAGATTCTGTTTATCTCTCGGGTATGCATTGGGTGCTGTGCATGTCCATAAACAGCCCATTTCAACAAAATTACGATGTTTGGCAGCCTGTAGAGGGTTAATAAATGCTCACCGGAATATTTTGTCCATGCAACTTGTAATGTCACATAAAGACCTGCAAATAGTCAATTTTTCTTGAAAACCTTCAAGTTGCTTTTAGAGAAATCCACAGAAAATGGGAATTTTAAGCTTTTAAGGAGTATCTCTCTTTAGCCTACCCAAAATGTGTTAAGACTTCGACTTTTGAATACCCTTACTACTTACAAAAATGTTTCCGTATAAATTTTGCACTCAATCAAAGAAGACACTTTTCTTTGTGGTGTACCCATTGGGTGTTGTTGGTGTCCAAAAACAGCCCATTTTATCAAAATTTTTACTTTTAGTAGCCCGTGGAGGGTTAACAAATGCTCACCGGAGTATTTTGTCCATGCAACTTGTATTGTCAAGCCACGACCTGCGCATGGCCAAAAAGACCCGTTCAGAGAAATCCACAGAAAACATGAATTTTTGAGCTTTTGAGGGGTATTGCAGTTTAACCATCCCGAAAAGGGTTAAGGCTTGGTTTTTAGCTTAACTTGACAAAGTCAAGATAAGCTATTGCCATCACCTGTGCGGAAGTCTGTTAGTCTGTGAGTCTGTTCACATTTTCCTTTAGCACGGGCTACACCCCGCAGTTCTTGTCTGATCATGACAAAATTTCATATGCAGGTTTGGGGTCATGTCTAGATGAGAACGTCCCCTTTTGGTCACGATTGGGCAACCGGTATGGCTGCCCGAGCCCAAAAACCGAAAACCATTAGCACAGTCTACAGGTCATATTTATGAAGGGATTTCATTGTAACTTGGTAGGATGCCTCTATATAATGCCTAGATGAGAATGTCCCCTTTTGGGCATGATCTGTCAACCGTGATGGCTGCCCAAGCCCGAAACCCAAAACCTTTTAGCACAGTCTGCAGGTCATGTTTAATATGGAGGGATTTCATTGTAACTTGGTAGGATGACTCCTTATGATGTCTAGATGAGAATTTCCCCATTTGGGCATGATCTGCCGATCATGACAACTGCCCGAGCCCAAAACCTGAAAACCTTTAGCACAATCTACAGGTCATATTTATTGAGGAATTTCATTGTAACTTGGTGGGTTGACTTCATATAATGTCTAGATGAGAAAGTCCCCTTTTGGACGTGATTGGGCAGCTGTCACGGCTACAGGGTCCCGAAGCCCGAAAACCTGTAGCACAGTCTAGAGGTCATATTTATGAAGGGATTTCATTGTAACTTGGTAGGAAGACTCCAAATAATTTCTAGATGAGAACGTCCCATTTTGATCACGATCATTCAGCCTTGATGGGTGCCCGAGCCCAAAAACCTTTAGCATAGGCAACAGGTCATATTTATGGAAGGATTTCATTGTAACCTGTTAGGTTGACTCCATATAATGCTTAGATGATGACATCCCCTTTTGGTCGTGATTGGTCAACTGTGATGGCTGCAGGTGCCCGAAGGCCAAAAACCTTGAGCACAGTCTACAGGTCATATTTATGAAGGGATTTCATTGTAACTGCGTAGGATCACTCCAGATGATGCCCAGATGAGAATGTCCCCTTTTGGTTGCGATCATTCAACCATGATGGCTGCCCGAGCCCAAAGCCCAAAAACCTTTAGCACAGTCTACAGGTCATATTTATGAAGGGATTTCATTGTAACTTGGTAGGTTGACTTCATATAATGTCTAGATGAGAACGTCCTCTTTGGACGCAATCGGGAAACTGATGGCTACAGGGGCCCAAAGCCCGAAAACCTTTAGTACAGTCTACGGGCCATATTTATGAAGGGATTTCAATGTAACTTGATAGGATGACTCGTTTTGGATTAATTTCACTGTAACTTGGTAACTTTCTTTGATATACGTTAACTGTGAGGGCCATGTATGTTGAGGATGAAATGATTTTGTGTGCAACAATTGACGTGAATCAGTTGGTTTAAAATATACTTTATAATCTAAATGACCGGACGCCTGAAATTGCTTGCCTTTATACATGGTCACCTCGAGAAAATCAACAGAATTTTCACTGATAGTAGCTTTCAATTTAATATTTGGATCGTGATTGTTCAAAAGTTCTAAAAATTCATCAGAATCTTCTTTTGAATGTTCCCAAATAATAAAAATGTTATCTAAATACCTGAGATATACAAGAGGATGCTTTGCACATTTGCTTAAGGCATTTTCCTCCCATTCCGCTACATAAATGCTTGCAAAATTAGGACTGAATCTTTTACCCATAGGACAACCCATTATTTGTAGAAAATATTCTCCATTGAATTGAAAGTCATTACCTTTTAAGCTCAGCTCTAAAAGATCCAAAATTTGTTCATCCGGGCGTTTCGAATCCGGATATTTTTCAAATGCATTTTTAACTGATTTAACACCTTTATCAATATCAATGTTCATATACATACTGTCGATATCCAAAGTAGCCAGAATTGCATTTTTTGATATTTTCAATTTCGAAAATTTTTGACAAAATCCTGTGTATTTTTTTAGATAGCTTAAATATTTCTCGTTATTGCCAAAATCTCTCCGATAAATTAGAAATAAACTATAATCTCCTTCCCTTTGATGTAGAGGATTAATCACACCTTCTTGTCCTACCTTTGGAAACAATAGCCTTTGGCACTTAGAGACGACCCCCTTAATATCAACAGACCAACTGGCCTGACTGTGACAAATGACATTTGACATTGCCATCTGAGGAAGTTTACTGCTGGAAGATAGGAGAAGGGGAGAAGCTACTACTGGTTCTTTGTGTAACCAGCCCCTCGGAATTCCATCAACTGGACACCCGTTGTTTTGATAAAAAAGTTTTGTTTGCCACTGTTTTTCATGAAGCCACACATACGCATTTAACACAATGTGACAATTGACTGGCTCAGTAATTAAACGCTTATCAGTCAAGAGAGGTTGACCATGTTTTTACAGGAATTAAATTGACAAAGACCAATTTACTTGTATCCCAGATTCAGATGAAAGCCATTAAACCCATGATAATTTTATGGCTTATTTTCGTATTAAACAATAGGTTCAATAACTTTGTAGACATGGATTATTGTCGTCTTCCATTCAAATCACTCATTTTCCCAGAGCAGTAAGTGATACTTCTATCTTTTGCTCCAAAAATATATTTTTTATTCATGATATCCCTTGCATTTAATATGTGTTTGCTATATTTTTGTGCATTATTTATATTTTTATTTCAAGAAAACGCGAATTTCAAATTATAATACCGAACCCCAAAATTGTATACCGTTACTCACGGTATACCGGTATTCATTTTTGATGGACAGTTTTGAACCAGTGATGATTTCAATACTGGTACCAACCGGTATACCGTAATACCGTGCAGCCCTACCTACAGGCATTCTCAAGTAAACTGGAACAATTGAATATTTATGTGCAATAGGACAATAATCTGAAACAATTGAATATTTATGTGCAACAGGACCTCCAATGTCCAGAATTCTTGCATATGTAACATACATGCAGACGTAAAAATAATGTAGTAGTTTTCCAGCCCTGTAAAATTGGTCACAGGGCTGTTTATGGGGCTGGGGCTGATCAGCTCTGCTAAAATGCAAGCCATGCCTATGGGAACTCAGAAATTTAACTTGGTGCAATATGAGGAATAGTCTTTAAAAATCTTGTTTTCATATCCATCAGTCAGAATATTTTGATATTTGGTTTGCAGTATCCTAAGTGGGGCAGTTTCCTAATTGTTCAAATCGAGTCTGTAGGTTCATATTTGGGCTCTCTATGGTATGCTAAATTTTGATTTACTGTAATATGGGGAAATTCCTTTAAAAATCTTCTTCAGATCTACCAGTTAGAATATTTTGATATTTGATATGCAAAGCGACCTTAGGAGGTTCAGATTCCTGTTTGTTCAAATGAAGTCCCTTGGATCATATTTGGGCTTCCTGTGAGATACGCAATTTTAACTTGGTGCAAAATAAGGACTATTCTTTCAAAAATCTTCTTTACATCCACGAGTTAGATTCTTTTGTTACATAGTATTGATATCCTTAGGGAGGTGATATTCAAGTTTGTTCAGATCAAATCCCTGGGCTTATATTAGGGCTCTCTGTGGGAGCCACATTTTAACTCAATGCAGTATGAGGAATATACTTCAGAGATCTTCTTCTTCAGACCCACTGGGCAGAGCCTTTTGACATTTTATATATAGCATTACTATGAGTCCTATACTAAAGTTTGTTCAAACTATTATGCTTGATTGATTTTGGTAGCACCAGAGGGGTTTGAAATTTAACACGTAACCCAGTGGAAAATCCACTATAAAATTTGTTGAAATGAAGTGTGCCCTTGCATGTCAGAGCTGACTGTGGTAAGTTTAGTTGGATGTAAATGTGAGTACATAAATTTTTTGTTTACTCATATGGGGACCACCAGGCCACTTGAGACTCCTTTGGATGAAATTATTTTTTCTTTTGCTTAAAAAAATAGAATATGAATTTTATGCACAAAAAATTAACTTTCACTCTGTTGCGGTGGAGGATTTGGGGTTCACTCTGTGATTTTTTTTTAATCTTTGCTTCAAAATGTGTTTTGAAGGGGTTTAAGAATGATGGTGCCCCAAAACCATTCGCACCCCCAAACCCCACTCCTCTAGCTAATTTAGATTAACTATATTAACACACAGATGCAGAAATGTGACCTTAAAACCTTCTTTAGCCAGTTTTATCAGGTGACCAATTGAGGCCCCTTGAGACCTCTTGTTGTATGGCAATAATTATTGTTTTGGGTAATTTTTACATTTTGGGCCCCCATTCATTGGGTTAAGGCTCTAAACATTTTGAACTTCTGTCACACCCTTCGTGGTTGCATAGTCAAGCTGAACTAATCTAATCGCTCTCTGTTCGGCGCCATGTTTTGGTCTTCTCCTCCAAAACCACTGGGCCAATTCAAGTGAATGTTTGTAGGACTGATGGTCGGAAGGGGCATTGCATTTTTGTTCAACTCAACATGCCCATGCAGGGGGGGGATGCTCCAATATATTTTTAAAATCTTCTCGTGAACCAGTGGGTACAATGACTTGATATTTGTTATGGAGCTTCCTTTTGAGGTGTAGAATCAAGTTTGTTCAAACGAAGTTCGTGAAGCAATATTTGGTTTTGTAACGGGAGGGGTAAGAATTTTGGCCCTGCCCAAAATTTCTATTTTCTGAACTGATGGTCTGATTTGAACCCAATTTGGTATGTGGTATTATTGGGCCATAAGTACTTAACTCGTGCAAAAAAAAAAAAAAAATCTGCATCCCCATGGGAACCTCAGGAGCTAAAAATAGAAATATTTTCAAACGCCCATATTCCCAAACCACACCGAACAGAGAACTGTTATTTGGTATGAAGCATCCTTGGGACCAGTAGAACTGAATAATAAAAAAAATGCCATCAGCTATGTTAGGGTGCCCTGTAGAGGGCATCGAAAAAATACTGAGTCAGCATGTTTGCAAAAATTTTTAAAAATCTTTTCTCCAGAACCAATGGTCAGAATCTATTGATATTTGGTACACAATGTCCACAGGGAGGTCAGATACATGTTTATAAAAATGAAGCCCATTGGTTTATATTTGGGCTCAATACAGGAGCCCAGATTTTTAACTTCGGGCAATATGGGGAATATTCTTTAAAAATCTTCTTCACAGCCACCAGTCAGAATCTTTTAATGTTTGGTATACAACATTGTTATGAGGGTCAGATTCAAGATTGTTCAAACCAAGTCACTAGGTTAATATTTGGGCTTCCTATGGAAGTCCAGATTTTAACTTGGTGCAATATGGGGGATAATTTTTAAAATTCCTCTTCAGATCCACCAGTGGAATGCTTTCATATTGGTTATACAGAATCTCTGGGGAGGGGGGAGGGGGGGGGGGGGGCAGATTCAATTTGGGCTACATATGGGAACCTGAAATTTAACTTCGTACAATATGAGTGAATTTCTTCAAAAATCTTCTTCAGATTCACCTGTCAGATTCAGGTTTGTTCAAATTGGTTCCCTGGGCTAATATTTGGGCTCCCTATAGTAGCCTGAATTTTAACTTCGTGCAATATGAGGAAATTTCTTTAAAAATCTTGTTCAGATCAAAGAGTCAGAATGCTTTCATATGGGCCGTGAGCTGCGAAAAGGGACCTTACAGGACATCCAATGAAAACAGAGAAAGACGTCAAAAACGAACGACGTAAAAATTGTGGGCGTGATCAAATAAGTTTTATAAACACGCGCGGCTTTTTATTTTTTCTTTCCATACGAGGAACACACTGATTTAATGTATTTAATAAATTAAAACTGGTTACCATAACTAAATAAATGTTTTATGTCAGAAATAGAATCAGACTCTCAAAACATTCTCTTGAATTCTCATGAATTGAACAGTTCTTTGCCAACGAAATAGCTGAGGCGACAGTGCAACACGCGTTCTTGACCTTCAAGAAGACGTGTCGTCTACTGTGTAGCAAACCAGTTTCAGGCGTATCCAATTGTTTGGTTGATATGGCTTTACATGTTTCCTATTAATCGATGACATTAATGTCATAAAACTTCGAGGTACACATCATTTTCTGATGAAAATTAACACACACAAAGGATATATTGACAGAAACACGCCAATTTCATTGTTTTCCAAGAGAGTTTGATGTGCTATCAGCAGATGTGAAACGACTGATTTTTCGCTTCACTCTGTTTGGTTTGACCTGTTTAAATGACGTTTCGCACTCGCTGAATTGTTTGCATCAACGAGTGTTTCTATTTTTAAATCACTGTGTGACATCGAAAAGAAAGTTGCCTAGAACTTGTGTTTCAAAATCATCTTTGTTTCCGTCACTTGTTGTAACATGAATTCATCATGTTCATGCAGTAATACCTTCTGAAAACCAGTTACAAGTTACGAATTTTATGTACCTGGAATAAAATGATTTTTAACGTTGGAAGGTTTTTTTTTGTTGTTGTTGTTGTTTCTGTTTTTATTTGAAGTTCCGCTGTGGCGTAAAAATGACAAAAGTTGTCTGTTCTGTATTCAAGCTCTCCTCTAGTCTCTAGGTCACTACTAGTCGTTACAGTACACATAGATCATACTGACAAAGCCTTGCAAGTTGCAGTGTTCTATTTTCTAACAGCATAGTTGAACTGTGAAATTGAATGTGATTTGTTTTCTACAGCCCTGGATACAGCATGTTCACAGCCTACATTCTTTACAACCTCAAAAGCCGCAACACTTCATGTTGAGCGCAGTAACTTGTGACCAGTGGTGATGCTACGGGTGGGGGTGAGGTGGAGGGCATTTACCCCGTCCCCAAACATAGATTTTGCCAGCCATCCTCTTTCTCCCATTCATCACAAACACATTCACACACCCTCTCTAACACAAACATTGAGTCTCTGCTTTTTTTTTGTTATTCCCATACACACCCAGCCGATGCACTTATCCAGTAAAGAATTACAAGCTCGAATGCAGTTAGCCTACACACTTTGTGAATCTTGCCCTCAAAATATGGGTCGTAGGACCTACCTCATTATTTTCAACGGTCAAAAACTGTGGAAACCTTTAAAAGCCACCAGGATTGTCCGAAAGTACAATTTTTTGTCTGGTTTTTTATCTGGGAGGAGAGGTCTGGGAGCTTGAGAAAAATTGAATCGCCTCACCCCTTCCCCCTCAAAAAAATTATAATAAACAAATAAACAAATAAATAAAAATAAAACCGTCCAATAAATCTTCAAGGATTCCTCCTGTCTTAAAAATTATTGATACGCACCTCTACCCCCCCCAACACCCCCCTGCCCCCCCCCCATGGGGAGCATATCATGTCCCCTACTTGCCCCCACCCCCTCCATGCAAGATTTTCTAGCGCCGCCCCTGCTACTAGTCAACTTAGGTAGCCCACAATTGTGTCAGTTTTTCTTTCAATTGGAGCCTTATTAATTTTGTGATCATGATGCAACTCAATTATATTTATTTAACAAGGGGGCGTGGTGGCTCAGTTGGTAGAGGTGTAAGCTGCAAGCCGAGAAGTCCTCGGTTCGAATCCCACCTGCGGCAACCGCGTTGTGTCCTTGGGCAAGACACTTCATCCTCATTTCCCACGTGGGGGCACGGTTACGTTGTGTACTGAGGCGTATTGCACGTCGATGGTGCATCTGTCTTCAACCAATGCTAACCCTGCTTGTGTGGACTTAGTATGTTGGGGAGCTGACAGTTGCTCGCCGTTGCTCGGTGGTTCTCTCCGGGTACTCCGGCTTCCTCCACCCGTAAAACTGTTGAGGTCATGATTAGCCATTGTGCAGAAATATGTGACCTTAAACACCAATAAATAAATAAATAAATTTATTTAACAAAATTCAAGTATCTTTCAAAACTTTCCTTCAAAGCTGTTCAAGAAACATTTCTCGGTTCTGGTAACTGTTGCTGGGACCAATAATGTATACCATTTTCCTGAACTAATTTTAAGAAGGGATTTGCATTTCAAAGAAGTAGAAATTAAAAAAAAAAAAAAAACTTCAATTTTTTTCCAGTCCTCGTAGGAGGCGGGGGGGGGGGAGGTTTGGGGGGCGTCAGCAGTAAACAAAAATACACGAGGCCCAAAATTTAGCCCTTGGAATAACCTCTGGTGGGGTCAGAAAAACATTTGCAAGACACTAGGCGCGTGGGGTGCACCCTCTCCCCCCCCCCCCCCCCCCCCCCCCCTTCCGAAGCCAAACCATTTTTTTCAAATCCACTTTTTCCACATTTATTTCGCTGATAAAAGACCTTTGAGCCTTGTTATACCTTTGGTGGTCACTTAAGAAAATGATAGGTAAAAGATACAGGTTTTATTTGCTTTGAAAGTTACTTCTTCTGTTTTCATTTTTCTCATCAAAATTGGATTTTTGCACACACACGCACACACAAATGGCTCAAATTTTGTTTTTAGGTAGTACAGGGGCGGAATGTTGCTTTTTCGGCCTCGTGTATTTTTTTTTTTCACAGCTGACCTCCTACTAGTCCTCATGAAATGACGTCCCTTGGTGACAACTGAGTTCTTTTTCCTGATGAAACAGGAAAGAATAATCTTGTTCAAATGATTGGTTGGGAGGTAAGGTAGACTGCATGTAAGTCTGAAATAATTAGATGATGTAATTTCACTGCAGCATGATGCCAAGATCACAAACACACATACCCAGCAACACAGAAGGGAATACCTGCGAGCGGTGGGGGTGGCAGGGGAGGGGGGGTGGTGGGCTGTAAAAATAATACACAATAATACACTAGGTCCGAAAAGCAATGTTCTGCCTTGGACTATCCAGAAAAACAATTTGAGCATAAAAAAATTGTCTTTTTTTTGGGGGGGGGGGGCATTTTTTTTTCAATTTTGATGTACGACAACCTTTAAAAAATAACTTTCAGGGCAAATGAAACCAGCATGTTCTTAACTACAGTCGGCAATCGATAACTCGAAATCAGATAATTCGAATATATGAGATAACTCGAAGTTGGCTATCGGTCCTAGCAATCAGGGACTAGCAATCCCTCTCCACCCCTCCCAGGAAATATAGACCGTCGCTGTTCTATATTTTCTGGGAGGTGTGGAAGTGGTTCCTTTGTCCAGATTACAAGTTTCTGTGTTCTTGTGTTCAAGGCTTCCAATTCCTCAAATACATCTGAAGTGCATAACTCGAAGAACGGGATAAGTCGAAGTTATCGGTCGGTGCCGTAAACTTCGAGTTTGTCTGTACATGTGAATTGTGATTCTGCAAAACGTGTTAATGGTGTGTCGAAAAGTACTGAATGGCAACAAAATTTAGAATTGCATGGGAAGACAATCTTGCAGTACATTGTACTTCAAGATAACTTGTTAATGGAAGCTCAAATAAATAAATCAGTTTTTGTGATGTGCCTAAAATTATGTTGTCTTCAAGATTTCTTTTCACGCCATTTCATTTCAAAGACAATGATGGCGTTTGTCAGCCAATGTTTTACCTAGGCAACAAAATATTACAGATGCCTCTCTGTGCATGTATGCATGTAGTGGTTGATCCTGACCCCTCGATCCACTTCCAGATTCGTGTTTAGAGCCTCCGACAAATACGCTTACTGAAAAATCATAACGCCTCCAATTTTTTCCTACTACATGTAATTCATTGGTTGATACTGGGAAATTAATAGAAGAAATGTTGTCCCCAAGATGAGATACACGATTGCTCATTCTCACACATTGTTTCTAACTTTACAGTCAGTGACCCCCCCCCCCCCCCCCCAAAAAAAAAAAAAATAATGTCCAGAGACGTCAGGTTACCAAGGGCCGGATACAGAAATATGGGGAGCCTGGGAAGCCTCGAGTAGAAGTTCAATTTTTTCTTACGCTCATAACATCCAGATCACGAAGTGGTCTGGGCGACGGGCGGTTTAATTGGGGTCTTGTGGGGGGGTGTTACTCCAGGTAAATTTGGATTTCTGGAGGCTCTCCGGAAGTTTCTAAAAGCACTCTGAGCTCCAAAATGTGGAACATTTCAACAGGAAAATGGTTATTTCGAACAATATGACAAAATTCCCTGCCAAATGTGGGTGCCCTTCAAATGTTGGTCCCTGTGCGTCCGCTCAGTCTGCACATTCTTAAATACGGCCCTAAGGTTACCTGACTGCTCTGGGAATATTTGTTTCAGTTTTTCTCATGGAATAAAGGGATGTATGACCTATTTGTGGCCTATAACAGCCTCTCCCGAC